>JAOTIZ010000202.1:30907139-30935554 GCA_027123425.1 Erythroxylum panamense
CTTCAATCCATTCCAAACTCAAATGTAACACTCCCAAGCCATAGATCCAGTCTTCTACTACAGTTCTAACCCATTCTAAGCTTCAAATCCATCCTAAAATCATCAACCTAAGGATTTCCCCCAATTTTCACCCAAAAACCCTAAATCATCGATTCCTCTCAATCCAAACTATCTCAACGTTTAATCCAAACGAAAACAAGGTAACAAGGACTTAAACTTACCGATTGAAGCTCTAAATCCGTCAAAAACTGGCGAAATCGCAAATTCCTTTTCTCTTCTCTTCCTCCTCTTCCGACGGCGACCTCTCCTTTTCTCTTCTTATTTTTCCTTCTATTTCTATTTTCTTTCTTTCTTTTCCTTTTCTATTTATATCTAGGTCTTTTAAAAACCTAGGGATGGTCAAAGACCAACTTAACCCTCCTCATAAGCCTAAATCCAATCCAACTTAAGTGAACTTCCCGAAATACCCTTACACATTTTAACCCTCTAATTTCTTAATTAAACCTTAATTAACCTCGATTATACTCCAATTAATCAATACTAAGCCCAATAAACACATAATTACCACAATTCATGCTTAATTATCATAAGAAAATATTCGGGGTCTAACACTCCTACATCTAATAGCAATAAAAGGTGCATTTTGTTATTCATTGATGATTATAGTAGAAAAGCATGGGTGTACTTTTTGGTGGAGAAGTTGGAGGCTTTAAATTCTTTTAAACATTTTAAGACTATGGTTGAAAAAGAAACAGGGTTATTTGTTAAGTGCTTTCGTACTGATAGAGGAGGAGAATTTAATTCAAATGAGTTCAATGATTTTTGCAAACAAAGTGGGATCAAGAGGTAGTTGACCACTGTTTATACTCCACAACAGAACGGTGTCGATGAAAGAAAAAATAGAACCGTAATGAACATAATTCGTTCCAGGTTATCTGAAAAAAACATTCCCAAGTCTTTTTGGTCGGAGGTAGTGAACTGGACTATTATGTCCGCCCTATATTGGCAGTCAAAGATGTTACACCAGAGGAGGCTTAGAGTGGGATGAAACCCTCAATAGATCATTTTCAGGTCTTTGGTTGCATAGCACACATTCATGTTCCAGAAGAAAGGAGGACTAAACTTGATAATAGAAGCATTACTTGTGTACTTTTGGGAGTTAGTGAGGAATCAAAAGTTTACAGGCTATTCAATCCTGTTGCTAAGAGAGTTGTTGTGAGTAGAGATATAATTTTTGAAGAAGAAAAGCAATGGGATTGGGATGTGAGTTATAAAGAAAAAACAGTAGTAGATTTAGAATGGAGTGGTGGTGATGGTGAGAATGAAGAAGGGATTAATCAAAATGGGAATAGAGATACTATTGTTAGATAGGTAGGAGAAACTCATGATGAGAGAGTAAGGGAATTGCGGCAATCTCGTGAGAGGCAACCTCCTATATGGATGGATGATTATGTTAGTGGTGAAGGTCTCTTTGATGATAAAGTTCATATGATATTAGTGGAGTCAACTGATCCATTGTCTTTTGAGGAAGCTGAGAAGAGTGCAAAATGGAGAGAGGCCATAAACAGTGAAATCAAATCTATTGAAAAGAACTAAACATAGACACTCACTGAGTTGTCAGCTGGAGCCAAAAGAATAGGAGTGAAGTGGGTTTACAAAACCAAATACAATGAGCAAGGAAGAATGATAAGTACAAGGATTGTTTGGTTGTTAAAATGTATTCTCGGAAGTATGGAGTAGACTATACAGAAGTTTTCGCACCAATGGCAAGGATGGATACAGTAAGGATGATTATTGCTCTAGCTGCACAGAAGAATTGGATGATTTTTCAGCTAGATGCCAAGTCAGCTTTTCTTCATGGTAAGCTAGATGAGGATGTTTATATGGAGCAATCAAGAGGATTTGAGAAAAAGAGCAGTGAGCATCTAGCTTAGAAGTTACACAAAGCCTTGTATGGATCAAAACAAGCTCCACGAGCTTGGTTTAGTCGAATCGAAACACATTTCATTAGTGAAGGATTTCAGAGGTGCATTAGTGAGCAGACATTATTCACAAAAAGCAACAGAGAAGGAAAAATCATCATCGTAAGTGTTTATGTTGATTATTTAATTTTTATTGGTAATGACGAAGTTGTGATGTCTGAATTTAAAAACTCTCTGTTAAAAGAGCTTGATATGACTGGCTTGGGGAAGATGAGGTTTTTTCTTGGGATCAAGGTACTTCATAATTCTGATGGTGTTTACATATGCCAAAAGAAATATGCATTGGTGGTTTTGAGAAGTTTTAGTATGATGGAAAGTAATTCGGTGGGCAGTCCAATAATTCCAGGTTTCAAAATAAGCAAAGAAGAAAATGACGACTTCATTAATGAAATGTACTACAAGCAGCTAGTGGGTAGTCTAATGTATCTCACTACCACAACACCTGACATGATGTTTGTTACTTGTCTCATAAGTAGACATATGATAAAACCAACGAAGATTCATCTACAGGCAGCTAAGAGAGCATTTCGATACTTAAAAGGGACTTTGAACTATGGAATTCATTATAAAATAGGAGGAGATGGTGAGTTGTTTGCGTTTACAGATAGCGACTATGCCGACGATATGGAAGATAGGAAGAGTACCTCTAGTTATGTTTTTTTATCAAGTGTTGTTTCATGGTGTTCAAAAAAACAACCTATTGTGACTTTATCGACCACAGAAGCTAAGTTTGTGGCAACTGCAGTCTGTGTTTGTCAAGGAGTGTGGATACAGAGAATTTTAAAGGAGTTGTGACAATCTAATGGAGGTTGTACTACTGTGATGAGTGACAACAATTCAACCATCAAGCTGTAGGAATAAAGTGCTTAGAATAAAAGGTAGAGATGGGCAATGGATGGAGGAGGAATTAGGAGTGATTGAAAAATTTAGAGAGTTTTATGCTCATCTGTTTACTAGTGAGGGATGTTGTGATTTAGATGATGTTCTCCAAGTTGTTCCTAGAGTTGTTTCAGACATGATGAATGAGACTTTGAGTGCTGAAGTTACTGAAAATGAAATAATGGCAGCTGTGTTTAAGCTTGGTGCCATGAAAGCTCCAGGGCCTGATGGATATAATGGACTGTTTTATCAGAAATTTTGGGATATTGTAAAGGCTGCTATAGTTGCTGGGGTTAAGAGTTTCTTTCATAATGGTTATATGTTGTCTGAACTGAATACAACTTGTGTCACCTTGGTGCCTAAAGTAAAGAATCCAGAAGAGGTCTCCCAATTTCGACCTATTAGCTGTTGCAATTTTAGTTATAAGATAATCTCTAAGGTTTTAACTGAGAGATTGCAGGTTTATATGGGTGATCTTATTACTTGCAACCAAAGTGGTTTTGTTGAAGGAAGGCAGATACAGGATAATATACTGGTTGCAAGTGAAGTGTTTCACAATTTGAAGATTAGGAAAGGGCAGCGATGTGGCTTGGCTTTGAAGCTAGATATGGCTAAAGCATATGATCGGGTGGAGTGGCTGTTTCTACAGAAGGTTATGGAGAAAATGGGCTTTAATGCTACTTGGATAAGGTGGATAATGGAGTGCATTTCCTCTGTTACTTATGTCCTTAATGTCAATGGTAAGAAATCAGGGCGTATTATTCCATCTAGAGGTCTTAGGCAAGGGGATCCCATATCTCCTTACCTATTCCTATTTGTTGTGGATGTTTTGTCTAGAATGGTCAATCAAGTCATTGAGTCGAGACAGTTAGCGGGTCTTAGGTTAGTGGGAGATTGTCCAGTCCTGTCTCATTTGCTGTTTGCTGATGATGCCTTATTTTTCTTACCTGCTGATGCTAATAATGCCTCTCTTATACTTGATATTCTTGCTAAGTATTGTAAAGCCTCAGGACAAATGGTGAACTTATCCAAATCAAGCATCATTTTCAGTTCTAATACTCCTGCTGATAAGAGAACTGAATTGAAACTTCTGCTTGGCATTCCTGAAGCTCCCAATCCTGGGACTTATCTGGGACTTCCTTCTTTTTGGGGAAAGACAAAGCGAAGAGCTGTGGAATACATTCAAGACAGAATTATCAAGAAGATTACTGGATGGAAGACAAAGTATCTAAGTCAAGGAGGAAGGGAGGTACTTCTTAAAGCTGTTGCTTGTGCTATGCCCATTTATCTTATGCTGTGTATAAAGTTTCCTAAAACAACATGTGAAGCCATTAATGCTGTGATGGCCAATTTCTAGTGGGGGCAGCAGGACAATGAATACCGAATTCATTGGGCTAGTTGGATTAAAATGTCAGTAAGTAAGAGTGCTGGAGGTATGGGATTTAAGGATATGAATCTTCTGAATATTGCTTTACTTGCACGACAATGTTGGAGACTTATTACAAATCCAAATGCTCTGTGGGCAAGGGTGTTGAAAGGATTGTATTTTCCTAAAACTTCTTGTTTGCAGGCTAAGAAAGGTGCAAGGGCGTCTTGGATTTGGTCCAGTATGTTGGAAGGAATGGTTTTTTTAAAGCAACATCTCCAGTGGCAGGTTGTGGATGGTCAGCATATTAATGTTTGGGATGAGCCGTGGATTCCGGGGCAAGTACTGACAAAACCAGCGGGACTAGCTACAAATATACCTATGAAAGTGGCGGACTTGATAGATGTCTATGCTGAACAGTGGAAGCTGGAGGCAGTAAGTGAATTTCTGACTAAAGATCAGCAGCGCATGATAAAAAAACATTCCTTTGTGTGGTAAAGACTCTTCGGATAGATATATTTGGACATTTGCTGAGAATGGTATCTATGCAGTTCAGCAAGGTTACCAGCTCCTGAAACAAAATGCTCTTCTATTGGCTACAAAGAAAGCTGAAACTTCTCATAAGGTGGATCAACAACTTTGGAAATGGCTTTGGAAGCTTACACTCCCACCCAAGGTGAAGGTATTTCTCTGGAGATCCTTGCACAATTTATTACCTATTAAGTCTAATTTGGTTAAAAGAAGATTTCATACAGATGATTTGTGTCCTATCTGCTTTGATGAATCTGAAACTCTTGAGCATATGATGCTATTATGTCCATGGAAAAAATGTGTATGGTTTGGTAGTAATATGGGTTTACAGATAACAAGGGTTGGTTTGTCTAATTTAGATACATGGCTAATGGATATTCGTGAGGCTTTAAAGACATCTGATACTGGTCATGATACTTTGGTCTCTATTGCTGTTTTGTTGTGGAATATTTGGAAACAAAGGTGTAGAGTGGTTTTTAATCATGATAAACCAGATCCTCTTCGATGCATTATGAAAAGTGCTGCTATGTTGCATGAATGTATCATTAGTAAACAACAATTTGATATGCATCGGGGGTCTCCACTGCGGAATACATGGCGCCCACCTACTGCTGGATTCTTGAAAATGAACTGTGATGGGGCTTATAATCATGGGAGTGCAGGATTTGCAGCTATTATCCGAAACTCTGCTGGCATTATTGTTGATGGTATTGTAAAAGAATGTAAAGCAGATTCAGCACTTGAGGTTGAAGCTAGAGCTGTGTATGAAGGGGTGAAGTTGTTGGAGCAGAAACACTACCATAATGTACAGATTGAAATGGATTCCCAAATTGTGCATACTGAAATTCTTAAGAATAAAGGACAAGGAAAATGGAGAATTTTTCCATACATTTCTGATATTTTGTATAGAATACGTCATTTACAGGGTGTTGATTTTGTCCTCATCAATCGTGAAGCAAATAGCGCCGCTGATTGGCTAGCAAAGCAAGTCAGCAAGAGGATGAGCTTGGGTAATTGGATTTTAATGCCCCCATCTTCTTTGGTTGGTATTTTGAGTCGTGATGGTCTACCAGCTCCTCCTTAGTTGTACTGGCATTTGTGATGAAGGAATATGCTAGAGATACTACTTTGATTAGTTCTCAACTGTGTATTGCTTCTGGTTTTTTTTGGATGTTTTGTATACACTTGTTGATGTTGTTGTCTTTTATTAATAAAATCTCTTTCTTTTGGCCAAAAAAAAACCATCAAGCTGTCTAAAAATCCAGTTATGCATGCTCGCAGCAAGCATATTGATGTGAGATTTCATTTCTTAAGGAACCTTACTAAAGAGGGTATAATTGAATTAGTTCGTTGTGGAAATCAAGATCAAGTGGGAGACATAATGACCAAACCATTGAAACTTGAAGTTTTTCAAAAGCTCCAAAAGTTGCTGGGAGTATGTGCAAATTCGCAGGAATGTGCAATTTCGGTATAAACTAATTGCTTCACAGCGTTTAGTTTAAGAGCTGGAGCAAAGGAGTTTTACTGCAATTTGTTTGTTAGAATAATATCCTAGTCTTTAGGGTACCTATTACGTGTATTTGAATTGTTCCAAGTTTATGTTACCACTTGGCTTTATTTTCGCTAAGTGGGTTGCTTTCTCTTTCTGTTACAATCATCATGTATTGAATAGCTATTTAAGTTAATATTATTATTATTAATATTTTTCACCGTAAGTTCAAAGTTCCCAACAAAAATTTCAGACCTATAATATGTAGATAGACATCATTTTGGATCAAAACTCATTTTTGTGAATTGTGAACCTGGCTATTCACAAGCCGAATCTTGAATACTAGTATCTTTTTCAGCCCACCAACTACACCTGTAAATAATATGAACATCAGAAACAGATCAACACTTGACTGCTGTTGACAGAAGTTCCTTGAACAGATCATGCTTTAACCTTTATTTGGATTGAAGGAAAGCAAGAGAAAAGAAAGGGAGGAAATTGCGTTTCTCTTGGTTTCCCTTGTTTGGATAAAAATAACAAATGGAAAGTGAGAGAATGGAGAGGAATAGGAGAAAAATTTGGACTAAATGTATTTCCCACTAAATTGGTGGGAAAGGAGGAGAAATTGAAAATAAGATAAGTCTAATATAAGTAAATTACCATTGTATCCTTATTGAACAAAAAGGACACAGCCACAGGTCTATAATCAAGGACATAAAAATCTCAAAAAATTCTTTTGTCCAATATAAGTTTCAATTCTCTCCTTTGATAAATTAGGAAAACAAACAAAGGAAAGAAAATCGCATTTCTCTTCCATTCTTTTCTCCTCTTTTCCTCTCAATATTTCCTTTGTTTTTCCTTGTGCAAGTAAGAATCCAAACAAAGGCTATCTTTCCCGTTCCTTTCTTATTTCCCTTTGTTCCTACTGCAAATCAACGTGAACTCATGCGGCCGCTTCTCATCTTTCCCGTTCCTTTCTTATTTCCCTTTGTTCCTACTGCAAATCCACGTGAACTCATGCGCATTTTCTTCATGTATAATCCGAGCAAGTCCTTGACGGTCTAGCTTTGCTCCATTCCCAAGCAATTACCTCGAGAACGCTTTTAATTCATTGTACGACAACAAATGCATATGCTGTAGCAAGTGAAGTGGAACTCATGCCTGTTAAAGCACATAATAAAGTCATCCCCCCACTCGTTAGCTTATCGCTTTATTATCAAGGTAACATTTTTGTCGAAGTTTTCCTTTGTCCGTGAATAAGCCTCACTCTGTGAGAAACCCTCTCGGAAGCCATGATTTCACGCCCTCAGGCAGCATAGCCATCGCGCATATGAATGGGTATACCCAGATGGATATTTGCCGTCTGAGTAAGCAATTGAAAGACACACATACACACACGAAGAAAGAGGCGTGTAGACCGATATTAAAGACGTGGGTTGGTACTTTGCTGGTTTTTGAAGAGAGGGACCCAATTAAAAGAAGATAAAGAGAGCATCCGCAGAGAATGTCGAGGACAGGGTACTCTTTACAAAGCTTAAAAGGTTAGGGGGTCAAAACCCTGAAACTGTTTAGGTGTTAATTTTTAGTGTTTCCTTAAAACATATGAATACCAACATTTTCCCTGAAAAAGATACTACGTACTAAAAAATTTTAAAAATTGAACACAATTAAAAATATTTAAAAATTAAGGACTTAAATAACACAACCATTTTAACATGTTCACTTCTTTACCTTTCAGGCTTTCACACAGGTCCAACCGACAAACGAGAAAAAACAGAAAAGAGCAAATAGCACATCGGCGCCAAAACCCTCAGAGATTGTGAATTAAGAATTGCTAAATGTGTCGAAAAACACAAACGTTCAAACAAGGATTTCCACGAAATAAATTTTGACCCTACTGGCTAATTAATCATGACAAGCATGACTAGGGAACCAAAACTTTCGGTCAGGTTAAAATTGGAATGGTCATAATCCGATCAAATTATTACCTTTTAAATGCTAGCGCATCGTGAACCTTCGTGGCTAAGAGGAGTGTACCAATAGCCACAACTAGTTTCTTTGACTATAGCTTATCACAGGATATACCTGCCACTGGTCTGCGTCATAATGCATTGACACGGCCATGCACCCTAGCTATTTGAATCCCATTGATAAAGACTGGCAAAGGACCAGCATTCTGGTTAGACCACTCTATAGTGTCCTTTCATGGATCAGTACGTGATTTAGCTGCGAGTCCTCTGCAAGTTGCTAACTTCTACCAACAATACTTGATACCGTCCATAAAATACAGCAGGATTCAGGTGGGACATTTATCGTTCGAGGAAACTTTTCAATACAAACTGGAGTTAGTGACAAATGAGAATCCGCCTTCAATTATCAGACCATTGATGATGAATTCCATCATGTTCCTTCTGAAGTTAAATATAAGAAATCAGGAAACACGATGGCATGGTTCCATAAAGCAGAAGCAGTGTCACCGTCCAATATTCCTGATCTCAGATGTTGCTTCTTGAAGTTTCTTTTTTATTGTTCTGAAACTACCTTCCCCATTTTTTGTCCAGTGAAACGACGCACTTCGCTGAAGAAGTTCTGATATGAAAGGTGACTTTGAGGTTGAATCTCTTGATGGAATGTCGTCATAATCTGCCAAGCAATTAAACCAAAGCTACTTTATCTGACTGAATTGCCCAGAAGAAAACACAATAATATCAAGTCCTCCGTTTGGCTTCATATTTGTAGGTTGGTAAAGTGTGGTCGAGTGTATTGTAAATGGTGTGGGACATGGTGAACAAATAAGAGACACAGCTTTTATTAACTATAAAATATTAACTTCTACACAGAAAACGAAAATGGGCAAGACTTGAAAGAAGAGATAACAATAAAAGCACCAGGTTTTCTGTATGGTTGAAAGTGAGACATACACAATTGACTTCTCGCCAAACACCTACAGACAACTAATAAAACATAAGGCAACTAGATCTTTCATGCATGCAAAGAGCAATGAAGAGATTCCACCAACTATTGTTGATTTTTCAAGACAGGAAGCAGGCCAAAGACTAGTACGGTGGGTTATTTACTTTATTATAACCCAAACTCTCTCACCCAATTCAGGATATTAGAGCAGAAAGTACTCTTAGGATTTACAAGATATCAGCCAAATAGCAAAACGCATTTGAATATTAGGTCAATGGATGTAACAAGGTTTGCAGCTATTATAGTTGGTATAAGGAAGATGTAGCATCTCTCCCAGGATTGCATGGTGGATATAACCATAACCACATTGGACAGGATCCTAGAGAAGTCATTGCAACACAACACATTGACATCAAGGTGGAGAAGTCACCTGAAGACATTGGAAGTTGGTATTGTTGCTTCAGAAACTTGGAGGCTTCCCTATCTTTCTTGTGGCAGAGGATTCGTATCAAGGTGTATGCATCATCCAAGCACATATGCCCAGACTTATGTGAATCCAGTCTAATTGAAATGTGTTCACTTGCATTCATCAGCATTCGAATAACACTTTCAGTCTGCCGAAGTGGAATTGTCAAAATACTATTTCTAAATTGTCAGCTATCAGAATTTAACTCCAAATGACTAGCTGCCAAACCTGAAGGGAGAACAAGCCAAGAATATGATGAGCAAATTTTGCTTCATGCTCAACTAAAGAACGAGGAAGGCCTTCTCCATCAGCTACAAAGAATTCCTGTAAAGGTACAAGTGAACCATTAGCTACGAACATAGTATAACATAAAATTTATGGTTTCCCCAAATTGATTGAATTGAAATAGTTGGTCTGCAAAACGTATTTTCAATATCAATATTGTTTATAGAACTAATGAGAGATGAACCTTCAATGCATTGAGATCATCTTCCAGCATTTTGACGTGTGAATCAGAAAATGCACGAGAAGGGCCCCCATTCAACAATATCCATACAAATCCTTCCTAAAAAACAAAGGTTAACAATGAAGCCAGAAAAGAAAAGATGTGTAATAAATCAGAGTGGAACAAGAGCTCACCAAAGATGCTCGACAGATACTTAACACCACAAGATCTCTGATTGAATCATCAATTACTCCACATATATGATCAAGAACCTATATTAATACATGTTCACTTGAGAAAATTTTCTTACAGAAACACCAAATACTAAAGAAGTGAAGAGAGTTTCACAAAGATAGGTTCGGACACACTAATTATTGTATTAATGCACACAAATCTGAGAAGGATAACTTGTAGGGTGTTCACATGACTGCAGACATTCACACGTGGAGCGAAAGAGAGATCTGAGGAGAAATGAATGTCCATATCTTACTGTATCAATATGGGGAAGAGAACTTTCCACGCGAGTACTTTCAACATCACCTCGATAAAGATGGAACAAGAAACTGTCTCTGAGATCCCAAAATACAACCCTTGATCCTAAAAGTCATATTTAACAGAAAAGAAACAACTATCATCAACATCCACATTGAAATTCATGTAAATGAAAGGAAACATCAAAAAAGCAAACATATGGAGATGCATGACAAGACTTAAATTTTTCCCAAACATATCTAATCCCAGAGATTGCAAATAATCCAAAAACAGGTCATTTAGTAAAATGCTACATACTACTATAGCAATGGAGAGTAGTTATCTTACAGCCTGCGTATGATTTTACAGCAGGTAAAAATAAAAAAGTTATAGAATAAAAGGAAAATGATCACAGAATAATATCAGGACGATCATAGTCTTTTATAAATGTCAATCTTTTCCAACAATGGGTGACGTTCATATACTTTCAAGCTATCCAGTAGAATATGTAGGAGGAACACCAAGATAGGAGGCCCAATTTCATTGTCCTAATCCTTCTATAAGGAAATCTTTTAAAACTTTATTCTCAATGTGCCCAAAGCCCAATCTGCAATGTGCAAGCTTAATTGGTTGCACTTTGTTGGAGACAGTGTTTTCCAACAAGGAATACATATAAGCTATTGCTAATCAGAAGATATCATTGCTAGCAAAATTCTTTTCAAATATTTCCCCTTTCTTATCTGCATATTTAAAACCTGCACATTTACTCTATCATTTTCCAGACACGAGCATGCCTTGTTGAAAATAATTGCTGAAATTTAATGGTAATAAAATTGGTAACATGAATAAGACCCATCTCACAAAACCATCCTCTTAACTGAAGTTTATTCATGATCAGGGAATTATCTTAATAGAAAATTCAAGAACAATGCCAAGCAGAACAAATCAGCTCACCAATAAAGTCGGATATTCTGTTGATGGCCTCTTTTACAATATCCCTGATGACATCAATAGTAGTTGCAAACAATGCATCAACTGCTTCAATCGTTGGTAGGCACTTTTCTTCCATGACTTCTTCCTTGTCTGTATTCAATCAGGAAAGAAATCTACATAAGAGGCTTGCAGCTCAAATCCACCTCTCTGCTTTCCTCTACAATCTTTTCAAGCAAAAGTCTGAGCAATGTTGCTTTGCCATGTTTTCTTTATTTTTTTTCAGGTAAGTGTTTAGTACATGTTCCCAAAGTAGAAACTGAAGAATCATTAGCACCATTAAAGGGGTTAAATCTGGGAGCAAGAGCAAAGTAATTCTTCTAAGACTTGGGCAATCCTCCACCCTCAAATTGCCAAGTTAGACCCAGATTTGACAGTAACAATGCAAAATGACATCAGTTTCTTCAAGTTAACAGTAATATGGGAAAATCTTGCTGTGACAACTAGGAATGAACTGCAGTTAAATCAAGCTCTGGTGTTTCTTACATTTAGTAGAATCATTCCCAGGCAGTCCTAAATAGAAGATTTTTTTAATTATAATAATTTACAGGACAACTAATGAAGTTCTGAAAGAGGAAATGAGGGCTCAAGAATGTTTAACATGTTTCTGAAAGAAAATATAAGGACTGTACAAGCAAACTATCACTATGCAAACGAAGAACAAAAAGCAGAAAGTAAAAAAGAAGACGAAAAGATTAAGATCCTTCAAGCCTGCAAGAAATGAGATCCAATCAGGGCTTTTTGGGATATTCCTTCAACTACCAGTACAAATTTATGAAGTTCTTAGTCAAGGGAGAATTGCTTCCTAATAATGTACCTAGCAATCCACTCTTAATCAAGGGAAAATTGCTTCCTAATAAAGTACCTGACATACAGGTCAATAAAAAGAAAATGGTCGGTCAAGACAAACAGAACTTACTCCATCTTTGGTTACAAGATGTTTCATTAAGAGCCCAAGATTTTCTAATTCCATCTTCTAGTATGCCAATGTGTTTCTGAATAAACTGCAGGTTGCAAAAGAATTATCAAGGATCATTCCATTAGTGAAACCTAATATCTACGTCATAGTATCAGAATCTTCACGTGGACAAAATAAACCAGCTCATTGACCTGAATAGAAGCTTTTTACATTATATCTTTGTAAAGTAATGATTTCAAACAGGGGCACATTTTTCATGTATATCAGAAGAGTTAGCATACAGCCCAGACAAGAGCAATAAAGTAAATATCCGATGATAACAACATCAGCCAGTAAGCCCAGCCAATACCAAGCCTAAGACAATGAAGAGAGCCGACTAAGATGAAACTCATACCATGGAAAAAAGTGATAAGAACAAGTTACCATTAAAGTCATTCTTATATCACAATGATCAGTTTACTCTGCTTTTCATACAACTCTATGTAAAGCTGAAGCAAAAAGGACACAAACTCAACAGCTTGCCTCACCAGACTAGAAATAAACATACCATATTTTGACCAAGTAAAATGAAAATATTGAGATACAGTAGTATCAAAAAATATTTAAAATTTAAACATATTAAAAAAGTCAAAAAAGCATTTCAAAGTTTGAGGCATATTTGTCACCACTTTTTTTTTTAATTTCTATTTTCTGTTCTCAACAAGCTTTTGTTTATAGTTTCATTTGATGGTTTCCTCCAATTTTCAGTACTTCTGAAAATCAAACAAGAAAAAGTTTTAAAAATTTTCACTACCAAATTCTTTTCATATTATATACGTTTTTGAATTATCAATTAATTTGTACTAAAGTATTAATAAGAGAAAAATTAATGTCAAGTAACTTCATTATAACTTATACAATAAAAAATAGACATTTAATTACATATTTTGTTTACATATTAAATGAAATCAAAAAAATTAAATTATCTATTTAATTCAATAGAAAAATTACAAATTGTTAAATGTACCTTTTATTTATCAGTAGTTAAAACTCATTCAATATTTCAAATTTAATATTTAATAATTCCAATTTCTTGTATTTATCAATAAATGAAAAATTACCACAGGACAAAAATAAAACATATTTTGATTACTATTAAATATTTTTAATATTTTTAAAAATATTGATAAAACAGTTAAAGATAGTTTTCATTTAACTAAGATACTACTATTTTAGTTAAATATTAATAATTAATCATTAAACCATCAATTATTTTAAACAATAAATTATTACTTTTAAAATAATCATTTGCAATTAATAACTTAAATCAATTAGTTCTTAATTAATCAATATTATTATTAACTTTACTTATTTTTATTAAATCAAAAAGTATTAATCATTAATAATTTTAACTATTAACTATCAAAACAAAAATTATTAGTAGACAATAATTTTAAAACTAATTACGTAAAAAAAGGTTTTCTAACCAGCATGAAACTAAAAAAACTATAAGCAAAATGGATTCATACCATTTAAACAATTAATGTCCTTGGTCAATTTAATTATGATAGATTACTTGTTTCAATGCATGCAACTAATATTTTGCGTAAAAGCAAGGTATTTAAAGATGGGGTTTAAAATGGTAAATATTCAAGTACATCCCAACCAATTAATCTGACTTTATTAGTTCTTATCATTTTGCAATTTTTTAAAAAATTCTAGGTTTATAAAAGTTCAAATATTTGTTCTTGGATCTTATGCTTTTACAAAATCAACTTTTTATGGTCCTACACGACTTTATGGAATTGGTTGATATTTTTTAGCAAAACATCTAACCACCGGAAGAAGAACAGTGTAAAATCTTCTCATCACTTTATCATCCTAGACGACTTGATGAAATTAGTTTCTTGATCAGTTGTCTAACTTTAAACTACTACTCTGATTCAAAAGATATTTAGAGACCACACTCGGGGGTAATGATGAGTATGTAACATACAACAGATGAAAAGAAACTAAGAAAGATAAATAGATATTCCATTTGAAAGGCCTGCAAAAAGAAGATATCAATAAGTAGCTCGCATTGACAAGACAAAGAATCACTTACTTGAAGAGTGTACAACCTGACACACATATTGAGTACTGTCAAACATTAATAAGTAGCTCGTATTGACAAGAAAAAGAATCACTTACTTGAAGAGTGTACAACCTGACACACATATTTAGTACTGTCAAACAGTAATAAGTAGCTCGTATTGACAAGAAAAAGAATCACTTACTTGAAGAGTGTTCAACCTGACACACATTTTTAGTACTGTCAGTTGGTTCAATTTATAGGTAATATCGTCATCCAGAACAGCACACTCCAGCTTTTTCCTAATTAGCGGAATAACAGCATCTGTATATCGAGTTAGAGGGGGAGCAGAGGGATAGAGATGCTTCTTATCAACTACAATAAAAAAGGTATAGTGGTATCAGCATATAATGTGTAATAAAAGCTGAAATTAGTTGCAATACAGTTCTAAACAAGGAAATCCAATACCTCTGTCAGATAAAAACTAGACAAAGTGAGCACTATTGCATGTAAAATATGTCCAATAGAAAACCCAGCAGATAACTAAAAGTGTGCAATTGCAGGCAAAACTCCATTGATTGTTCGTTATCAGTTACATAATTAGATTTATCACTGAGCCTTTAAAAGGCCTCTTACAAATCTAACAACACCAAAATAGAAGTAACAAGACGTCATATGACCACAACTTCACAAGCAAGAATCACACTTCCCTAAGGAAACACAATGATAGTCACTCACGTGATGGAGCGGACGAACGTATGCTACGCAGGACAACGAAGAGAGAAAGATGAGGAAACTGAGGAAAGACAGATTTGATTTTCTGAATATTTTGCTGTTATTTCGCAGGATAGCCGACATTAGTATTTATAGTAGTTGTTACAGTAACAAACATACCACAACGTAGACACTGCAATAACAAACAGTAAATTTTAATAACAAGGCGACAACATATATCTATACTCCTGAGTTAGCCTATCGTTCATCTTCTTCCTTCGATCGCTTTTTGCTGATAACACACAAATTGCAAGCTACCAATCATAAGCAAGAAGGCTAAATGAACCAGAAAGTTACTTAAAGAATCAAATAACAAGAAGATAGGAATATCCACTACCCTTGCCACAAAACAAGGGAAAAGTGAATGAATGCTCAATTCCTATGAAGGAAAGGATAATAACTGAGAATTTACGATATACCTATGAACAAAAAGCATAGAAACCATTATTCCCAGATGAGCTGTTATCATTCAACAACAGGTTCAGTCCTTCACACCCAAGCCAGTTAAAGATCAGTGAATCTAAACCTGGATGTGTTTTAGGTTCAAACAGAATTATCTCATCAAAATCATGTTAATCGATGCACCTGGCGTGTCAACCAAACTTAAATCTTCTCTTCATCAATTTTACATATTCACTAGAAAATCACCTGAGTTGTTTCATAGATCTAATGTAATCCAGTTTAACAATCCATGTCTCTTTCAATTAGTTGTGTTCTATGTCAGACGGCAAATTTCTAGGCTTGGCAAATTAAGCCTGGCCTGACCTAGCTTGAAATCAACCGGCTAGGCCCAGATTGACCAGACTTCAAGCCACACTTGGGCTTCACAATAATGGGGTTTTGGATTAACTTCTCAAAACGGCATCGTGTTGGTTTGCAAGTTTTAAAAAATCAAGACCAAAAAAAAGTCATTTTGGGAAGAAAAACCAAAACAATTTTATTTTGGGGGCGGCCTGAGCCCAAGGTCACGTCAGATCGGCCCTGCCCCCAGTTTAATTGTTCAACTCTAAATCAATTCCTGTAACACAAACTTTAAGTGTTGAACCTGCTCATATAATTAACCTATGGAATAAATCATCAACTTGGCATGCAATGTCAGCTATATTCACTCCAAACAAATATGGAAAAAATGTTATCCACAATAAGTCCAAAATGAGTCCTCTATCACTAACAACATAAACAGCACAGATCTTGCAAACTGTATTGACAATATCGTCAAATACTTTTAAGCAAGCAAAAAAAAAAGGGAAAAAGAAAAGGACAGAAATCCTACCAATATAAATTCTTAAAAGCAGACATCTCCATTCAAGTGACCAAACTCAACGAAAGAAAACGTAGATAAACCAAGACAGACAACCTCTATGAATTATCCCAGAAAAATTAAAAAGTAAAGCTTGCTATCCTTTTAATGCTCTGCTGCAAGTGCTTATGTACAAGCAATAATACCTAACTGGTTGAGCATTTTCAGCAAATAGGCATCAAGGCTGTGGAAAATAACTGAAAGCAGAGCTTGAAGATGTGTAATATCCATAGGGAGATTCAGGCCAAAGAATTGGTCCACAGTCTGCAAGTAGCATAGATTGAAAGATCAGTTACAAAAGACACAAGCGACAATAACAAGACAACATCAGCTTAGTGGCAAAATTAATTACAATGATTTACAGAAACTTTGCCAGAAAAAATGCCTATTGCATGCAAGGAAATATGCGGTGGATATATATCACTCTGACAGGTGATTTGCCCACTTAGATAAGCAGAAAACTAATCCTGAGAACTTGAAGAATGGGGAAGCAATCCAGTAATTTGTAACCTTTAAAAAGTAGCCTCCATTTGACCTATATGGATAGTGAACTCACATATATAATTACTACTAGAGAGCCAGTAGAGTCAAGTACGCATACCTCTTCTACCATCCTGAAAACTTCAACTACTGATGCTGCTTGTCTCTGATGGAGTGATAAAGGCTCCCAATTCTGAACATACAATATAAGAGTTCAATAGTTTTTTCGAGCCATCTTATAGGCCAATATCAGAAATACATACATAGGGCATCTATGCCCCTCAACTATCTCTGCTCCATAACTAGGAGGGTATTATCAAGTAACAAAATTTCAATAGTTATCAACAAGGCAATATACACTTATCCAACCACAAAAGAATCAAGAAAAAGTTTAATAACTGAAATCAAGTTTTTTTTTCATTTACACATATGAAATGCCTGAAACCACTCGTAACTTCGAACATGAGAGATCATTTTAGCCCCTATTGAGGTATATGGACAGATAGCTTTGAATAAAAACAGAGTGAGAGAAAGAGAAGATAAAAAGGTGTATTTCTATCAACTTGCACTTCATTCACATATATGGTGACATGTTGCCAAAAGCCTTCTATTGCTAGCTCTTAAACAAATGTGATTTGAAAACCATGAAGTCATGTTATACACTTAACTTATACACATGATAGCAACATTCTTCCATTGGATCATTTAACCACTGCCTATCATGTTTTCGTCTATTTTTCTCCATCTCCAGTTTTTAAAAATAATCTGTCCAGAACAAATCCCCAATTTAGCTGAGATATGCAAAGTACAGAACTAACCTCAATTTCAAAGGCTCGTCCAGTCCATTCCAAGATATGAGTGTTCTGAGATATCACCCAATCAAGGATGAGTGGTTTAGAAATTTCTTTGATCTGCAGGCACGAGAGAGAATCAATATATCAATAAATCTGGGAAATGGAATCAAATTGAAGTATACACATTAATTCAAGCCAGTAAAACAAGGCTCTCAACTTCAGCAACTTTTAGCATAGAATAATTTATTAACTGCCAACATTGTCAGCATTGCATCCCCAGAACATCCATAATGGAAAATTACTTCTTCACTACGAGCTTAGAGCATGCTACCCAACCAAGCAGTCGAGAAAAGATCAGCACTATTGAAATGGGCCAATAGAGCCTCCTCTTCCATCTCAAGCGATCAATTTCTTCAGGGCAAGAATTGACAGTAATATGAAAAAAATCAAGCAAGATAAACTAACAAGGTAACTGCAGATAATCAAGCTCAACCATCCCTTCCAGTGAGAAGAATCATTCTAGGTCAATCCATGAGAAAAATATTGTTCAGCGATCTGAAACTAGTCCAGAGCAAAATTCACTCACAACAAAGTTGTTTACTTCAGCTCAACATTTTATCCTACCCCCCAAGGATCTCACAAGCCCATCCATCAAATGGAAACTTATACACAATAAAGCTTTCCTTCTTTTCCTCTTTGCAAAGAGACAACTAATAAATCTAAAGACATTACAGACATCAACCCCTGGGAACAAGAGCCACCTTCGTAAGCAGGAAAAAGGTTCAAAATGTCAAAGACAACCTGCATGCAAAAGCTTCTAGCTCTAATCAAATAGCCGAGAGAATGAAGCAAATGGATATCATTTTTAGTTCCTGATCAGGTCTGCCTCCACTCAACACACAATGGCCCCTTGTCGTCACCATCTTTCAAACATCAATAAGCTCCAATATATGAGCAACGGGGACATTTTTGGTCACCAGCATCATTTCTAGAACCAATTTTCTTTGGATCTGACCAGGATCTCATAAAAGGACAATATCGCAGAAGTAGCATTTACTATAAAAATAGTGTTTGTGATCTTTGTGCAGCAAAACAAGCTTGACCATTCAGGGTACAACCAAAGAAAATAAGGAAGTACACATATAAACAAAACATTTGACAGGGAGATATCATGTGATTAGATGATTAAACAGTAAAAGGATTCCAACTTATCAAAAACAAAAAATTATCTACATATGCAAAGTGAAGCCATGGATCTTACAAGAATTCATAGTCTAAATAGATCCTAACCTGATAATGACTCATATCTTGATTGAAAGAATCAAGCATCTTATTTGCTTCTGCTACTGATGTATAGAGTTTAGTCAGGTAATGATCCAACATGTCAGCTGCTGAGAGCACAGCTATTACATCCTCAGAAAGAGATGAAACCTCGTTGAGGAAAGGTCTCTGCACATTAACATAAACGGATTCTACTATAAGTAGACTAGCACTACCAGAGCAAGATTAAGAAAGTATTGACTACATGAACATGCAGTACAAACCAGTTTTATCCCATAAAATTCATGTAATAGCACCACGGAGATCTTCAAACAGTCAGGACAGAAATCACGTAGCACTGGGTAAAACATGGTGAATTCTCTCTCCGCAACCAACTTTAACTCATTAGCAAGAACGGCCAAAGGGTGTAGTTTTCCTACCTTAGTTTCAAGATCCAACTTACTGCATGTCTAAGAACGATAGAAAACCAAATCAATATGACCATACGAGGAGTCCAGCAAAAGGACCAAAAGCACAATTAAATTTGAGACAACTGATAACACAAATGAAGATGTAATGTTATATAAAAAATGAAAATCAGCGGATATGTAAAACTAGATGCATCTTACCCGCCTGCATGCAGCTTCAGTTGACTTCTTCACATAAAATTTAATTTTTCCAGAAGTATGATGATGCGAATAATTCAACCTTATTAACTGCAAAGAAGGAAACTCTTTTCTATAAGACAAAAGTCAAGAACAGTTCCAGTATTCTTTTTCCACTGCAACAAATTCAGTATCCACTCTGACACCATCTAATACCCTACTTTGTTAATTAGAGGATATTTTAAAATTTTACTAGAGTAACACAAAAAGGAAGTCACGAAGCATCAATTGTCAAAATGTGGAATTATCAGAAGAAAAGAGATCCAATTATAGCATGTCTAAAATCCATTAGATGTCTATTTCTAAAGGATCACCTCCTTACTCCCAAGAACATAAAGATGATTAAGAAAGTTTAGACATCATTTACAACCCATCAACCAGGGGTAAAGTAATGGGTTGATCAAAATTTACACGGAACAGCCTCTCAACAACCAGTCGAAAGAAAAGCTTCATCATATTAACTTGATATGATAGTTAATTTTCAAAATAATAGATTGCCAACACAAAACGAAAATTAATGAATTTGCAAGCTAGTACCAAAACTGACAATTTTTTCAAACAGGCCAAACATCTAAAAACACCAAACTAAGGTTGAAGTGGCAGAGTACCACTGTTAATAATTCAGATAAAAAAATTATATCTTGAAAGCAGCAACGTCAAACCTTAGTTTTACCAGAGTCATCACTAGAAAGAACTCCAACCTCCGAAATCAACACCATAATCATTCTGAAATCTGAAGGTCTCTGAAATAGCAAAAGGAAAAAAAGTTACAATTTAACAACAATATATAATTCTATTGCAGTGAGCCTCTTGCAACAAAATATGACTTTTAATGTATTTACAATTTTAACCAAGTTAAATCAATAAAAGAAACCATAGAAGTTTCAACATTAAAAAAAAAGAAAGAAAAACAGGATTCTCTTGCCACAAAATATGACTTTTAACATAGTTACCATTTTAATCAAGTTAAATCACAAATTTGAACAATCTTATATTCTTAACCACAGGATAATGATGTTCAAATTCAATAGAATAGTACTAGATGTGGATAGCTTTTGCAGCTTTGGGTGTAAGAATAGGAGCAAGTACAACAGTCATGTAAACATCAGACTCAATATAAAAATCAGTACAACAATGGGGAAAAATATATATTTCTGAGGATGGTATAGAAAACCATAGGTTTTGATTATTGCGAAACAATTAATGATAATCTGCTCTGGACTACTGGTTCTTTAACTCCACTTAGACTAAACAAACAATGACCTTTGAAGCAATGAAAACCACTATGGAGCATCAGAAGACACTCAGAGAGAATGTAAAAACATTCATTTGTAACATTAACACCATTAGACACATTTATCATAAGGTTACCATAGAACAAGATGCCATGAGCCTATTAAAGATTAGAAATTCACCTGACTGAAATGCAGATGATAATCTTGTATTTGATGGTCACACCAACTGCTTATCAAGAGTAAGACAGCCTCAACCAGACATAATTTCAATTCACCTCCATTGCATTGCCTCAAACATACTAGGCTTTTCATATACAGACCCTCTTTTTCATCATCTACTACGGCAGATAAAAGTTTTTGTACCTCATGAACTGCAATTTGTAACAGGTTACCCCCACCTGTCCCCACAAACTTCAACACGAATATTCCATTAGAACGAACTGTAACATGCACCACAGTGAAACTTATAATGATCCACTGAAATTAAACAACACAACAAGAAAATAGCCCACCATACGGGGGTATTCTTATTATGAAATCCACAAACATTTTCACCACACTGCATACTCTTGTCATCACACATCAAATTCAAATACCAGCTAGCACAATATGCATGAGCGGTTGCAAGATTCTCAAAGAATGCAGTATTGTTGTCTTCTTAGGAACAGCATTTAAAGGATTTTATATTTTAGCCAACATATGATAAGAAATCATATAATACGGAGCATTTAAGCAATAAATAAGATGGTTACAAAATCATTCATACAGTACAAGACTCTGCAGATAAAATAGCACAAAGAAGTCAAGTATACCTGTTGGAAAAGGCTACATCCATACAATGCATTATGCAGTTTCTGAGTGATGCCTAAAGTGGACCAGGTCAATTTTATAAGTGATAGGATCTCATCAGCTTCCTGATTAAATCAGTATGTACATAAGTGTCAATCAGATTACATCAACAATGATATGCCAAAGAAATGCTTAGATGAAATGTGGACAATAGATAGTATACCTGTATTAGCTGACCTTCATCAAGAATGTCAAAAACACTACCAAGCAATTTCTGATAGAGTCTGAGGTTCAGGTGATAACCAGCAGTCCAATAAAAAGTTTCACCTTCCATATCAAATTTTCCAGGTAAGGAAGAGACTTTTGCTGCTACCTGCCTAATAGATGCCAGAACAGCAACGCGTTCAGAGGGAGAAATTGAGTCCCAATCCTGCCCCATTTAAATTTATATTAGGCAATAAATACAAACTCTTTCCGTTGCAGCATGCATGGCATACTTACAAAACTCCAAGCATACCTCTCTGATCATTGCAACGTAGTTTCTGATAGTTAAACATTCATCTTTTTTAGCAATGGCAGAAGAACAAAGAAGCTCCTCTAAAATATTAGCCTACAATACAAGTTGCAAACAACAAAGGTTAGAATAAGTTTTTTTCTTCACTGCATCATGTGACCAACAGGATTATGTTGTAAATTCTGTTAGAAAGTTGATAGATTGACACCATCTATTAACCTCTTTGTCCCTTGGAAAAAACAATTGAAAATATTGAAATAGTTAACATACTTATCCAGCCGTGCCATTTTGATAGAACACTACTAATATGCCTGAAACATTTTTTCTCACGAATGTGGGCAAGAAACAAAGCCATGCAGCATGCCAGTGCCGACTTTGTTTCCCTTTGAAATTTGTGATTGCATTTAAGGGCTTTGGGCAATCACAACCAAGGCCATGCCAGCACTGCATTGTCTCAGTAAGACACTAAGCTCATAATTGCTAAAGTCTAAGCAACTGACAGGCCAGAATCAGAAGTTCAAACACAATGGGTATAACTAAGACAGATTAAACAGAAACAACCATGACGTACATATGAACGCATTTCAGGCATAGTCACATATGGACAATCAATTCACTAATTTTCAGTCAATGAAGTTCTTTATACAAATTTATGTGATATTTGAGAAGAGGAACTTCAATGAAATTAGAGCAATCATGACCTGTCTACTCTTCCATTTCATATAAGACTTCTCATGGAGAAAGTCAGACTTGAATATTCCACCCAAAAGTCCCAGTGCAATATCTGGAAGAAAAATTTGTCCTTGCAACCTCCTTGCTGCCAGCTGCATGAAATTTCTCCTTATGCATGCATCCATGTCTTCTGAAATCTAGTAAAAATGCATACTCCACTCAAATTTTGAGCATTGACTAAACACAGAGAACATGCGAACAAAGTGACAAACAAAGTCACTTTTGGGTACAGAAGTTGATAGCATAGTCAAATTTAGAGTCAATTTGATAAGAGAAATGCAAGTGCAATTATATAACTGGACAAGAATTTTGGCTGACATCTTTTGAATACTTTTCTTTTGTCCCTCTTTCTTTCATTCTCTTTTCTTTCATGGAGGGTTGGTTCTTTTGTTGAAGAGTGTCACAATAGAAGAGACGAAAAAATAATACAAAATGTAGAAACAAACTTTATAATGTCTAACTTTTACATTAGTCCATAATGTTGTTTTTCTCTTGTTTTTTTTCTTGGGGATGGTTAATATTAGTTGCAGAAGTTGACAGTTGGAAAAAAAAAAGAAATATGAAACTTGAAAGTATAAGCAATGATCATAAAACCCCATTATTTCTTCAAAACATGTCAATCAACCTCTAGAAGAAATATCCACCAAGGGGAAGCATTGTTCGTTTCTTTTCTTCTATTCTTAACCGTAATGTCAACAGTAAACAACAAATATTAAAAAGGCAGTAAATATTAGATCAGTCATACTTACCAAGTTCACCTATCCACTATCTTATATCCATATCATAAGGTTTAGCACCACTTAAATGACAAGTTTCAAAAACACAATTTACTTGTAGCATTTGCAAGACATAGTCAAGGAAGGCATGGTGATGCCAGAAAGTTAAGAGTGGCAATATGAGAGAGGCAAAGAACTCACCTGCATCTGAGCACGAACAACAGTCATGAGATCTGAATGTCTTCCCAAAGATTGGGAATGTAATTTGTCCTTCTTTCCCTTCAACCTTAATAAACGATTAGAACTCTTTTCTTTCTTTTTGTCCTCAAACATGCACATTTCATCCCTAGCATACAAAGAACAGTTTACTTGAATGTATAAGTATGTGAGAGAAAGAGAAGAACTAATTCCACATCAAGTCACAAGTTATGCATGCAATTTTAAACACTTGCACATAAGAGAACATGTGCTTATGCAATTAAATCATACACAACCAAATATGCAATTAAATCTTGCTTGTCCTGACATGCAGGACAACATCACAAGCCCTGCTACTACACCTGAGCCTGTGTGTACGACTGAGTGAGAGAGTGAGTGTGTGTATGTGTGTGTGTGCATGTGGATGTGTGTGTGAGAGAGAGAGAGAGAGGGAGAGAGAGAGAGAGAGAGAGATTACCCAGACAGAAAGACAGTTACGATCAATAGTTCATAAGCTGATTCCCGCAAGTCATCGTCAGATAATCCTTCAAAATTCCTGGAGTTATGCATCAGTTGACTCGAGGGATGAAAAGCAATGGACTCAGGAAACAAACACATATTTTCCGAGTATGCTTCACTTAAGTTCACACAGGTCAGAAATCTCACACAAAAACAATGAGAAGCTGTGTTCTAAATACCTGTACTGAGGCTAGGCAATGCAATTTCAGGAATTTCTGAATTTCCTAAAGGTATCGTAGGAATATATGCTGACGCTTTATTAAATCTAGGACTGTTTCCATCTCCATTCATCGAGGCCTTCTCAACTGGAAAAGGATCCCCCGGTCTCGACCTAGGAAAATGATTAGCATTGCTTTTCACATATACTGGCGGTGGCATGCGCCTAGGTGGCGAGCCCGTTAAATCTGGGTTAGAAACAAGAAAATAGGAGTTCCCCGCCTGTGAAGAGATCTGTAATTAAGACGAAATTGTTAGGTTTAATAATTCCGTCGAGCTAATTCCAGAAAGAAGAAATAAATACATGCAAAAATCGGGTTGAACTCATCAAATGCTTAATATGCATGGCATTGACAGCATTATGTCAGAAAACAAAAACAATCTAGATAAATAATTCTCCATCGAATTTGCAAGTGCTTTTATTCGTCTTTCCTTACCGTGACAGGATAGGCAGATTCGGCCAAGTATCTTTTAGTCGCTTCATTTAAGTCGAGAACTCCATCTGCAGCAGAATTAACCAAACGTAACACTCATAGTCGTCAGCCGCTCTCTCACAGATAGACCAAACAACGAAAAAGATAACAGAACGTCTAAGCCAACGTGGATTATACAGATTTTAGCATTTCTTCACAAGTCGCTTCACAGAATGACAAAAGAAGAGTAAGAGGGGCCGAGAGAGAGATCATTATTTGGTTGCAGAAAACTATTACCGAGACAAACAGTTGAATTCAGCTCAGGTAAATCTAATTAATTCATCAGCATAGAGCTTCTTTAGCATCTAAGCGTGTTTTCTACACTGTTTTTGGGTTCTAAGCTATTTTCCTCGGTGTTCTCAGGAACCAAACAAGGCAGAAATGAAGCCCACTTTACCTGACTTAACGCACTCAAGTATATAATCGGCGCTAAGACGATCAAAATCAATGTTAGCGAGAGAATCAGCGGGACCAGAAGGAGTTCGGAGCTCTTTGATCAAACCAGAAGCCAGGAGAAAATGAGTTTCCGGCGATCGTGACGGTAACTTTCTAACAGAGTTGATCGCTCCATCTACAAGGATAAAGCATTTTGGAGCTGCAACTGGAATTGGCTTTGGTTTAGAGAACTGCGGGTTCTAGAAAAGCGCGAAAGGAGACCAAGGAAAAGGCTGCTCCGCCTCTTTTTTACTGGGATTAGAATATGCCCTGCTGCTTTTGGCTTTTGGGTTTTTAATTTTACTGAGATTAGAATATCCTCTACCGTCTTTGGGCTGTTCGTAATTTTACTCTGCGTATGTTTGCTCCCTCTAATTTTTAGAGATCGAACGAAACAAAAATTTAAAGATAGAATAGAATAAAAAATGAAGACAGTGAAATGTTTGGTTAAGGTGGACAAAAAAAATTGTCTCCGTCTCGAAGACAGAATATGTTTGGTTGTAGTAGACAAAACGAAAAAATTGTACCAATGACAAAAATATCCCTGATTCTTAATATGATTAAAAATATGTAATTCATTGATAATTTTATTACAAATGACTTGTATTTAAGAAAATAATTAACAAATAATAATAATAACAATTTCAAATTAAGATCGAATAATAATAATAATAATAATAACAACAACAAAATTAATTACATTAATAAATAAGTTTAAAATGTATAATCATAATAAATTTGAATTATAATAAATAATAATAATAATAATAAATACAAAATGATGCTTAATAATAATAAGAAGAAGAAAATAATAATAATAATAAAACAAAATAAAATGTATGATAACAACAATATTATTATTATTAATAACAATAATTAATACAAAATTAATAATAATAAAAAACAACAAAATGAATAACAATAATAAATAAGTTCAAAATGAATAATAATAATAAATTTAAATCATAATAAATACAAAATATATAATAATAATAATAATAAGAAGAAGAAGAATAAGAATAATAATAATAATAATAATAATAATAATAATAATAATAAATACAATATGATGCTTAATAATAATAATAATAATACATCTACTATTACTACTACTACTAATAATAATAATAATAGTCATAATAAATTGATAATTAAAAAACAAAATGTAAGATAACAATAATAATATTATTATTAATAAGAATAATTAATACAAAATTAATAATAATAATAATAATAATAATAATAATAGTAAATAATAAATAATGTTATAATACTAATAATAAGAAGAATAATAATGATAAATTAATTATAATAATATGGATAATAATAATTTTTGTCCAATAATTCTAATATGAATATTAATGATAATCAATACAAAATTAGTAACAATAGGGTCAACATAGATTCAAATACAACATCTAAGCATTCATAAAATTAATTACATAATAGGTTCAACATGCATTCATAGAATTAATTACATAATAGGTTCAACATATATTGAAAAAAAAACATCTAAGCATTAATAGAACTAATGACATATTTGGTTCAACATACATTAAGGCCTTAGAATTTATTAATAATGTCCTTAACAACCATCCCCAAAATGACTCCAATGGCTATCAGTAAAAATGCTTGACTCCATGCCATGTTAGTCTGCAAAGTTGGAACTTCATTAACTTGTTCATTTGTTGGAAGTGCGAATGGATTCGGCATGGAGGATGGTTCATTAGCGGTAGGAGCAATGTCTTCAATGCGACGAGCCGGCCTATATGGATCCATAACATAAACACTTTGTGCTTCATCCAATGTCCAATACCCTTTGAATCAGGCATTAGGAAACCTCTCAGTAGCAAATTTGACATCATCCCAATTGGTAAAAATACTAACTTGACGTCCAACAAAGACCACATAGAAGTTGTATCTACCTATATGTAGGTACCTGAAAATGAATCATATTATCATAATTCATACACGCAGAAAAATGACATACATAAAGAAGTTTGTAAACCAACCATTGACCATAAATAGTCAACAAAAAAAAAAAGAACAATTCATCAAAACATAGTCAACATCACAATCCCAGTTTCATAACAGTACAAATCCTAGTTGTCCGATTAAGCTACTATAAAGGCAGTAGCTTAACAAAAAACATCAAGTCAAACATCTTCATCAAGTCAAACATCTTCATCTAGCAGGCTCCTCACATAACCCGGTCTTTGTTCTTCATTTAAATCCCAGAAAAGATTCGCAGCAGGAACATTCTTAGAGAATATCCTTGCATTCCTGATAACTTCTTCAGTGGAGAAACCCAAGTTTCCAAGCTCATCACCTAACTTCGACCCATGCAGTCCTACAATGGCATCAACAATGATCCTAGCATTTTCTTTACCACTGTTAATGGCAAGAACAAAAGAGGTAGCAGTGTTTTCTAATACTTCGATATCCCTCATCTTCTTTTTCCCTTTGGTTTGTCGGATTCCGTTAGTGTTGGTCGAAGAGGCGACAGAACCAATAACATGGGCTGAAGTAGTTGGGGGAGGAGTGACCGATGGGACTGTTGGATCAAATTAGGCAACAGATGCTAGTGGATCAGCTGGTCCTTCACCTTCAGTTTCATCAGTGTCAAGCTGAGCAACAACATCTGCAGCATCCTGAGCACCTGCACCTGTTGCTCTGTCTTTCCCAATGACAAACTCAAGTCTTGGGTAAAGCAGGAAAGGCTTGTCAGGAGTATAATTGTTGGGTCCGTGTGTGGTGTGCCGGGCTTGGATCCCCGCACGCGACCACAACCTTCAAAGGTACTGTCCTCTTTGG
>JAOTIZ010000202.1:30947499-30960070 GCA_027123425.1 Erythroxylum panamense
ACAATACTTATACAAACACACTCATTGAATTCATTTTAATATTTCTAATTCCTACCGAAAGTTCGGGGTCCAACACTATTGGGATGGTGAGCAGATATCAATCAAATCCAGGCCAAGCATATTGGAAAGCAGTATAGAGAATATTGAGGAATCTAAAGGCAACTGTGTACTATGCATTATGTTATCAAGGCAATGATCTACATATACAAGGGTATACAGATGCAGACTGGGGAGGATATTTAGATGAAAGAAAATCTACCTCAGGATATGTATTCTTAATAAATCATAGAGCAATATCATGGAAAAGAAAGAAAGAATCTTACGTTGCATTATCCACAATGGAAGCAGAATTTATAGCATTCTCAATTACAGTACAAGAGGCTGTGTGACTTCATCGATTTTTAGTGCATCTGGGAGTCACTAAAAGCAAAATTAATCTAGTGACCATCAACTGTGATAGTCAAGCTGCAATCGCTTATATTAGAGACCTCAAATTTCATTGTAGGACAAAACACATAGATACCAAGTATAATTATGTGAAATATGTATTTGCACGAGAAGTGAACATAAAATATATATCTATGCGAGATATGATAGCAGACCCAATGACAAAGCCAATTTCTAGAGATGTATACATTGGGCATGTAAAGTCCCTAAGACTACGTAGATGTTGAAATGTACTGATAAACATTTCTGTATGTACGTTCACTCATTACAATGTCATATTTTGGATATAATGTATGATGAAGATTATACATTTTGTGTCATTTGATTCATGAATACATGTGTTTTTGCATAAATATTTTTAGAATAAATCAGAAGTATATGAGGCAGATTATAGATTGGCCCTCTCACACGGGAAATCACCTCTAGTGTTTATACTCACTAGAGATGAGGCATGTTTGAAGTTTATTATCTAGGTGATAATTGAGAGCGAGAAACTTAAACCATAAATGTCGCAAGGAAATTAGTTCAACGTGATTTATTAATCACTATATCTGTCTTACGTTGCCAGATGTTAGTTCTGAACAATTTTTTTCTGAGTAGATAAGTGAACCCAAGTTAAACATTGAGTATGTTTGAACTATCATCTGTATGGTATTTCTTTAATGAAAGATGTTCAAGTTAAATGATGTGGGTAAATACCGTAGCACATGACTCATACCATGTGTACACAACTGACCTAAAAAAAGGGACTAATGTAAGTCGCCAGATCTCATCTTACATTGTGTGAGACCCTTGAGGTTGAGAAGAACCTCGTCATATACCCTTATCACTCTTGTTTCATTCTTGAGAATTGAATTTAAGGTTTGCTACTTTAGGTTATTGCCAAAAGATCATACAAGATGCGATCCTATGGAATAATTCTAGGAAAGCAAATTAAATTTAATTCAAAAGAGAATTGAGAATAAAGGAAGGTCATTTAATTTAGATCATTGACTCGCATAAAATGTATTCATAAATGGCCATCGTCTCTTTTGGTAGAGAACTTGAATACAGTCATGACATCAGGAACTAAATGAGATAAAAGAAAAGTGTAAATGCGAGATATGACCTAGGGTATAGCATACAATGTCTACTCAAGGACATATAAGTCTCAAGATCAATTTGTTAATTGAGATGTCATATACTCCTAACAGATATGTGACTATGTACTTTCGTCGTATGCTGGTTACACCGGTTATTGAACAAGTATGAGCACTGCAGAGCTTTATTAAACCCATCATGTGTGAGTAGGAAATGATGACTTATATACACCCATGATAGGTATAATTGTCATCATACTTAAATAACTACTAAAGGTAGTTATATACAGAAATATATGAAGGCAACGTTTGAAAAAAGCTGATAACTGCATGTTTTTAGTTTGCTGCTGTTTTTTCTATCTTCTTGGAAGTTTTACAGAATACTAAGAAGGAGAACTCTGTAGTAGAAATTGAAAATAGACAGTTCTTTAATTGGTGGAATACAACGATCAATCAAGTATGTGTTTTTCGTTTTCTATGCATATAAAATCGATCATGTGTTTAACATAATCTTTGTGGCTATGTTTTGATATGTTAATATCTAACACTCGTCAAGTTTTTCAATGGAATAAAGGAGAGATGGAGTGAAGGTTCCCTAAAATAAGTTCTATAGATTTAAGGTTTCATGGGTTTAAAACTCAAAATCCCCAAATTTGGGGTTTTAGACCATTTTAGGATTCATATCAACCACTTAATTACATGGTTTATATGGACCTCTAACTATACAAAATTCACAAAAGCGAGACTAACAGAATCATAATAGAAATTTAGGTTCCATTATTCTGAGAGATAAATTACATAGTTTGTAAAATGTTAGGTCTTTTTTGGAAACTAACAAACGTAAGGGTTTAAATTAAATTTTGGTAAAAATCTCAAAGGATAAAATATACAGTTAGCCATTAGCCTTTCTCTCTTCAGTCATTCTTTGTATGTAACCTATTAGGTTGCTTTAAAAAAAATCTGTTAAGTTCATAAATATATTAGTAATTGATACAAAAAATCTTACATTATATTTATGATTAGATAAATTAAACTCTTTTGATTTATAATTCTCTAATTAAACAAATTCTATCTATAAATCAATATTGGCTTCTAGCAACATGTCATGATCACTCAAATATTAGGATTGTCAAAATAGTTTTGAATGACCTTTTAGCATATTTTTTGTGTAATTCAATCTTTTTATCATATAATATTTCAAGTAAACATAGAGTAAGATATTCATATTTATTCTATTTGAGTATAATTATATTAATTCTCCAATATTAGTAATTTATTTTAGTGATATTTGAAAATAATTTTTAAAATGTCATTCTATCTTAGTAAATGATTTTTCAAATCAATACTAGTAGAAAATAATATAATATTTTTCTTAATTACTTGGGGGTGATAAATCTTATATTGATTACTTAACTACCTCCATATAATTCATGTCATGTCCATTGACTATTAATTAAGTTACATTGACTAGGATAGGTCCTTAGTAGTAATGTTTTAAAAACCAGACTAGACATTGAACCGATCGAAGGAAAGGTTTAAGGTTTAGAGGTTCAACCGGTAGTGAACCGTTATAAAAGTGGTATATAATAAATAAGAATTAAAACTTATAAGAATTAAAAAATAAAATATTTTATTAAAATAAAATATTTTATTGAAATAAAAATACACCAATGTATATTATTATATAATGAATTAATAATAAATAAATATGAATCTAATATAAAAATTAAAATAACAATAAAACATCCAAATTGTATTTTTGAAGGAAGTTGTATCTCATCATCGTCAAAAACTTCAAATTCTCTAACGTTATTTAAAGATTCGTAAACTATGCTTCATCTAAAGTATTTGAATCAACTTCTTCTACTGCATTAAAATAAATTACAAATTAATAATGTATGGAATTATTCTTAATTATAAACTTGTAATACAACATAATTTTAACTTAAATATGATTAAAATAAGATATGAACTGACCATCAATAGATGTTCTTAATTCATTCTTTGTGATAAATGCATTTTCTTCATAAATCGTCTTGGCAAAGCTTTACTCTATTTAAATTTTTGTGGTCAAATTTGAATAATCTGCAAATGTTAGAATTCATTTAAATTCATCAAAATATTAAAAATTAACTTGTAATTTTATGAAATATTAGTTAAATTTGCACTTTTGCCTATAGAAGAAATATTGTCCAAGATCTAGAGTTTGGCATTAAGACATAGGGGGTACCCAAACCCCTCCAAAGCCTCTCCCATGCTTCCTACCTCCTTTCTAACATTTCTTTCACTCATAACCTTCTCAAATTCACCCCTTAAAGTGCAATACCACTTCATATCAATCCAAACACCAACTTTGTTCCATTAAATCCACTAATCCCTACTCATTTGATTCATCAAAACCACTGATTCTCACCATTTACCATAGTTGTCCTAGGTTTACATCCCATGCAGCATCACCACTTATAATACTCATATCTCTCAATTCCGATATCCAAAATTTATATACTTTATGCTATTGGAAAGCTAAAAGGATAAACTTTAACTTTCAAGAAGACAACTAATTCAGCCTAGATTAATCCAGATTTTTCCCTGGAAATAAGAATACAAATCTTATCCCTATGAAAACTTGAAAATGTGGTATACACACTTTGAGAATCATGGGCAAAACACAATCATATTTCATTTCCATCAAAAGAAATAAGCGTTTTACAAAGCTTCAATAGGCTTTCCGAGCCACAATACATCAATGCCTCAAAATCCCAAAATACAAAAGATAATTGAACAATTAATACTTGAAGTGTGACTAAAGCTTCATGTTTACAAAGTCTAACTTAAAATACAAAAGTATGCCTAATCGGAGCGATGCCTTAACTCTCTTTCACTCGATCTCTTGCTCATCACTTGAATAGGGGAAGGAGAGTGGGGGTGAGCTTAAAAGCTCGTAGGTAATAGTTTATAATCAATAATAAGCAATCCATTGAAATTATTCATTTGTCATAGAAAATTCTTATTGAATTCAAGAAAAGCATAGTTCTTAACCAATTCACAATAATACAAATCATGTAAGCATGAACTTGACAATTCACAGATGCAATGCACAACAAATGACTTGAGATTTCCGTGAAATGAAATAGAAAAACTGAAGTTTACTTTGTGAACAAAACGAGTTCAAATTCTCAGGATCTCGTGGCCTCAAGCAGGCAGCCGGTATAAGGTTATGGGTCAACGTGCACGTGACTAACAAAACAGGTTCCTCTCTTGCCCAATCACAAGTAAATTTATGCTCAATTCATTTCCATACATTTTCATATTCTTATGCTTTTTCCTCTTTTTTTCTTTATACAAAATGCTATGACACATTTCGATGGCATAACATGATCATACATCATAATGCATTTTTTCACATTCATAACAATTCAAATCTAATCAATTAAACATATACACACATATAAGCAAATTCTTTAAATCATTTAAAAGCAATATATGCACATTTATGAAGTACTTGAAATCTTTTTATTCTCTTGATTTGGAAAAACTTTAATTGCTCACTATTCAATTATAAACATGAAACCAACCTTGAATTCCTTGCTTAAAGACTTGCTCAAAATGACCTTTCCCCTTGCTCTTCTTGCCTCTCTTGATTTCCTTTATCAAAGGCAAAAATTCCCATTCAATAGGAATATCAATAGAGAACCCAAAGGAACATATTCATAAATTTTATCCTAGAATCTTTAAACTCATACATTTCTTAAGCTATATGAACCAAAAGCCCTCTCAAAAATCCAAAATATTAAGATCAAACTTACCTTGAATCTTTATCAAATGAAGAGTTTATTGGCTCTAATGGAAGCTTTCATCTTCTTCTACCTTTTTCCTTTCTTGCATAGCTTCAAAATCACTCCTTAGGACTAAGAAAAATCAAAACCTAGCTTTTCTCCTTTCTTTCCTCTCAAAACTGAAAATCTCTCCTTCTTCTCTCTTCTCTTTGTTTCTTCTCTCTCAATTTCGTTCTTGCTTCTTCCTTAAAAGCCAAGCAACACTTCTTATTTCAATTATGCCATTAATGATTGAGAAAGGTCCAATTTGCCCTTCCTTCAAAGCCTTAAGACTTTAATGCTTAAGTGATCTTCCCAAAATGCCCTCCTACATATATACTCTTCCCACTTAATTCAACTAAACCACATTTTAAAATCCCACTAACATTAACATAATAATTAAATCTAAATAAAATAATTAATCTAACAAGACCTCAAAATTATTTAAATCATGCCTAACTCCTTCAAAAAATCCAGACTCTTTTTTTATCAGGTAATTGAAGGAATTTGATAACACTTCCTCTAGAAAATGTTTCTCATTGTCTTAAGTTTCCAATAACACCAAAATTATTCAATTTGGTATAGAAATCTAAAAGTTATCTCCCAAATATTTTTGGATTGTTCTTATGCTAAAACAATATTCTATTCTCAACTTCCATCCAAAAATTGAAATTATTAAGGATTGAATTAGAATTAGATTTCATCAAATAATTAGCCCTATCTCTCTAGTTTAATACAAATTAAGAATCACCTCATTCGGATAACTAGAAAAAAAGTTATAGCTAAAATACCAAAGCATACTCAGTGAACATGTTTCAACTACACTTTGCAGTTTATAACTTCCAACATTTCACATATAACTCATCTTGTACCTAAACCATCTTTTCTGCTTCATTTCAAATTAATAAATTTCCTTTTTCTTTACACATGGCTAATCGCCAAAATTTTCTCATTTAATAATTCTAACTTCCAAGAAAAATTTGGGTCCAACACGTAGTCGCTTGAACCTTTTATCTTACAAGATATTATTTGTACTTAAAATGATTCAACTTTTAAATTATGTATTGTGAGATATATTATGATTGTAAGTGATAGTGAACTATAATTAATAAAATGCAGCAGTAATTACAATAAAATCACAACCACTTACAGATGATACCAATAATTTAGAACTCTAAAATGACTTGTTAAATTTGAAGTTGTAGAAAGGAGACTTTTAGAGATGAAAACTATTTAATCAGTGTAGGTTTATGCCTTATAGCTAATTAGGTGGTTATAGTTTCGGGACATAATTATTTAAAAGAATTCTTTATCTTTTATATATTTAGATATATATGACAAAGTTTATGGAATAAATATACATTGCAGCTATAATTTGATAAGATCATAAAAATGAGATTTATATTGTATTTATGATTATCCCTAAATTGTTCTTAATCATTGTTCTATTGAGACTAGATATTAAAAGAGCACAAAAAAACTAGCACACATTATGTATCTTCCTTATGAAATATGTAGTTAATATTAGAGAGTAAAGTTGGAAATACTTAAAAAACCGTGTAGGTACTTGTTAAAAAATAAGTTCACTAAATTGACCTTATATGTGATGTCTATCGAAACATTATTTGCATGCTTATAAAAATTCTTTTAAACACCTCCCCAGACCTCGCTTTATTGCGAGACTTCGGATTGGGTGTGTGATGATCTGGAGAAGTTGGCGAATACATCTCAAGGCAACGATAACTCATCCTTGATGGCGGTGCAGGCAAGTACAGAGGCGTTTCCGGTTTTTAGTGCCAAGGAGACGTTTCAGCGACTTCGAGGTGTAGTGGCACCAACAGTAGGAGGGATGAAGGTAACAGTGGCAGCTTAATGTTAAGGATGGATAGGGTTTCATATTAGTGAAATTAAGGTTTTTTTAAGAAGGTGGTGTTTGGTAATAAGGATAAAGCTGTCTTTAGTATAGGATAGGCTTATTCGAATAAGGGTGTTTAGCAACATGAACATGACTATCCTAAGGCCAAAACAAAGGTTGTTTGGTTATAAGATTAAAGCCATTTAAAACTAAGATAAGGATTGTTTGGACATAAGTTTAAGTATGGCTTAGTGCCTATTTGGATGAGTTTATATCAGTAGAGCTTTTGTTAGAAGAGCTTTTCTAAAAAACTAGTTGACTACTTGGCTGTCAATTAAAAAAATAGCTTTTTTGAAAGAGCTTCATACAGTAGACTGTTTGGCAACATAAAAATAAAAGGCACTTTTATGAATTTTAACTATATTTTATTTTGTAATAAAAATTATTTATGCATATAAATATTATTTAAAGTATATTAAATAATTTGCAAAGCACAATATATTAATTATTATATAACTTTAAACCATATGAAATATAAATGAAAAAATATATAACTAAATCTTCTATATGGATTATAACATAAGTAAAATTAATATAAAAAATAAATATTAAAATATATAAAAAGCCAAATAATATTATATAAATCCCAAAATAAACGTGAAGATGAGTTTGTAAGTAGTATGAAAATTATGTGTAAAATATAAGGATAAAAGGGACTAAAAAATGAGCTCATTAATTGATCTGAAAAATTTAGCTTAAAAAGTGCTCTTTTAAGAAACTTCATCTTAAAAAGCTGTATTTTGACTGCTAAAAAAGTTACATATACTAAAAATGTCCTTTTTTATTTTACAGTCAAATACTCATTTCTCTTCAAAAAAAGCTTTTGTGGTAGACAAAAGTGTTTATTCACCTTCCAAAAGCTCAACTAAACAGGCATTTAAACTAGGAAAGGAGTAACTTATTTAGCTTTTGGAGTAAAGTAATTCTAAGATTAAATTAAGTTATTTAAATGTGGAATAAGTATTCTTAATTTGCACAAGTTCTAAACATAATTTAAAAGAGTTTTAAATTCTAATTCAATTCCAAAGTTAAAGTAATTATTTTCTTAATTTGTTTAAGATTAATAATTATATTGATTTCTAATTAAATTTTAGAAAACTAGTTTCTAAAATTAAAATAAACTACATTTTGATTTGAATGAAATTAATTAATTATACTTCTTAAAATTAATAAACTTATTTTCTTAAGTAATTAAGAAAGGTGTTTCTTAATTAAATTTATTTACTTCAATTTGATTGGAATAAATAAAAATAATTATTTTATTTAGAAAATGATTATTTTATTTATTTCGAAATTATTTATTTACTCATGAATAATAAGTTTCTTAATTTATTAGAAAATATATTTTTCTTGAGTAAATTTAAAATTTGATTTATTAATCGAGAAAATGAGCATTCTTTAATAATTTTGAAAAATACTTTTCTTATGTTTTAAAGATAGTTTTTTAATTAATTAAGAAACCAATCTCTGAATAAATAATATAAAGGATTTTCCTAATTAAGTTTAAAATTGTTTTATTTAATTTTGAAAATAGTTTCCTTTAATATTAGAAAATAGTTTTTTAATTAAGGAAAAGTAATTTATAATTAGATTAGAATTTCTTACTTGTTAGATTTTGAAAAGAAATTAGTTTTTCTATTTAGAAATAGTTTTTAATTGAATTTGAAAATTATTTTGAAATTAAATTAAATTTATATTTAGAATCATAATTTAATTCATTTACGAAGCAATGAGTTTAGTCTAATTTAATTATCTAAGGAGTTATTTAGATTATGAAGATCAATAACTAGAATCAAAAGAAGTTTGATAGTTTATAAATACAATTTGATTATGAGTGTAAAATTTGCACATATAGATATATATAATTTTGTAATTGATGAGAACATTTTAAATTAAATCCTTTGTTAGAAATATATATATATAATTTTGTAATTGATGAGAACATTTTAACTTAAATCCTTTGTTAGAAATATTAAGTATATGTTTTGAACTTGTCTGTTTCCTTATATTGTTATAAAAATAAAACATAGTTCTGTTTATTGTTAGGCTTGTTAAGCAAACTCAAGGTTGCTTTATCTGAATAAGTTTAGTTTTATAATAGTGGGTCCTGCTTAGCTAAATTTGTGTAATTTAGATAAGCAAACTCACGATCACATTAATTTGGAGGCAAGGTTAGGAATAACATATAAGATATATTTTCCTAACGAATATAGGATTCACATGAGATGTGATTAACAAAGTTGTTATCTACCTAATTTAAGTTTAGTTGATCTATTGAGCAAACTCAGGATCAACTAAATTTGAATGAAAACCTAGCCACTAGAAAGATTAATCTTTTTGAATAGCAGTGGGGGCCCACTGCTATTATTTCAAATAAAAAAGTGGGGGTAACCAAATATATCATTAAAGTCCTAATCTTATTTAGTATTCATTGCATATAACTAATTACTTGCTTTTCTCACATTTATATTTTGTTTTGAATTGAGTTGACCTTGTTTAGTATAGTTGATACTAAAATAGTGAACTAAAATTCTTAGACATAGGTTACGTTTGAGAAGATTATCACAGTTTGATAGAAAAGTTGCATGTCCATTATGCAATTTTTCTATTAATCCCTATTGAGGATATTGTGACAATGTTTTAGAGATTTGTTAACTATATATAGACGATATATTGCATGGACATTTTGAGTTATAAACATTTATGACATGTAACATGCATGTTAATATCTTAATAGCAAGATGCAAGATGATGCATAAAGTACAATAGAATGATGTATTATCTTGATGGAACTCTTCCAATCAATTTAGCCTACTAAAAGCATAAACATAGGCATAAATTAAATGCTTTGCTATAGTATGATAATAGTTGTTATAAGAAGAAAAATGATTGCATAACATTTCTTTCCTATGCATGATATGATAAAGATTATATGTATTTCTAGTTCATAATTATGAGTATATGATATTGAATGTGGATTCAATATTACTATAATGTTCAAGGACTGATAAGAAATAAATTGTTGAGCAGTGGTTGATCTAAGTTTATATTAATAGTTTGTTTATGTTGGATCAAATGAAACTTATATTTAACATAAGTGGCAAGAATGAAAAACTAGATAATCAAAACTATCCTTTTATGACATATTAGTTATATTAACATAATGAGAATCATTTTATATACCATATTATGTAGCTTTGCGATTCTCATTATATATATATGTATCAGCCCACTCTCGCAAGACACATACCCGACATTATGAGTGATATCCGAGTACACACCCCGCAAGGGTGGCTTACTAGAACAGTCATTCAGTCAAAACAAATCAGGCCCACTTTATTCTTAAACAATTCCATTCATAAGTGTGAAAATCATCTTACAAATCATCAGAATTCATCAGGCACTTGGGCCCTTTTTAGATACAAAACACTTATAATCATAATGTCATTTCATTACCAAATCATTTACAAACTCATTGTATAATATTTGTGGAATTATAGTTCAAAACAAAAATCATTAAAGACATATGTAGGTGCAAACTGATCTCGACCCTCAGTTCATATATGATTTCAATGGACTATATGGAGGTAGTTGATTGATCAATATAGGATTCATAACTATAAAATAATGAAGGAAAATGTTTTGTTGTTCTCGATTAATATTGATCCAAACAATCTTTGGCTAAGGTAGAATGATATTTGTAAAATAATCATATATAGAAAGGTTAGCTAAAACCACTATGACATTCCTAAATATTTAAGTAGTCAAGATGCATTACTAGATGATAATCTTGATCTATGGATAATTAAAGAATTAAAGATAAATTAAAGAAGTTTAATTTATTTAATCCTAAATATGATTTAAGGTTAAAATTTATATTCATTGTTAATATATTTGGGAACCTAATAAGTCATATATAAAGATTGGTTTGAAGAGAGAAAATGTATTGTAATTAAGTTGAACTAAGTTATAAAGTCTGAGAAATTTAATCATCAAATATAAAAAATTTAATAAATAAGGACCAATATGAGATATCGTGTCTTATTTAAGTCCAATCAGTATTTAACTGGAATTAATTGTAATTTTAACCGAGGTTTAAAAAAACAGAACGGACCGGCCGATCCTACCAAAAAAAACCCTAAACCAATTAATGGTTTGATTTGTTTTAATTAAAAATCGGTTTGTTGGAGAACTGGTTAGTTTTCATCGAATTGGTTAGACCAGTTCAGCGAGACAAAAATACCTAATCTATTGTTTGCCCATTTTGTCTAGCCAGTCGCCCCTCTTCTCTCCCTCCCCGATCCCGCTTTTCTCACTTTGTTGCTCTTCATTAGAACTTACTATGGATTTGCTTTGTGTTTGGCGTGATTATTCAGGATACTTGTGCAGCAATGGATCACCCAGAAGTAGAAAGCGGCGTCGTGATATGTCTGTCTTTAAAGACTCTTTTCGAGATTGCCTTCACTTTAAGCCAAAACTAGTCAAGCAACTGGAGAAGCTTAATAGGTCAAAGAACCTGAGTGAATCTAATGTGGAGAAGTATTCAGGTTTGAGAATAAGGTAACTTTAGCTCGATAAACACTTTGTTCACTGTTAGGTTATGGGGTTGTTAACAAATTTGCTTCTATTTGTTTAACTTTTTGCTAATGAAATATTGTGTCAATTCACAAAATGTTCCCTGTTTATGATATTAGGTTTGGAAGTACAAAATTATGCCAGTGATTCAATCTTACGGCTACCGATTTTCCCTATTGAAGTATCCTTTAAAGCTCAATAATCCATAGTTGATCTTTTCATTTCAGATTTCTTGTATTTTTTTTCCAGCATTCAATTGGTTTCTCCTACAGAGCTTAGTGAGCATTTCTCAGACATCCGTTTTGTTCGTTTACCATCTATGAAGTAATCTTTTAATGTGGAGAAGTACTCAGGTTTGAGAATAAGGTAACCTTATCTCGATAAATTCTTTGTTCACCGTTAGGTTATGGGGTTGCTCACATATTTGTTTATATTTGTTTTACTTTTCGTTAATGAAATATGAGTTTTTGTGTCAGTTAATGAAATTTTCCCTGTTTATGATATTAGGTTTAAAAGTACAAAATTATGCCAGTAATTCAATCTTACGACCACCAATTTTCCCTACTAAAGTATCTTTTAAAGCTCAATACTCCATAGTTGATCTTTTCATTTCAGATTTCTTGCATTTTTTCTAGGAATCAATTGGTTTCTCCTATAGAGCTCAGTGAGCGTTTCTCAAACATCAATTTTGTTCATTTACCATCTATAAAGTAATCTTTTAAATATTTCAATATTTATTT
>JAOTIZ010000202.1:30980044-30994321 GCA_027123425.1 Erythroxylum panamense
TTGAGTTAGAATAAGAAATGAAAGTGCTTATAGTGATCAATTGGGAATGAATTGAAATTGTTATATGTGAAGGACATAATCATGGCATAATCCTCACGAGCGAGGATAGGTGTAAAAAAAAAAGAGAGTGTTGTCAAAAATCAAATGAGATCGAGGTATCCTTAGCGTAAATGATTAATTGGTGAGTTGCCCTACTTCTGTTTCTCGACAACACTCTCATTTAAGTCATTGCCTACCTTCTTCCAAAAATCAAGACCCTTTTTTTTTTCAGGTAACAGAAGGAATTTGATAATACTCCCTTCTAGAAAAATGTTCCTCACTGTCTTAATTTTCTAATAACACCAAAATCATTCAATTTGGTTCAAAAATCTGAAAGTTATATCCCAAACATTTTCCAAGCTATTCTTATGCTGAAACGATATTCTATACTCAAATTCCATCCAAAACTTGATATTCTTATAGACTAAATTAAAACTCAATTTAATCACATAATTTGTAGCTCTATCTCTCTAGTTTACTCCAAATTAAAAATCATCTCATTTGGATAATTAGAGAAAAGTTATGGCTAAAACATCAAAGCTTACTCAGTAAAAATGTTTCAACTACATTTTCCAGCTTTTAACTTCCAACATTTCACATATAATATTTCTTACTTCCAAGAAATGTTTGGCGTCCAACAAGTAGCATATCCCATTAACTCATTAAATCTCAACTCATACTTAGTTATAGTAAGCCTTCCTTATTTCAAATCTAGAAACTCCTTCATCTTCCTATCCAGAAAGATCTTGGGCATATAGTTCTCTTTAAAAACCCTTAACAAGTCTTCCCATATAAGTATACAAGGTCGAGTGGAACTGTCAGGAACAGTCTTGCACCACTGATAAGTTGGACCTTGCAATAGCAAGACTACAAAGTTAAATCTTTCATCGAACTCACAGTCCATCTAATCAAGCAACGATTCAGTTCTTTCCAAGTAACATTCTTCCGTAAAAGTCTACAGCCTCCTACTTTCTAAGCTTATCATATCTTCTCTCTCTCTTCTCAGGAATTCTCATAGGAATTTGTTGAAACTGAGGTGCCGGAGACTATCTATTGGCTCCTATGGACTCAAGGTTAGTTGACTCTGTGACTCAATCTCCTTTAGCAGATGACCTATAACAAACAATAAGGGTGATCACTATATGAGTCTCTCACTTTATATCATGTCTAAATGCTCTTATATATCCCTAAGGAGGCTAAACCATGCTCTGATACCAAAAATTGTAACACACCACTACCATAGAGTATGTGCCTAAACATCCAGAGGACATTCGAGAACATACCCTAAATGTTGGAGTTATGTAAACATAGTGCCCTGGAAAGCAAGTGTATTTACTTATAACTTAATTTTCTTCTAGTTACTTTTGTAATAAAATTATTTATTATTAACAAAACAAAAGAGTTTGGTTTTTATAAGCATTATATATCTAGTTATAAGGTACCAAGATTCTTTTGTAATTAATATACATATACATAGAGATGTATGGGAAACATGTTTATTAAAAGAATCTAAAATAGTAGATCCATAGTTGAATAATTAAGCTGATCGCTTGATTATTGTTTAGACTACAGTGTTGTGATTTATCTCCATGCCAATAAAAGAGTTTACTTCAAGGGGATGATGAGTTCTATATCATGATAGTAGTTGACTATCGAAAATGGAACTATTAAATGAATATGGAATCAAGTATGTTTTAATGAATAAAGTGGGTCGTTACTTTAATCTTAAAACATACAAGTTAAGCATTCTTTTATTATGGACCATAATCTTGATGAGTGTTGAACTCATATGTGTGTAATTATAATTTTTGATATGATCAGAATGGATTTTTACAAAGTATCAATCCAGTGTTTGCATTTTTAAATTATTAATTGAAATACGTATTAGGGAACATTCACTCAAACAAAGAGTTTATAGTGATATCATCACTTCTAGATATTTTATGAAGATTTGTGATTAAACTAGTGCTAGTAGTTTGATGGACTAGCTACCCATCAAGTCTTAACACAATGAGATCTTGTTTGTTAATTACCATATAGAGTAAAATGGGACATTTAGAAGGAAAAAACTAATATAAGAGAAAACGGTAATTTTACACTTTATTGTGTGGATGGCTATAATATGGTTCATATTAGAGTTTGCAATTGGACATCATATTTGAAATGTGTGTTCTTATAATATTTTGGTAATTCAAGAGTTCAACTAATTGTCTTTAATGGAATGACACTTAGTTAATAAGCTGGAATTAATTCTAATGAGATTAAATTAATTCTGGACTTATTGGAGCTTGAATTATATAAGTCTAATTAGATACCCCACTTGGCTTCTAGGAAGGTTATCAAGCAAAGTAAGAAATACAAATAGAGGTTTTAAAGTCTATGATTCAATGTTGGGCTTACTTTGATTAATTGTTAATTAAAAGCCTATATGAACATTTAGGAATGGGCTAGACTTTGGTTTAATTTGATTAATTAGATTAATTAAATTAAAAAAAATTATTAAAGATAAAATGAGGTGGATTTTCAATTTTAGTAGGGTAAATGTGTAGATCCATGTTTAACATTAGTTTGCTATATTTAAGATGGTTTTTAACATGCTTTATCATCATTAAATGGAGTAATGATCTTATCATAAAATGGTTTAATGGTGGTCTTTTAATTATAGCATGTAAACTATTAGCATTCGTTGGATTAAAGAAGAAAGATGTTCATTTGATGAATCATTTTCCTTCTTTCATCACTAAAAATTGAAAATGAGATGTAATTTTTAGGTTATTGACAATGGAGAGTTCCAGCAATATTTAATTGACAATGGAATAGTTTCCAACTTATCAGCTCCTCAAACACCTCAACAAAATGGTGTAGCTGAGAGGAGAAAGAGGACTATATTAGAAATGGTAAGATTAATGATGTCCTACGCTAGCCTTCTAGAATCATTATAGGGATATGCCATACAAATGGCAACCTATCTTCTTAACTTTGCTCCATCCAAATCGGTGCCTAAAACACCTAGAGAGTTGTGGACTGACCAAGTTCCTTCATTGTGACATTTAAGGACCTGGGGCTGCCCAGTCCATGTTCTAAAGCCTGAATTCACAAAGATGGAACCAAGGTTAAAAGTATGTTTCTTTGTAGGATATCCTACGGGTACTCTAGGGTATTATTTTTATACTCCTTAGGACAAGAAGGTATTATGTTGACAAATGCAAACTTCCTAGAGGAAGAGTTTGTGAGAAATCATAAAGGAAGAAGTGAAGTAATACTAAAAGAGTTAGCTATTACATCTAAACCAAGACTTTATTTGGATATAGTAGAACAAGATGTCAAAATGGATTCAAGAGTTAAATCAGAAGAGTTACCTAAACATCAAGTAATGCCTAGACGTAATGGGAGGGTTGTGAGACAACTAGACAAGTATCTAGCTCTAGTAAAAGGTATTATATCCATCTTAGACTAAGAAGAAACGGATACTATTAATTATGCATATGCTATCAATGATGTTGATATAGAAAAATGGCTCAAGGCAATCGAATCAGAAATAGATTCCATGTACACCAATAAATTCTGGATCCTTGTAGATCTACCACGAGATGTAAAAGCCATAGGGTGTAAATGGATCTACAAAAGGAAAAGAGGATTAGATGGAAAGATAGAGACCTTTAAAACTAGATTGGTAGCTAAAGGCTATACTCAAACGGAGGGTATAGACTATAAGGAGATATTTTCTCTGGTTGCCATGCTTAAGTCCATCAGAATTCTTTTGGCCATAGCAGCCTATTTCAATTATGAAATATGACAATGTTAAGATTGCATTTCTTAATGGTGATCTTGAGGAGACCATTTATATGGCCCAACTAGAAGGATTCATTGAGCCAGGAAATGATCATAAGGTATGCAAATTGCAAAGGTCCATTTATGGGCTTAAGCAAGCATCTAGGTCTTAGAACATTAGGTTTGATAAGTCTATCAAAACTTATGGATTCATACAAAACCCAGATAAACCTTATGTCTATAAAAGGATACAAGAAGGCAAGGTTACTTTGCTAATCTTATATGTTAATGACATTTTGCTTATCAGGAATGATGTAGGAATGTTATCGACAGTTAAGGGATGGCTAAACGAATAGATCTCAATAAAGGATTTAGGAGAAGCTAGCTATATTGTAGGGATAAAACTTATAAGGGATTATAAGAACAAGCTAATAGCCTTGTCTCAAATAACCTACATTAAGAACACGCTCAATAAGTTTGCCACGTAAGAATCCAAGAAGGGTTTCACACATACTAAACATGGAATCAAAGTTTCAAAGGAGCAAGCTCCTAAGACCCAAGAAGAGGTCAAACGCATGCATAACATTCCATAAGCTTTGAAAGTTAGAAGTTTAATATATGCTATGCTTTGCACTAGACCAGATATCTGTTATGTAGTGGGACTGATAAGTAGATTTCAGTCTAATCCAGGAATGGAGCATTGGACTGCGATGAAGTGTATACTTAAGTATCTTTATGGGACGAAGAACTTAATGCTTGTTTACTCTAGAAGTAACCTTATTCCCACAGGATATTCGATTTCCAATCAGATGTTGATTCAAGGAAATCAACTTCTGGTTCTATATTTGTTTTAGGAGGTGGAGCCATAGTCTAGAGGAGTACCAAGCAATCTTGTGTTGCTGATTCGACTATAAAACCTGAGTATATTGCTATTTATTAAGAAGCAAAAGAAGCAGTATGGTTCCGTAAGTTCCTAAAAGATTTGGAGGTAGTTCCTGAGGTGAAAAAGGTCATTACACTTTATTGTGATAATAGTGGGACAGTGACTAATTCTAAAGAGCCCTGAACCATAAAGCTACCAAACACATTGAGAGAAAGTATCATCTCATAAGGGAGACTGTAACATCCCATCACCGATGGGAAGGGTAAATTGGTCATTTGGGACGGGTTAGGCGAGAGTAAACATACCTCGGCTTGAACATGCATCACATAGCTTTTATATAAATATGAATGGTAATTTTTACACATGCACACGATTTGTACATGCATTTATGACATTTCCCGGCATATGTATTTTTGTAAAATATGTGATAATTGTGTTTGAAAAATTGAATTGAAGTGCTCTAGGTGTGTTTTACATTTTTAGAGATTTGTGGGAATTTTTCTAGAATTTTTCGGGATATTTTCCCGGACCGAAAAAATCGCCAAGTGGCGGACTGATTAGTTTCCGGTACCGAAAATTTCTGCCCAGATAAATGATTTAGGGATTAATTAGAGCCATTGGACCATGGAATATAATTGGTGGATTTGTCAAGGAGGCTATCTATGAATTCTTCAGAAATGGAGTTCTTCTTAACGAAATCAATAAAACCTTCTTATGCTTGATTCTCAAAGGCTCAAATTCAAAAAGCTTCGAAGACTACCATCCCATTTCTTATACCAATTTCCTATATAAGGTGATCTCGAAAAATTTGGTAGCTAGATTGAAGGAAGCTATTACTCTTTTAATAAATGAAAATCAAGGTGCTTTCTTGTCGGATAGATACATCGGTGACAATATTCTTATTGTTCAATAATTGTTGAAGGGTTACACTCTCTCAAATAGCCCTCCGAATTGCAACATAAAAATCGACTTCCACAAAGCATTTGATAGTATCAGTTGGAATTTCATACGACATATGCTTGAAGCTTTTGGGTTTCCAAACCTGTTCATTCGATGGACCATGGAATGTATCACTTCAGCTTCCTTCTCGGTTCTAATTAATAGGTCATCTTCCCAATACTTCAAAGATGCAAGGGGTCTTAGACAAGGTGATCCCTCTCCCCCTACCCTTTCATGCTTGCAATGGAAGTTCTTAATGCATTTATAAAGAAGGAGACCATCTCTAATCCCAACTTCAAACACCAATCAAAATGTAAGAAAATTGATCTCATTAACCTCTGTTTTGCCGACGACCTTCTCCTATTTTGTAGGGTTGATATGGAGTCTATCCTATCTTATATGTGTGCCCTCAATGCTTTCAAGAATGTGTCTAGCCTTCAGATTAATCAAAACAAAAGTCATTTCCTTCTTTTTAATGGTGCAACTAACATGGAAAATTTAGTTACGGTGACAACTAGCACGAGATTGCAAAATCCTCCTATATTCTACCTTGGTCTTCCAATATCCACAAAGAGACTAAAATTTTCTGAGTATCGACCTCTCTTAGACAAGATCCAGAAGGGAGCTAAGCCATGCGTGAATAAATTCCTTTCCTTTACGGGTAAGCTTCAGCTGATCAAATCCATCCTCAATTCTTTGCATATATATTAGAACTCTCATATTTTCTTATCTCAAAGCATTATCACAAAAATTGAAAGAATTCTTAGATCATTCTTATGGAGTCACTCAAATGGAAATCCTAGAGCTGCAAAGGTGAGATAGACTGACATAAATTGTTCAAAAAAAAGGGGGATTGAACATTCTCTCTATTAAAGCTACAAACCATTCTCTAATCCTTAAGAGATTATGGTGGATATTGGAAGACAAGAAGAGCTTATGGATAAAATGGCTACATGTCTACTTCCTCAGGGGGAATAGCATATGGGGGATTAAACCAAAAGGTACTCATTCTTTTTCCTCATACAATTATCAAAGTTGCGAGATGCTGTTAAACAGGATTGCTCATATGAAATTAAAGATGGTCGTCTGGTCTCCTTATGGTTCGATAATTGGTCTTGTTGGGGACCCTTAATATAATTGATCCTAAGAGTTTCTTCTTCTTTTTCTCTGAAAATGCGGATGAATACTTTCATAGAGGGAAGTATTTGGAGATTTCCTCGAAACTTATTGCCGTATCAGCCTAATTATCCTCCCACTCCACAGGAATTTGATATCTTTTTATGGAAGGGCATACCAGCTAGCGAACTTAATAACATAGTTATTTGTGACCATTTACGCAAGCATCGATCCATAGTTTCTTGGACTACTAAAGTATGGAATAAGCATTTAATGCCAAGAATATCTTTCATTTATTGGTTGGCCATACAAAACAAACTCTCTACAGATGATCGCCTTCCATATATTCAAGCAGATAAGAATTGTCTAATGTGCTCTTTGTAGTTTGAATCATGCGATCATCTCTTCTTTGAATGTTGTTTTAACAAATCGGTATGGGATCATGTCACTGCTTTATGTTATTGGAGGGATCTAGGAACTACTATCTTAAAGATTACAAATTGTCTCTCAACGCAACTACCTTTTCGCCTTATTGTCTTAGGAGTTTGTATCTACAGGCTGTTGGGGGAGTGGAACCTTCGATGATTCAATCATCAAGCATCCACTAAAGACTGTCTGATATACTTATTATTAGAAGAGATTCGGGAGATAATTATGACTAAGAACCTATCTCACATTTGCAGCCCCAATGTTCGCGATTCTTTACATATATAAGGATACTTCGAGAGTAATTCACATTGCTTCAGGTGAGGTTCTAAAGGCGCACATAGGCTGATCACAATGCAACGCTCTGTCCCACAATATTAATGGTGTTCTAACGCTTTGGAGTTGTAATCGTTTACGTTGTTCTTTAATATGACTAGATAGTTCCTTTCCTTGCATTATTTTGTATTAGGTATCTACTTTGAGCACCTTTGTTTTTACCTATTGTAACATTCCTTTACAATTTAATCAATTTTCTTTTTTTAAGGTTACGACTTAATTCAAAATCTTGACACAAGTTCCGAGGACCTCGTCAAATCTAAGTATGTTGGGTAAATTTCAGGTCTGTGACCAGCCTTGCCCGTTGCATGTAAAGAACATGATCTATCATGTGCTTGAAGGAAAATTCGATGATGCTTGTTCTGGTCTGAAGCAGTTCTATGATTTGGGCTATCCCCCAATTGACATAATTACAACATTATTTTGTGTCATAAAGAATTATGAGATGGCTGAATCTCTGAAATTGGAGTTCATGAAGACAATTGTTCTGGTGCAGGCAGTTTATTCCTTTACTTGTGTAGCCCCAACTGCTTTACTTACACTTGCCTTACATCTCTTTTAATATTTATTTGACAGGAAACTGGGTTTGCACACATGAGGGTATGTGATGGAGTAGGTTCGTACCTGCAATTATGTGGCCTCTTGGGAAAGCTAGCTGGAGTTCGTGATATAGCACGAGCAACATGAGCAGATGGCATCTCATTCTGATAATTTGTATCAACTTTTTGATGTTAAAGGAACTCAACTATCTTGTTCATTAAAAAAGTACTCACTCCTATTCAAAATAAATGTCGTTTTAGAGGGATACATACTTATTAAGAAAGTTAATGAAATATTTGATATACCCTTATTAATTGCATGTTGAAGTGCCTTAAAAATATAATATGTGTAATTAAGATGTGAGAGAAATTAAAAGGTAATTTTAGAAGTAAAATTATAATCATGCATGAAAAGTCACGAACGATACTTATTTTGAATAATTAAAATTCCTCTAATACGATTTTTATTTTGAATAGGAGGGAGTAGTAGACAGCTCGACACTCCAATATCACATGCTTCTGTTTTACATTTTCAAGTTGAGAAGTATGCACCTCAGCTAGCTAGGTATATCTACATTCACTATAAGAATCAGATTAAACTTGCCTGGAAGGAATTAAGCAAGCCAGCTCGTCCAGTTGGAAATTCGGATTCTATTCTACATCTCCCAGGTCAAACCTGCAAAAAGTTCAACGGTTTTGTATATTATTATATAGGTTAATCAATTCAATATATATATTACATTATTCTAATCATCGTATCAGTTGGTTTGGTTTTGAAGCTTGGACTTAAAAGCATAGTTACTGTGCCCGACCCTTTGATTGAATGTCAAGATAATTAGTAACGATGTAGTTTTTGTCTGTTAGAGGGAGGCTTCCGAGCAATTTAAGGTTTCGTGGACGATTAGTGGTAGGGTTTTAGAGACTTTTTGAGGACCCGAAGAGCGGCAACGACAGCGTCACCTTACAATGGTGGACTAAGAATAGCTGCCCTAAATGCGTTTTGTTATCTGGCCACGTTTCAATTTTGTTCGATTATTACCCTTTTTTATGTGTTTATCAGGAGGCCTCTTGCCTTGAAAGAATGTCTCACTTACTATGATTTTCACGTTTCTTATTTTCGAATTTTACTTGGTTGTCTGCAATGTCTTGATTCATCCACTTTTTTTTTTTAAATTTTTGAATCATGGATGTCCTTTTTTGTCCTTTTTCTTAAACATTTTTTGGAGTTTCACCTTTCTATTTATCTAGAAGAAGATGAGGCGAGATTGGAATGGGTACTCTGCAGAAATGCACTAGATTTCTGTTTTATTTCTTACTTTACTGATTTTCAATCTGGGAGTTTCTTTTCATGCATCCAATCCTGTGATAATCCCTGAAACTATTGTTGTTCAAGTATTTTCTAGTATTTTTCGGGTTGTTGTTTTGACTTGCAGTTTTGAAACCTTAATTTATGCAACTCAGGACGGAACTTTGCCGATTCAGTGATGCCAAGATTTATCCTGGAAAGGGAATAAGATTTATTCGCTCTGATTCTCAGGTGATAACATGTTGCATGTTTATGTAAGTTTTTTTTTTTTTCCTTTGAAGTCTTCTGATGTTTCAGTAGCTTTAACATTGTCATGGGTGTTAATTCCTTTGTTTTTGGTTTTTGGTTAAGGAAGGGTTTCCTCTTTGCCAATTCAAAATGCAAGAGGTATTTCCACAACCGCCTTAAACCTTCAAAGCTTACATGGACTGCCATGTATAGGAAACAACACAAGAAGGTATACTTGTTTAATATTCACTCTCCCTTTTACGTTTTATTTTTGGTATTTGATTTCCACTGTTGCTTGTTTGTAGGATATTGCTGCTGAGGCTGTTAAGAAGAAGCGTCGAGCCACCAAGAAGCCTTATTCCAGATCAATTGTTGGTGCCAGAAGTTATACAAAAGAGGAGAACTGAGAAGCCAGAAGTAAGAGATGCTGCTCGTGAGGCTGCTCTGCGGTACTTTTACTCTTTTATCTTTATTGTTTTTGGTTTTGATACTTCAACTTGAATGTAAGATGCTCAAATATATGTGTTATTTTGCTTTTTTTTTTTTCATATTAATGAGTGCATGCCGTTGCAGTGAAATTAAGGAGAGAATCAAGAAGACTAAGGATGAAAAGAAGGGAAAGAAAGCAGAGTTAATGGCCAAGGGGCCGAAGACGCAGTCCAAGAGTGCGCCTAAAGGTGCTGCACCGAAAGGTCCTAAGCTTGGTGGTGGTGGTGGAAAGAGGTAGTTTCATTGGTGTTCTATCCTTTATGTGACTTAACGGAGACGATTGGAAGTTTTGTGATCCCATGTACGTACGGGATTTCGGAGACGATTTTCAGACCATGCTTTATTGCGGGATTTCGAACTGGGTGATGATGATGATGTACGTACGGGGATGTCATCACTTTTGTTGACCAAGTAAATGCGTCTAGTGAATTTTTTATGAACTGGAGCATTATTCCAGTTACTTCAAGGAAAGTTTTTTCAAGTTTTTTATGTCGTTGAGATTGGTGATGGTGCAATTGTTTACGCCATTTGCACTTAGCTTGTTTGCTGAAATGTTATGCTTGAAATGGGATCAACTTCCTGGCAATGAACTGTCCATGTGACTGGTGGCTCGAGTGGAGATAATGCTTGTCAAGATTTAGCTATGAAAGAAGATAAGATTTCAAATACATTCAAGATAATCCGAAACCCTAAATTCTTTAATCAACCCATCTATTTCCATTGAGCTGCTTCCAGGTACCTTCTCCAAACCTTTGTCTCTCATTTTGTTTCGTATTTCGATGGCTTTCTTATGGAAGCCTGCAGATGAGTACATGTTTGATAAAACTATATAACAGCTGCAATCCAAAGGGTCCAATTCCATAAGATGCTTCGAAGCATATTCACCCATCTCTAGATTCCCGAGCCGGCATGAAGCCCCAAGAAGGGCACCCCACAGAGGAACACTTTGTTTCATTTGCGAAGTTTCTATCAGGTCTCTTGCTTCGTCAATTAGATCTGCTCGACAAAGAAGATCCACCATACACCCATAATGTTCAATCTTTGGTGCTAGGCCATACCTTTCAATCATTACTTGGAAGCATCTCTTTCCTTCATTAACAAGCCCTGAATGACGACAAGCACTCAATAAACCTAGAAATGTTACATCATCTGGTGAAACATTTGACTTAACCATGTCTGAGAAAACTTCCAATGCTTCTTCGCCATTACCATGAATACCAAGACCATGAATTATCGAATTCCAAGTCCCAACATCTTTCTCCTCCATGCTTTCAAACATGGAAAGAGCCTTATCGATACGTCCACACTTGGCATACATACTAATCAAGGCCGTTCCAATTATAGCATCAGTTTTAATACTGTTTTTCTCTATGTAATCGTGCAACCATTCACCTTGATCCAATGCCATCAAATAAGAGCAAGCTGTGAGGCCACTTACCAAGGTAAATCTGTTCGGTTCTATTTCAGCCACTTGCATCTCGTTAAAACTCTCCAAAACCTCTTTGTGTCTACTTTGCCTGGCATATCCGCCAATCATCAAGTTAAATGAAATTATATCCTTCATCTCTTGCGGCATCTCACTAAACAACTCACGAGCATCCTCAATAAGACCCGCACTAACATATCCACCGATGATACTGTTCCAAGAAACCGAATCCTTTCTCCCCATGTGATCAAACAATTCTCTAGCCTCCTTCAGTAATCCGACCTTAACATAGCCATCGATTAAGCAATTCCACGTAACTATATTAGTCACTGGCATCCTGTCAAAAAACGACTTTCCATCCTCAACAAGTCCAGAATCAATCAACCCTTTAATGATCGAATTCCAAGAAACTACATCCCGCGCGTCCATTTTATCAAACACTAGGCGAGCATAACCAATTAATCCACTAGACGAGTACATGCTAATCAAACTATTGTTCACATAAAGATCGTCATTCAACCCACGTTTAATAACCTGCCCGTGTACTTGCTTACCCTCACTAATAGCATTTGCCTGAGCACAAGCTTTCAGTACAAAAGGAAAAGTCAGGTTATTTGGCAAGCAATTGGCATGTGAAAGCATTCTATCAAACAGAGAGAGCGCAGCTTCAGGTTCGTCCTTCTGGGTATAGCCTCTTATCATTACATTGTAAGAGAATGCATTGGGGTATTTGTCATGATTGAAGATTGATTGAGCATAGCCCATGTCTGAGTGCTGAGAGATGGAGGAATAGCACAAGAGTCTAGTGAAGGCCAGTGAATTGTGAATGAGGCCGAGTTTGATTAGTTTAGCATGGAGTTGTTCAAACTCGTTTGTATACTTGCATAGTTCTAAGAGTGACAAGCATGGTTGAAGAACCGAAGAACCAAATTGGGTAAGGTCTTTGGTGGGTTTTGTGGGCGAGAGAAATGGCTGGAGGCAGGTCATGGCGGGCCGTTGGTAGTTAATTGGGTTTTTCAGTTTCAGTTAACGGGTTATATTAACCAATGGCAGAAGGATATAAAGCATAGCCCAGAAGAAGAAATACCAATCGTTAAAATTGCTCTAAATAATCTGTTTATATAAATAGAAGGATATGACTGTATACATTTTAACAGTGATACAAAGCTTAAGATGATGACACGAGTTGTCATTTTACATAGTTTGTTATAACTGTTACAACTACGGCGCGTTCTATTATATTAGTTAATACCGAGTTCTTCGACATCGTTTGTATCGTCTTCCAGCTTCCTTTCTTATTGTCATCTTCAACGTTTCAACTATTCATTAATTAATTATCGTACATGCCCTTCCCCTTCAGAAGCTACGTTGTCTATTAAATTGATCTGCGGAAATCTCCTTTGTAAGTCGAACATGGTTTCCCACGTTGCATTCTCCTTAGTCTCGCCTTGCCACTGTACCAGAAATTGCGTTACCGCGCGGTTGTGACCTCTTCCCCCATATAACTTCTGGTACTCTTTGTGTATTGTCAGTATTGACTAAGACTGCTGGTAATTGTGACCACAGTGCAGTTTTCTCCAAAATAAATTTCTTTTGTTGCAATATGTGGAAGGTAGGTGGTTAGGTTGGTTATGCTAGGCCCAGGCTTAGGTCCACGCGTTCGCGGCTCATTCGCAGGTGAAAACCTCCCATGCATAAGTAGAGACCTACGTAAAGACCTAAACCTAGCATCTATTCCATATATAAGGTACTACTTTGCCACGATACAGGTACGAGATTAGTACCCTGATTTTCTCTGTTTACAGCCACCAAAACCCTTACCAAAAAGATTAACTTGAGCGTCGGAGGGGCCTGCCGGCTATCAACCCCTGACGTGCCTTGTGCTGTTTTGCAGGTATCCTCTTGCTAAAGACAACCAATCTCATGGATTCGAATGGTAGCATGCTGCCTCACCAGAATCAGGCAGAACCAGTTGGCGCTCACCGTGGGGCCCGGCATCAGGACACCACGTCCAGAAATACTCAGATCAGTCAAGGGGCGGTGGCAAATCTTGATGTAGCCACTGTTGCAGAACTTGCACTGCAACGAATAAGCTTGTGATTACCCGCCGCCCTTCCACCGCCGCATTCTGATCACCAGACACACCTTCCATCCCTACACCAAAACACTAGCATGAACGAACTACCCCCTCAACGTTCACACCAGCATGATCAACCAGAACAGTCCCAAAACCAAAACTAAGAAGCGCAAAGCGTGGCCCTAGAGGATGACGCTCGAACCAGTTCGCATCCTCACATCCAATACCCCCTCAACACGAACCCTCCTGTACCACAGCCAACCTTCCTCACACAGAGATAAATCAAAGAAGCGGCCGATCTATTGATCCGCCAAATCCTACAATCTCAACCGAAGCTGCAACAAACACCCGCTCGGCAGGTTGGTGTGATGGCCGATCGGCACTCTACAGAAGCCTTAGAAAAAATAGTGGACCACAGGATCCATATGGCCATGAATTCCAACCATGACCAACCATCAACACAATACAACTCTCCTTTCATCCCGGAGATCTTGGATAGCCTCCCAGCGATCGGTACTAAGATACCGACGCCATAAAAGTACACTGGAAAGACCGATCCTCTCGACTATCTGCAGCACTTTCAGTCGCTGATGAACCTGCATTACGTTCCGGATTCCATTCAATTTAAGGCTTTCTGCACAGCCTTTCAAGAGGGAGCTCGGCGATGGTTCAATAGTTTACCTCCGAGCTGTATCACTTGTT
>JAOTIZ010000202.1:31052965-31064601 GCA_027123425.1 Erythroxylum panamense
AAAATAGATACCTTGTGGATTGAAAATTGAAATGACTTCCTATTCAAACATCTTTTGTGAGACAAATCTGCTAGTAATCTCAATGTTATGTGAATATGCAAAAGAAGTGCAAAGAAAAGTAAAGAGAAACAAAGAAGGGTAGCCACCAAGGACGAGGAAGTTAGATGAAAATGCACAGCTTGCTTTCAAATGCGTCATGTCGTTCCTAAATGACCAGCTGACAAACCTTCTGAAGGCTTTGTATAGCAATATTTATAAACTATAAAAGCAACAAAAAAATGAATTGATCAAAAGGGGCTTAGATTCAGAGAAGAAAAGAGAGGAATATCCATGGGGGTAAATAGATCACGATGCTACTGACAGAGGATAGATGACCAAAAAGCCGTTGTTTACATGCCCGTACAAAACGAATAAGATCCTCTATCTAATTTTATAATTTTTTCATAAATTTCAGCTATTTGTTTATGTAAATTTTGTGTGAATCTTATATAAATAAACATAGATCCTATATAAATGAATGACTAAAATTCATAAGATGGAATAAGACACCGTAATATTGAACAAAGGATCCTATCTCTTACAAAACAAAGTTAAAAAATGTGAAAGAGTTCAAAGGGTAATTAGGTCAACTAATTTATTGTCTACAGTGATAAATGCACGTGAAATCCTTTGTACACATTACGGTGTTCTAATCTTGTGTTATTTAATTTTATCTACATATTTATATGGGTCTTATATAAATATGGATAAAATTTAATAAAATAGAGTAAGAAAAAAGGCCAGTTTTCACTTTTGGACAAATAAGAAAATACAATAAAACAATTCTCCAAAGGAATTAAAAAAGAGATTAATTGTTATAAATTTAAGTTTACATCAAAATGTATTAAAAAGGATGCATTCACATAATAAGATTGAGATGATAATTGGTGCAATAAATAATTTAGGGTATATCACACTCAATCTATTTAAATATCGATTAATCAATTGACAATTTATATACACCTAATAGATATATGAAAATATAATCTCTATCGCATGTTAGTCGCACGAGTTATAACTGTGAAATTCAAATCAAATAAATATATTATGTGTGTGTTTGGGAGATTATGGTTGTACTTACATCTACATATATTATGTGTGTGTTTGGGAGATTATGGTTGTACTTACATCTACATATAGATTATAATTATCATATTGTTAGTTATTAATGTTCTAATTATTAAACAATAAATATAATTTTGAATTTACATATATAAGACATGATTTCAAGTCCAAAACTAACATTATAAGATTGAGAATGGAATAAAGAAAAATTGATTTTTTTAGTTCACTTAACCATTAGAAACAAGATCAACATCCGTAAGTGATATAGCAAATGATGCATATAAGTTGATCCTACAATCTTAAACATATTCTAATATATTTATTCAACTTATAATGATTTAAATGAAGTTATCATTCATTATTATCATGCTTACTAATAAGAAAATTCTAACTTGAAAAATACACATCTTATTGGATTGAATAGGTACATTCCACTCTTATTGATTATTCAATTCAAAGTGTTACAAATTATAAAATTTTAGTCATAGAATCATCTTATTAAAGTTTTTGCTTTCTAATGAAATTCAACCATGCAATGAAAGGTTGCTAGTATTAATGTGAATAAAAATCCTAATATTTACGAAATGAAAGTAAATGTTCAGCATTTCAACTCCTACTTATAGGAACATTAGCCTATACAATGCACAAGATTGATGTCCTGCTTCCTTGCCAATTTGAGAATCTCTAATGATTTCTAGATCACATAAATGATACTTAGAGTGAAGGAATTGATGATCATGGAGCTATTTTAATGGATTTAGGTTATAAACTGAAGAAAGATGAGGAACAAAAAAATAAAAAGATGAAATGCAAGATAGAGATGGTGAAAGACATGCATGTATTTTTAGGTAAAAATAAGAAACTTGAATGGGATGGCAATAAAAGGGAAGAATTTTTAGATCTTCAGAAGAAGTCTGAGAATGAGCTTTTTCATATTATATACATTTTTGGAAGGTTTTGCAATCTACGTAATAGTGTCTCTCATTTAGACACAAGATATATGTCTCTTAAGTTCATTAACCAATCATATGAATGAAACAATATGTGTACATGTGGTAAACTAAGTAACATAAATAATGATATCATTTTTATTCTTAATATGTTTGTTAGTTCCCTTGTCATTTCTCCTTCTGATTGTCTATAACATTGCCTTCCTTTTTAAAAATCTTGTTTATAAGGTTAGCTTGTGAGAATTTCTGTTAAAGCTCGAAGAGTGTCTTCTAAGTTGTTTCATTTGAGGAACCATTCAAATATTAGACTAGCACTTATGTGACAGGCTTATTATGGTGTTGAACCATTCTCCATCTCAGGATAACTATCTCAGGATAGCACTTATGTGACAGGCTTAAGTCATGCTAGTAGCTTTCCAAGTGTAAGTTTAACCTCAAAATATACTTTTTAAGTTGTGAGATATGGAATGTAAGGTGAATCAATGACTTTACAAGCAATTGAAGTTCATCCTATGTTGTGCCCTTTTCAAATGAAACTCTGCAACTAAAAGCGTTGCTTCTCTATTTCTCAAAGCTTGATCTAAAATTAGGATTTTTTAGTCCCCTACAAAATAAGGGACATATAATAGCAGAGTGTAATCATAAATAAGCTCAAATGGTGTAAAGCTAAAAGTTGTGTAATAATTATAGCACCAGTATATCATCCATTATAACCACTTATTTGGAACCTTGCTTTAGAATTATCTCAAATAGGTCTATAAGATCATGTTAACAGTCTCAATTTGTCCATTAGATTGCGAGAGGTAAACTGTAGAGAAGCTCAAGCTAGTTCTTTGTAATATGGAAATTTCCTTCCAAAAAGTACTTAAAAATGAGGAGTTATGATCACTTACAATTATCTCAAACATTCTTTGAAGTTTGAAAACATGATCAATAAATACTTATACAATTTTTAGGGTAGTGTACAGGTGCTTGATATCAATGAAATGAGAATATTTGCTAAATGATCTATAACGACAAATATAACTGAGTTGCCTCTATATATAGGTAATCTTTTGATGAAGTTCATGTTGACTTCTCCCACACGTTCTTTAGGTATTAGAAGTGGCAATAATAGTCCTAGATAAGCAAATATTTATTGACATAATTTATATCATTCTTCTTTAAGCTTTTCTAATAAACTATATTTTAGATCCTTTTAATTGTTATTGCAACTACGGAGTGACCCCCTCGAGGGCTATCATGAGCTATCAAAATGAGTTTATTTATCATCTTTTGTCCAAACTAGACTATAATTGTTTCCTTCCACCTATGAAATTCTTCCTTCCATTCATAAATTTTTAAACATACGTTTTTGGCTTCTAACTTATTTATTAAATATTATATAGTGGCATATTCTTCTCTGCTACTCTTAATGTCTTTAAGAAAGTTAGTATAAACCTAGAATATCATCAAAGTTAACAGTTTAGTGTTGGAAAATCTAGATAAGGCATCTGGTATCAGGTTCTCTTTAACACTTCAATATTCCACTTTAATGTCATAACTAAGTGATTTAGGCAACCATGTTTGTTAAAAAGGAGTAATGATCCTTTGCTTTAATAGGCATTTAAGACTTTGGTATTCTGTTTGCACTTTGAACACTCTTCCATTAAGGTAATGATGTTACTGCTTAATTGGCTTAATGATTGCTAATAAATCCTTTTTATATGTAGAGAGCGTCAAATGCTTTGTAGCTAATGTCTTGATTAATAATGTGATGAAATGCTTATTTTATTAAATAATTGCTCCTATTTTTGACCCACTTGTATCAGCCTCAATCATAAATGGTTGAGCAAAATTAGGTAATGCTAAGACTATAACATATATAGGTGCCCCTTTAAGTTGTTCAAAGGCTTATTATTAGTCCATACCCTATTCCTATTTTCCAGCTGCTTGCTTTTTAAACATTTTTGTTGTGGGTTTTTCTAATTGTATATAATGCCTAATGAACCACCTATGATAATTTGTGAGTCTAAGAAATCCCCTTAATTCCTTGAATGATCGAGGTATAAACCAATTCTACACCATCTTCACCTTTTTAACATCATTTGCTACTTCTTGAGTTAAAATGGAATGACCTAGGTAATCTATTTATCTATGTGCCATTAAATAGATTACCTAGGTCATTTAACATCATTTATCTATTGATGGATTTGCATAATCCTTTAGAGATGCTCTATGTGCCATTAAAAATATTTTTTGTAAATTAAGATGTCATAAAACCAATATATATTTCCTCAAAAGGGCTTGAATATCTTATTCTTGAGACTTTGAAAGGTTGATAGGGGCATTGGTAAATCCAAAGGTCATCACTAGAAATTTGTAATTACCTTTATACATTCTAAAAGATATGTTTAGACTATTAATCTTACACATGTTGATTTACTAGTAACCAAATCTCATATCCAATTTAAAATGCCAACTTGACCTATATAATTTATTAATGAGTTCTTCAATTAGGGGCACATGGAACTTGTCTTTGATTCCTTTATAAATTATCTTCCTTTTTAACTAGGCCCATTAGTAAGGAATATGAACTAATGTTATACCTAATAAACCCTTAAATCATTAACTTAAATACGACTCTCTCTGTAGCATCTTTTTAATCCCTATAGTACTTATAAGGCCTTACATTAATGGACTTCCCTTTTTTCAACCTAATTGTGTAATTGCATGTTCTCCTTAGTGGCACTTGATCATGCTTCTTAAAAACCCTACTAAACTCAGATAGTAATCCATTAAGTTCCTCAAATAAATTTGGTTGTTCATCCAGGCTAACTTATCACATGTGGCATTCAATGTATTGTGATAATTATACCATATATATGTTATCATATTTGTTAGAACTCCCTATCATTCTTATAATATGTCCCCCCTAAATGAAGCTCATGGGACATGTTCTAAAGTTACACAACACATCATTTAATGTAACAAGTCATTGGACTCCAAATATTATGTCACAACCTCCTAAGGTAATCACCAATGCATATGTCATAAATTCTACCCCTTATATGCTCTTTGTAAATCCTTTATAAATTTGACGACAATTCAATTTGAGACCATCTCCCACAATTATTTAGAAGGGAATCATGTTAACAACTTCTTCACCCCTTCTTTTTATCACTGATACATGAACAAGTTATAGGTGCTTCCATTATCAATCAGTATGTGGAGATTTTCCCCAATGAATTCTCATAAGCTTCATCGGTTCATGTTCTTCTTGTCATTTAGTCCTACCACATCTTGAAAGGATACATTTGGTAAAAATGTCTTAATATTTTAGTCCATGCAAATGATTATTTGAAAATTAATTTTTCACATAGACGTTCAAACGTTATGGACAAAAAAATTATTTTAACTAAATTAGTAAAATACTAACATAACTAATATTTTGAACTGAGTTGTTAAGGTTATAAAAGTTTGATCACTTAATTGAAAATTTTAAAAACTTAGATAATGAATAATTTTTTTAAAATGCTTAAGAACTTTAAAAATTGATATTCCTAATTATAATGATGTTTAATAATATTCATTATGTCCCCAACATCAAATCAAGTCAGCTCCATTTATTTCTCTCAATGTGAAGTAACTTTCTGACTAGTTCAACCTGTGAAATCATTTACTTGTGCCTTTTTTATGACTATATTCTGAAATTGAATATGACCTCCTAATTGTTATGTTAAGTTCTCCATATTTCCTTGTTGACAATTTTTTTATCTCTATTACACTCTTATTTCTAAGTCCCCTTATATGATTTAACTCTTTTTTTATTGATATTTAGTTAGTTGTTTGAGTTTTGAGGTTGTTCTATAACTTTTTAGAACACATTGGTCAAACAATATTCTAATGTAGTCAACTATTGTAACTAAAAAACTATTTTTTGTCTTTTCATTTAGTTTGTTGTTTTTTTGATCAAAATTCTAATTGCCTACTTACTAACACCGGTCGACCAATGTATTCGAGTTGTTGATCAATGTCACCTTTTCCTAAGATAATTTTCTTTAAAGTGAGTTTGAGAGGAGTTCAGTTACATAAACTAATTGACTAACTACCTCTATTGATCGACCAATATACTTCAACGGTCAAACAATATAGCTTTTTCCTTTAAAGACTTTTATTCCATTGAGTTTGTCCCTTAGTTGATTGATATGTTTAGTCAACCACAAACACTAGTCGACCAGTGAAGCTGTGTTGTCGACCAGTGACGTTGTGTGGTTCACTAGTCTTCATGATTAAAGCTCTATTTATCCTCTTTTCTTCTATATTTCATCTTAGACATTTATATCTTCCAAAACTATAAATAGTTCACTATTGGCCATGAAAAAGATCATCCTCTATTTCATAAGAATTTATTAAATTGCACCATATTCAATTTTTGTTTTTTTGTTTCAAATTTGGGGATTTTTAATCTTTTTTTAATTAAAAGCTATCTTTTCAAATTGATTTTTTGATAGATAAAATGTAAAAGGAGTTAAGGTTGTTTTCCTTTCAATTATATCGATACATCTTTAATTTTGGTATTTTGGGTACTTTTTATTTTTATTTTTGATGTTTTAGGGCTTTCAAAAGTATACATTCTTTTATGAAATTGATTGTTAGATATTGCAATTTTGCTTTTATTTGTTACAATTACAATCTCTAATTTTGTCAAAACTTACCTTTAGTGTTTTAATTGAATCTTTCAACTGAGACACAATACCAAAATTGGGAAATTTTCAAATTAGACATAACAATGAATGTTTCTATCAAAATTGACCTTTTGTTATTAATCCTTAAATATTTAATGGCACTCTTTAGTTAGAAAGTTTATCATTCTTAATCAAATAAGTTTAATTATTTCTACCAAGTTAGCTTGAGGCATGACTTAAAATTTTCATTTTTAAATAATGGTTTCATTTTTATGTTTCCAAAAAGGAGTGAAAGATTATTGGTATTAGATTATGGGGGAGTGATAACATGAAGAGTGAGTGATGAAATTCACGAGAAGTATTGTTTTATAGTTTTGTATTTCTTGCACTTTTTGTATTATGCTTCAGCAAATTTTTGTATCTACATGTATGGATAGTTCTTTGATATTGAATATCTCTTTTATTCTTGATATTGAATTATATTCATCACTATCATGATAGTTATTATGTGATTAATTTTATTATTGTTCTCTAATTTCACAAATATTTATCATTGTTAAAAAAATGGGAAGATTATTGAACTAAGGGAGGTTTTAGTTAGTTTTTTTATGATAATAAAACATAAAACTTGTAATTAGTTTATTATTTTTTATGAAAAGTAATATAAAAACAAAATAAATTCATAAACTCAAGAAGTTAGCTTATGAAGTTGATAAAGAGAAGTTGAAATTTACAATTGTCGAGATGAAGATCAAACTAAGAATAAAAGAAGATCAAGGCTTGTCAAAGTCATTCTTTAGTTCATAATATTAATTGTAATCTCACTTTTTAATTTGATGCTCTAAGAGACTCATCCTGCATTAACATTTCCTATCACTTCATTGCATGAAATTTACATTCATTAAGAGACACTAAAGCTTTTTATTTTAATAGAAAAACTTCTTGATCTTTCAAAAACTCTTTAGTGAACATTTTGGGAAGTGTTTAAATTATAATTGGGTTAAATAAATTAGTTTTAAAAATTTGAAGTTGTTAAGATCATATTTTTTAGGTGATTGGTCAACCTCACAGGTTAGTGGTTAACCAGTATAAGTAAAGTTGTTAAATTTGATAAACAATGAGTTTGTTACAACATTGGTTGATGTTTTGGTTGACGAATGTGTCATATTGGTCGACTAGTATTGGTCAACCAATATGCCCACTAGTCGACCAATTGTCTCGACTCTAACCTTGGACCATGACCAGGGCTAAAGGAATAGTAAACTTGAGGTTTATTGGACCCTTAGTAAGCCTAAAATATTTGTCAAATCCCTATTTTCCATAATAAAGACAATATTTCAAATGATCAAAGTCATGCTTATAATAATCAAACAATTCTAACAATATCCAATCCTCAATGTGCTACAATGTTGAGATAGTTAATACAAGGGAAATCTAACATATTCAAGACTACTGCTGCTCTAGAGTCAAAGGTCATCAACAAATATACATCGCATAGTCGAAGAGAAAGAAAATTGACAAAGTACCTAGTTAGAAGAGATCGAAAAAGACGATCCTAAAAAATAGTTAAGGGAAGTCAGATTTTGCTGAGTGAATTAATATTATGGTTACGTTCCTAAGGATTTCAAATGATACATATATGTATATATTTATAATGTATTAAATTCATAAATGCAGTTTCATAACATAATGATTTTGCTCATAAATATGCATGCATTTTCCATATCAATATCATATCATATAATCATCACAATCACAAATAATAGTAGAAGACTGACAAATGACCTTATGACATACCCCTGATCCATAGACTATAGCCATGTGGGCTCTCTTATTCCATATGGGGTCACTTAGTCCAAATGTAGTAGACTGCTATCTGAGAGCCACATTAAACCAAACCATCATAACCTCACAACGACATGATTTTCATTAGAGAGCAAGCTCGTTCGAACCGCCACAATCACTCCACCATATCTTGTACTATATATTGATTAGCGCCCGAGAGCAAGCTCGATCGAACTACCACAATCATGTCGTATCTTAATCAATGGGTCCATCAGTAGATCAAATACTAACCCAAACATATACCCAACCAATTGACTTATTGTGCACATAGCCTGGTGATGCCCACTAAGTAGCTCATACCATAATAATCCTCCATGTCATCAAATATCAAGACAAGCATAACATAGCGCAACAAAAAATATGTACATGTGTCAATCCATATGTATGAGTATAATGTCTGATAATGACTATGATTTCCATGTTTAATATGAGAACAAATTCTAATCATAAACATAAACATTAACTCACAGGTAGAATGTGCTCTTTTATATCGAACCTAGTGCCTCAAAGTGGAGGCTTCTGCTCTTAATTGATCTATAAAAAGAAAAATAAGAATGATCATTAGGATTTAAAACCTAAACCAATTTTATATACCTCAAGAATAAGATCATGACTCAATATTAAGGAGCTCTATTTTTTATTTAAAAATGGCAATATCATGTTTTACAAAGAGCCTACTGAAAATTTAGTAAGGTTTCTCCTGTAAAACGGACATCTCCCTTCTAAAAGAAGGGTCATTAGTGCAATAAAAATAAACTTCTATATCGACTAGTAACCAAAGCTCAATTTGAGCCTCCAAACTACATGTCTATGCTCAATTGAGTCCACATTATGTCACAAAATTCATAATTCAAGTATACTAATTTCTAACTCATATATCTTCATTTATACTTAATACATCCAGATAGTCTCAATTCTAACTAAAAACAACTCAATTTATCATTTTCATGCACTTAGATAAGAACATAACCCTTTCCAAATTTGTACCTCACAAACTATGAAGAATTTCAATACAACATTTTTATGAAAATTGATCCATATAATACTCTAAAATTTTTAAAATTATTTTCAACCATTTTTGGGCTAGTCAAAAAATTTACCATATCATCTAAAAATGATGAGCTCACCTCTTATAATCAAATGACACTAATCTTGCGTTGAAAATCCTCCCGATTTGTGAGAATCCGAGGATTAAAGCTCAAAGGTGAGTCATTTCTGTTCACTAGTAAAATGGGTCGATTGGTGTCGGGTTTCCCTCCTTTCGTACTATTTTAGAGTCATTAGATATGATGGTGTGTTACTTTTGCCTAAAAATGACTAAAAATAGGAGATCGGTGACTTACCTAAATGAACCTAAATGTTCAGTCGTGATTCCTCCAAATTTCAATAATTTTTGATGAAATAAGTTTAGGAATTTTGTAGATCATCCTGAGAGCTTTTCGTAGAGTCCTAGATAGCCGAACATGTGGTCAAACGGTAAAGGTATGAGTGTTGGAAGTTGGGAGGAAATAGTAACCTACAAGGAAAAGGGTTTAAGAGAGAAATGAGCTTAAGTTATCTTAAATTCAACTTATACTTTTATAGGCTTTTCTCCTTATTGGTCCATTATGGTTAATTTAACAAAAAATTTGGATCATTTCACCAATATTCTAACGATTAGTGAATCTGGTGTCTTTAATGCATACTGGTCAACCAATGCTTTGTATATATCTATTATAATGGCTAGTTTTTGGCTTTAATGTCTAAGAAAGGTCCCAAAACACCATAAATTTGTGCTTTCTTATTGATTTTAGCATAAAGAAGCTTTTGGGTATATTTTACACACATTTCTAAGTGATTTTTAATATTTTAAGCATCATTGTTTCATATTTGTGTGAGTGAGCCCTTTTAAGTTATCAAGTAAATAAGTGAGATATTTTTAGTTGTAATCCTTTGTTGGGTGTTAGATATTGTACTTGGGAGTATTCTAAGTAGGATTAAGGTGCCTATTTACATTGGAATAAGATTTTAAGGAGGATTTATCTTTATTAAGAAAAATTGTGAAATGGCTATTATTCGCTTTATATAGTGGAATTTGAAGAAGAGATTTAGGAGTGGACATAGGTAAGGATTATTTAACAAATTACTATAAATCAATTTGCCTTCTCTCTTTCGTATTCTCTTTAAATAATTGTTCAACTGTTTAATTAATTTATGTTAAACAATTTCCTTATCCTTATTTACATTGATTTTTGTAGTTAAGCATTTTGGTTAAGGACTACCAATTAGATTTTAAGCCATATGGTCTATAAATACATAACTTTTTATGTTCTTTTATTTCACATTGATCTTTAGAATAATCATTAAGTAGAAGTTGAAAATTAAGGATATGTAGGAGTTAATTATTGATCTAATGCCTCTTTAAGGTCTTTAATTGGCTTTCATATGGAAGGAAACTTTTAAAGTGATAGTACAAGCATCATACTTCAATTGGTTACTTTAGTTTGCAATTATTAGAATGATAGTTTACACCCAAACATTAATTGTCAAATGTTTTCATACAATTCAATAGGACATTTCTTAATTAAAAGAGAAGCTTTAATATGGGTTAGATTTCTTAAGCTTGAAGTATAGATTGATCTAAGTGACAAAGAAGAGATAAGTAGTGGAATTCAAGTTGGTAAGACCAAAACAAGCGAGTAGTTTAAGCAATGTAACCAAGTATGGATACAAATTATTGAATAGAAGCTCTTTATAACATACAAATGAAAAAATCACAAAGACTTTAGTTCAATATATGATATGAGGCTGTCAAAAAGAAATGGAATTTTGAGCCCTTAGATGTTTGCATAATGATTAAGAGCCCCTAATTAGAAATATCAATTAGTTTCATCTTTGTTCACTAAAGCATAATTGAAAAGAATTACCAAGATTAGGAAAAGGAAAAAGAGAAGTTGAAAGAAGAAGTATCATGATGGAAAGGTAAAGTTGTGAGAGTAAAAGAAGAGTAAAATTGTAAACGATCTAGAAGGGGGTTGAATAGATCTTTAAAGCTTTTTGTAAAATTCTACAATAAAATCAGAAGTTAATT
>JAOTIZ010000202.1:31088686-31104405 GCA_027123425.1 Erythroxylum panamense
AGAGAAGTTTCATACACCTTCTCCTTGCCTTGCTTTGAACTATTTTAAGTTATATCATTCTTCTTGCCTTCAATGCTGGTTTAAATGGGTGGTGGTATTTGGAAGTCCACTAAGGCATCCAAGTCACTTTCTGCTAAATATGTCCTTCATATTATGCTTTTGAAACTTAATTTGTACCTAACCCTACAAGATACTTATGAATTTGAACAACTTTTCTTCTCCTACACATTTTGCACATCCAACATCAAAGATGTGAATTTTCTCAAATGCTCTCACACTAAGTTCTCTTGCTTTTATCACCTCAAAGCTTCTTTTACAAGCCAAGAAGTGTTATTGAGAAGGAACTAGTTTATTAGCTCCTTATTTATTTTCTCCCAAGTGTCAATGGAAGGTCTACTCACATAAATATCATTATAAGTTCACATCCTCCACTATAGCTTTAAGTTGTCCACCATATATATTTTTTGTGATTAGCGCCTTCTCCGAGTTGGAACCTTTATTTTTATAAAGTATTGCTTTATATCTCACAATAAATTTTTGAGTTCCTTAGCACTCTACTTTTCATTAAAGACTTGCAGCTTTTACACCTTGACTAAAGTGCTTTTCAATCGAACTTTTGGTTTGTGCCTATATATAACACATTTAAGCATTAATAAGGCATAGCTCATCTACACACAAGCCTTTAATTGTTCCTCAAGTGCTCTCTTAGTTTCTTGAAGCTTTATCACCAAAACTTCAAATGTTATAACGAAGGAACTATATCCTCCTCTTTTAGGGTCAGAGAATCAACAATTGTCTCTATTTTAGCAACTCTTTTCGCAAGATTGCTTGCAACAACCATTGTTCACCAACATTGAAATAACTCATCACTAAACTCTAATACTATTTATCATGGAAACTTTCTTGGCGCAACTAAATTAAGTAAAATTGTCTGAGTCCTTGTGTGATAATCAGGTTTTAGTTTATTAAAGCCTAACCTAGCCTTCCTTCGTGATCACTAACTAACAAATCTATTTGCTTTCTAACATCTCATTCCACTCATATTTTGGTGTTCCGCTCATACTTTCATTTTACAAGTTTTTAGCAAAATCAATCAAATTAAACAAAAGATATAAAATGAAGCCAAATTTTTATTGATTTATACACAAAGAAACAATATAAAGGAACTTGAGTTACATTCTCCTCAAAGCACTCTATAATATGACCACTCAAAGAACTCTCTACTTAAAGCTCTTAACAAGAACTTCATCCCAAAGTTTTTAACTCTCTTACTGATGATTAAATGTACCCAATGTTACAAATGAACTATAAATGATGCTTTTAAATAGCCTTTAAGAACTTAGAAACCAAGTAAGATAACCACTAACTTACCAAACTAGTAGGGAATTACCATTGCTTCCACTAATTCTATTTGTGGAGAGTTTTTCACTTTAGGCCATTAATTCCTCTTTTTCATATGAGGAATGTGTTCAAAAGATTCCAATATGTTGCCACATCATCTGACTCACTTTCATACTACTTAAAGAAGTGCCCCATTTATACGATAGTACTCTCACTTTCTTAGCCTACTATTTCATGTTCTTACCATGTGTCGCCACATCTTTGCCTCTTAAAGATAATTTATGAACATTTGGTTTAGCTATCCCGAGCTATTTTTGTGCGTGGTTCATCCAAGCACGTCCATTATGCAATTACCTTACTTCATGACCTAAGTTCCCAACAATCTGAACCATCGTGTAATAAATATTATAGATTTACATACTTTTCGACATTGTCGTCTAAGTTAAGTGCGTCTTCGCACCCTCAAACTTGGTATGATTTAGTTGGGTCTTTTATCTTTTGTCTTGTATTTGAATTTTACCTCTCGTTGAAGATTTTTTTCAATTTGCACTGATACATGCCAACATTTACTTATGTTCGAACTTTCATCAATATTATTTGTTTTGCCTCAACTGGTTGCAAGTCTTTACTCTGTTCCATTATGGACATGCCATCTTCATGTTAATTCGAGTGCCAAACATTGATCAATACTCATGAACACTTACACAATTCTGCATTTTAAATTTAAGGATCTAACAATAAATTTGCATTTTTCTAGATTGAAATAGGATAAAATGAGTGGCAAGTCCAAAACTATGTCATATTTCTGAATCTATCTATTCTATGGGGATAGATCCTCTGTTTTCGTAAACAGTTACTACGTTGTTCCACTAAACCTTATCCACACATTTATATGAGACCATACACAAGTATATAAATAAAATTAAATGGCACAAGATTGGGACATCCTAAATGGCACAGAAGATTTCATGTGATATTCTACATATCTGAAAATGATACGATAAAATGGTACAAGCCAGTGCATTTAGTTAACCTTGTTTGGTGAGTTTATGGACTTCGAAATAATTGCAACCGTTCTCACCAAGCATTATCCATATTAAAGATTTTTCAGTCAGGCTCACCTCATGAATCATGAAAAGTCCGTATTTCAACTTTTCACTGAAGCTAATTATCCAAAAGAGCCACAAGTCTAAAATTCTACGCCCAAATAAAAGTGTAAACGCAGCTGCATTTTGTAACTCATCTTACCCAATTGTAGATCAACATAAAATGTTTTATGCGACCAATTATTTCATCTTATGTCCATTGAAAATGTTGGTTCGTATCCATTTCTAAGTGGAAATGAAGTCAGAACTTTCTGCTGCTATTTTTAACAGTGAAAGGAATGTAAACCTGGTTATGGTTAATTATTGCAAACAACCATAAGAACCGATTCAACACAGAGCATGCAGATTCAAAAGGAGAGGATAACCTGTGGTCCCTATCGAAACTATCAATTTGGAACTTAATCGAGTATCATTACCAACCATCTACTACGGCAGCACCCCAAGCGCAACATATACGCAGAGTGAATCTATTAGTAATAGCATCAGGCATTAGATGAACCCACCTTTAGTCTCCCAGGAGTTGTAATGAACAAGTGAAGAGAGAAATTAATTGGCATTTACAATTTAATCAAATTAATTCCATTCTAGTAGATATGATACGGCCAAATATCCAAAACTTATCAGGGGCACCAATAAAGAAATGGTGAGGAGTCGGTTCACAAATCTCCAACTCTGCATTCAAACTATATAATCTGGATTTCTAGGACATGTACTGTAACAGTCGTCTTGGTTGTTAAGCATTACATTAAGAAATGCATGATGGTTAGCTAAAGTTTCCATGACAGTCGTTGGATAATATGTCCAGAAGTGGAATATTAATTTAGCTAGCTACTTAAGTTAGACAGATCATCAGCTACTCGGATCACCGAATTACTGGAAAAATGAACTTTTAGTATCGCAGTCCTATCGGCATTCCAAGCCTGTCCAAGCGACCAGACCCTGGATAAGCTTTGCTGGTAAAGCTTGCATGTAAACTAGACGCTCTCTGTGCACTACTTGATCTCGGCTCACCGTAGCCAATCACCGAGTACCTCTTCGCTGATGCTGATCTCTCATACTGAGGCCTTTGCTTTGGAGCACTAACTGATCTAACTTTGGCTCGTGAAGATTCGGTATAGGACATGTAATTGGGGTAATCAGAATAACCACTAAGGAAGCTCCTGGAGCTATCACTCTTCGTGGGAGTGAAGGGGCTTCTACCAATTCCCCCAAACTGTGGGCTGTTTTCGGCTGTGCAAAATACCTCATCAACATCTTCGGAGAGTTTCAGAGGACTTGACGATTGGATTTCCCCACCAGAGGAAGGACTCGGAAATGTTTGATGGGTTGTTGAGTCCTTTGAAGTTGTGAAGCTATGGCTGTATTGATCAGAAGGAATGGTATTATGAGAAAAGTGGAAGGGATTTCTACGTCTAGGAGTGAAATGGGGCTTTCCATTATCAATTTCAAGTATCTTGTCACTGATCTCAGTTTCTGTAGTTCCAGATCTCGGCAAAGACACCTGGTGCTCCAAGGATTGTTCGTCCATTCGACGTTCTGACCAATTAAAGGACACGTGTGGTTTCTCCAGATCACCGATGGCCCTACCATTAGTTTTTGATCCACTTCTCTGCAATGTTTGACAACAGGGACATCAGTTAGCCACTATAGCAAGGTCTAATAATCCACTAACTTCCAGTTTTAAACTACATACGATAATACCTTCAACACAGATGGCAATGATTGGCTTCTTCCGGTCTTAGTTCTGATCTCATATTTCTCAGGGGTGGGTGGACCCTGTATAAGTAAAAAGATATCCATAAGATAAAGGTTCAAAAATGGAATTCGTAGCCACCGTACCAATGTGCAGATGGTCATTAATAACCACATTACTTGATGCAATGAATTGATTTGAACGTGATCGAACAAAAAATCCTTCTCATAAATGATAAAACCACAAAAAGATGGCTTACAGGGTGAAGGAAGTGAGAGGACTTGCAGCTTCCATGTGAGGATTCAGAGATTGGTACACGTCCTGCACGAGCACGTGCTCGTGCTCGTGCTCGTGCTTGAGCTCGCAACAATGAATGCATTCGCTGAAGCCATTCTGCAGTTCGCTTCCTCTCAATGTGACCCCTTACCAATGCTTGAAGCCTTACCAATGCTTTTAGTGCCCGCAAAGCTCTTCTCGCCTTTCAGATAGACAGAAACACAAGTCAATTGCCAAAAATCCTACCATTTTCAATCCATCTTTGTGAATTACAGTCCTCATTTACAAAGAAAATCAAATCACATTTAGTCAATTTTGGTGTTTGAAAAAAAATTCCATCTAATTTGAAAATGGCGCCAATCATCTCCTAGCCAAAATCCATTTGACACAGACATCAAGAAGACAAAGACGTCTCACTAGCCGCCCACCCCCAACAAGAAGATAAGCAGCAACATACAAGACTTTTGACTCTGGAAGTCTTTAGTGGCACCATATTAAACAACCTAACCAACCCAATCTCATCTCCGAAAAGTCATCCACCTGCGCTTGAGGAAACATTTACAACTTTTTATTATATGGACCCACGGTTTACATCACCAAAACCCCATCATTGATAACAAATATAATCCTTAAAAGTCACAACCATAATTCAATAATCCTTCAACTTCAACTCATAATAGAAAGTTTGCATTTTGTAAACTAGACAAAAGGATCTTAATTAAAGACCTAGAGAAGAATCTCATCAACCAACCAAAATCACCGAGATGTCAGACAATTGTTAGAATATGGCCCCGCGTTCAACGCCACTTAAAACGACCCCACAAAATAGCAACAAACAAGTGGAACCGTTCTTATTCTTGATTCGTAAGTACATAACCCAAATTCCGTCACCTTTAATGCTTGAAATCACACCACCACCAACCGATATTGAATTAAGTGAGAAAATTAATAGAAGGTCCTACTGGGGTTTTGGGGGATGGTGCACAACGCGCCCCCCGGTGCAAGGAAGTGAATAGTGCTCACAATAGTAGAATGATCCATTAATGACAACTTTTCTAAGGGGGAAATGTGAACGGTTACGTCCAAGTGGGTGAGGTTGTTTAAAGTAAAACGACAAAGCGAAACAGCCCGGTTTAAGTCAATGTGAAAACGATGAAGTTTCCAGTCTTCCCACCAGATTCAACGAATAATACGGCACCGTTTCAACCATGGACCAGGCAAATTTTGCCACCAGCAAGAACTGTAGAAGACGATGCAAACTCATTCGTTCCGATCAATCAATCTCAACAACAGACCAGAAAATGGATTGCGACCCCTTAAACCAGAATATCAAAGAAACATCCACAACATCCAAAAAAACAAAGTAAAAACTTTTTAACCTGGTACGTACATCAAGGTACGAACTTCGTTAGCAAATCTAGCAAACAAACGAAAGAAGCAAAGCTTAAAGCAACACTAGCATGTCCATGTCAGAGAAGAACCAGAAGACAAAACGTAATAAACAGGACACGTGACGCTTCTTCAGCGTACGTAGTTTTAAACTCAATGTGATAAAAATTTGCTTATAAGGAATAATAAAATTGGAAAGCATAAAATTGCAAGGGTAATGAAATTGAAATATAATAAGAGAACGAAGCTAACCAAATAACTTCGAAAAGCAGCCTGTATCTTTACAGCTGCCAAATATTCACGCAGTCCAAGGCGTCCGCTAGCGTACGTTGCGGAGTTGCTCGTCAGTCTCACCACCTCCGCGGCCGCTTGTGCTGCCGTCTTTGCCTTCTCCATAACCTGTGCCTTGGCGGCGGCCACTGCGCAGGCGTATTTGCAGGGGTCCTCTTCATCCTCGAATGAAACGCCGGTTTTAGGCGGTGCAGCTTCGTGGCGTCGCTGGTGTTGATGATGATCCTTTTCACGGTAGGACTTGACAAAGCTCCATCTACGCTTCTCCTTTGGGCGTTGCTTATCTTCTGGAAGAGGGTGATCGGGCTTTTTGAGGCCGAGAACGGTACGGAACCACCGTGAGGCTTTGCCCATTGTGGTGTTGACGACGACTAGTAGTGGAAATGGTGGTTCTTCACATCAGTATTGAGGGAGGTTATATAAGAGACAAGAAAGTGTAGCGTGGACGTTACCATTGACCGATAGTGTAATGAAAATGGAGAGATGGAAAGGTTTGGTTACATAACATTACAGTACAATACAAAACAAAAGAAGTTGAAAACTGGAGTGGCATCTAGGTCCGTATTGCTATAATGACGCTTTTACCCAATCCCTTCCCCCATGTCATATCCCGTCTTTCCTCAGTCACATCACGATTTGCAGCCTTTTCATCTTTAGAATTTTTTAATTTTTTTACTAAAATATTGATTTAATATATTTTATTTTATTCTTAAAACAAAATGAATATCAATCTATCCAATTAATTTAATAAACATGAACACTTGTATATAAACATTAAGCAACTCTTTGGTAGACTAAGTTGTATACAAAATTACTAATTAATTTAATATTTTTGTATACAAATTAATACATCTCCTTTATTGTAACACATAACAATACATATAGATAATAACTCATTTTTTAAAATTCTTGATATTAATTAGGGATATCTTAATTAGGGATATCTTGTATATGGATAGTAATAATCATATCATTAATATAGACAAATCAGAAATAGGCATCAATTAAGGGTAACACTAACACCTATTCTTTTTCCATTCCGTGACTTCAAAAGACAGGACGAGACAATAGAGACAATTCTATTACGTTCTTGGCAGCGTTAGGGTTTATATTTAATCAATGATATAAATATTCAATTCAAGATTCAGCTCAGCAGCTCACGGGTGGACTCTGGAGAGCAGTTAAAGGTTTTCCCCTCTCTGCAACTGCAGCTGGACGCACAGTAGCAGTAAGTGGTACGTGTTAAACCAAAGGTTCCAACCCTGAGAACGTATCTAGGGATCTCCCAGAAATCTTCCAGTGTTACGTCTCTCCGGACGTGATGTCGTGTCATGACATTTCATGAATTAGGTGATTCACGTTCTTATATTCTGTTTTTTCCTTTCCACCCTTTTTCACGTCAACGAGTAAATCCAAGAGACATTTTCTCCAATCACTCCACGCATAAATATCGGGGCTTCTTACTTTTTGCTCCGGGGATTCGAACTTAGTTCTGAGTTCCAATATGGTTTTGGCACGTTGTATTTGCTTTCGTGGACCCGCTTAAAGCCCACATGCATGGGTCCGGTAGTAGTTGAGAGACAAGGTGAGTTGAACTCGCGGCACAGAATACATGGACTAGTCAACCCACATTCTTTGACTTCTATTAGGCCATCTCCTTAATGGGAGGAGAAACACCAAAATGTAGGAGAAATCAACTCCAATCCACCGACATTTTTTCCTCCGTTTTGAAGTTTTATTGCTGTTAATATTTTTAAAAAAAAATTTAGCTTTTTTTTCCTTTTTCTCTCTCAATCTTTTCTTTCTTCCTTTTTTTTTCTTTTTTCATTCATTCATTCTTTTTTAATTCTTTCATTTTTATTTTATTATTTAAATAATATTTCAATATTTTCATTATATGTTTATTTAAGTAATTATAAATTTATAATAATTTTAAGGTTTAGTCTTATGTCTATAAATATTTTCATATATATGTTTACAACTTTGTAATTATTTACTTATGAATAAATATTTAAAATAAATATTTTAAAAATATCTATTAGAAAACTTCAAATAAGTAAACCACAAATATATTGATATTAATAGTTGAATAGCATAATAAATTACAAACAAAGATAAACTAAATTAAAACACACATATATGAATATTAATAGTTAAGCAGTAGAACTAAATTTAAAAAATACAAGCAAAATATAATTAACTATTAATACAAAATCGAAAAATTTAATAATCAGGAAGATCGATTTCATCTCTACCAATATTAATAAAATACTCGCCAAAAATATTATTTGATGAGTTTAGTTGTGGTTATGGTTGATGAGGTTGATGTGATGATTGTTCCATAATTCGTGCTTGTTCATCTGCAATATAAACATGATAACCAAGATCCCCAATTTGATTAAGTCTTGAGACATAATTTTAATTTCTTCTTTCCACTGCTTCAAAGTCAACTTCTATCTCTGAATCTCCATCTTCTGTCTAGTCATTTCAAGTGCTACTTGTCTGTCTTCGCTTTGTTTTTTAGTAACTCAATAAGCTCTCAGTTTTTAGTTCTAAGATTATTTATCTCAAAGGAAGATTTTTTCTCCATTTTTCTTTTCGCTTTGTCCTTCTTCACCCCAATAGGCCTTTTAGATGAAGAGCCATTGACTTCATCATCGTTCAAATTTATATTGAAATCAGAAAGCACAGGAGATACTAGTGCCTGAGATTTAGGTGTTGGATTATCGGATTCTGATGACACATAGTTGGAAGTTTGCTTCCAATAAATTTGTCTTGGTGTGATGACATCATCATTAAAATTTTCAAAATCTTTGACAATGTTTCATACATGATCATATTTGAAACCTGTTTTGAAATTAACATCTTGCGTTAGTAACACCTTTGCACAATCTAGTTGCAAACAATGTATATATATGTGTTAGTTATCTAGCCACCAAGTTTATATAAAATTGGAAGAATTAAGAATTTTGGAAACTCACAATATTTTGATCGGATGCACCACTAGGATTCATATTTTCCACTTGTTTGATGCATGCTTGTAATTTTTTAATAGCTTGCGCTATTTTTCACCGTTGCTCATGTAAAGATCTCTTATTATGTTGCTCCCACCCATCAGTCGCCTTGTTGTTATATACCTCTTGAATTCGACCCCAAAAGTGATCAAAAGTTTGATGCCTCCCAACAATCGGATCTTGCAAAATCTCCTTATAAATCCGACATAAGAGCATATCTTCACTAGTGCTGTATAAGAAGCCATTTTTCTTTAAGAGTTAATGTGCTTGTGAGAATGCAATATTTAGGATGAAGAAAAGGGAAAATTTTGGTTCGAAATGGTAATTTGCTTAGACACTCTATCTTTCATATTTATAAACCTGTATATGAATATTATCATTATCTTAATTGTCCGATTAGATTTCATCATCATCTCAACCGTTATCATCAACCTTATCCATGATAGATAAAATTGCTAGATTGAATCTAAATCTCAACCGTCCAATTGGATTTCATCATCTCAACTGTTAGATGGATTACAAATTTAATCGTTTGGGAACTTATTATCAACCTTATCAATGTTGAATAAAATCGATAGATTTCATCCAAATCTCAACTATCCGATTGGATTTCATGCTAATCTCAACTGTTATCATCAACCTTATCTATATTAGATAAAATTGATATATTTAATCCAAATCTCAACCGTCCGATTAGATTTCATAATCATCTTAACCGTTATCATCAACCTTATCTATGTTAGTAAAATTGATATATTTCATCCTAATCTCAACCGTCCGATTGGATTTCATCATCATTTCAACCGTTAGATGGATTATATCCTTAATCATTTCAGAACTTATCAGCAACCTTATCCACATTAAATAAAATTGACGGATTTCATCTAAATCTTAACCATCCGATCAGATTTCATCATAAACTTAACCATTGGATAGATTTTGTCAGTATCTCGATCATAGCAAGAACTTTTATAAATATCATCCTTTACTAAATGAAATATGCTTCAATTTATTGAAATGAATTATGATATTCGAGGTCCTTATGATATCAAATTCCAAGACATGCTATCATCTTCATCGTCATCATCTTCAAGTGATGATAAACTTTAGTTGATGATGCTTAAAGATGAAATAGTCACACCTAATTTGATACAAAAAATAACTCAGCAATTGAGCTTCTTTGCAATCAACAAAACAACCAAGGTGGGCATCATGGCTCCATCCTAGGGCATATAGTGATCAACCGTAATTGTGAAGTTGCAGATCATTATTTGTTTGTATATTATTTTTGCAAAAATCAAATATGTAAGATAATAAGTTTCGATGACGATATCGAATGTCCTGAAGTTTGTTCCTTCACATTGCTGGTGTTGAAAAAGAGCATGATAGTTATTTCCAACAACGAAGAGATGAGCTTGGTAGACTTGGATTATCCATTCTACAAAAAATAACAGCCCCATTCCAAATGTTAGCATATGGTATACCTGCGGATGCTCCGGATGAGTACGTTAAAATTGGTGAGTCAACAGCAATTGAAGGTTTAAGAGATTCTGTCGTGCCATTGTCAAGATTTTTGTAGAGGGATATGTTAGATCACCAAATGCTAACAATATTGCAAGGCTTCTTCATATTGGTGAGCAACATGGTTTTCTAGGAATGTTAGGAAGTCTTGATTGTATGCATTGGAAGTGGAAAAATTGTCTGATGGCTTGATCAGGACAATATGTTGGACATTTAGGATCACCAACTATTATTCTTGAAGCTATCACTGATTATAATATGTGATTTGACATGTTTATTTCAGTATGCTAGATATAAATAATGACATTAATGTGTTAGAATCATCACATTTACTTTCTAACCTTTCTCAAGATATTGCTCCTCCTACTCATTATGTTATTCAAGGAAAAGAATATAATATGGGATATTATTTAGCTGATGGGGATTTATCCGAAATGGTCCACCATTGTGTAAACAATTCATGAGCCACGTTCTATAAAGAAAAAAATTTTTGCAATGAGATAACCGTCACGTAGGAAGGACACGGAGCGTACATTCGGAGTTCTACAATTGCGATTTGCAATTATTACAGGATCGGCACATTTTTGGAAAAAAAAAGTGTTGCATGATATCATGACTGCTTGTATTATTATGCACAATATGATTGTTGAGGATGAATGCGATCTAAATGGACCAATCACAAGTATAATGAAAGCTCCATAATCAACTATAGAAAGGGTAACATATGAAAATATTCAATTTCAACAATTTCTTACCCGGTATAAATAAGTCAAGGACAAAACTGCGTATATAGGATTAAGAAATTCATTAATAGTTCATTTATGGGAACAATATTGGATTATGCTATGTTTATTTTCAGTGACGATATTATCTTTTATGTTTTTGGTGTAATGAATGTTCTATGCCTTTTTTTAATGTTAAAATGTTTTTGATTTATAAATTTGATGTTTGATATTGCGTAATTATATTGTCATTTACTATAATTAAATTATATAAAATAGTGCAATACATCTCATATATTATTTCATTTAGTATTATCAAATAACAAATTATAGTTTAATTGAAAATTTATTATTTATTATTTTGTTATTTATTAACATAAAAATATAATAACAATCATATTAAGAATAAAAATATACGTGAAAAAGTACAGTTGTGTTAATTTTGTAAAACAATTTTAATAATCATTTTTTATTAAAAGGAAAGCAGACGAAACATATTACAGCACGTGTCTAGGGAAACAGATCCCTGACATATCCTCTAGAAGGACAATGTGGCATCCAATAGGTGTAGTATCAAAATAAGTGACTCCTACATCAAAATATGCTGCGTAAGTAGCAAGCCAGTCAGTGCATCTGTTGCTTTCTCGATATATATGTCGATGTATAACAGTCCAGTTTGGAGTAAATAGTTCATGGATATCCATGACCATGGGATTAAGAGTCCCTGAGCGGTTGTCTGAGAAAAATAGGATATTGATCACTACAATAAAATCCACTTCAAGTTTAATCCGACGATACCTCAGATTCCATGCAAATGTGAGTCCGGTATAAACTTCCCAGAGTTCCACAACCACCGGCGAATACCATCCGAGATTTTGCATGAAACCTCCAAGCCAATAGCCTGCACTATCTTGTAGAAGGTCACCTGTAGCGGCTGAGTACTGGGATCGTTTGCATGCTCTGTCTGTATTTAACTTCACCTACTCAATAGAAGGTTTGCTCCATCCGATGAGTTGTTCTTAACGAGGGCAATGACTAGTAGCCACTCAGCAAACTTGTGGATCTGATATGTATAAGATAAAATGAGAAAAATTGGTGATGATGGTCAATTAAAATGTTCATATAAAAAGTACCTGTTTCGCCGTGTCTATAGGAATCAATAGGTAATGCCAAATAGATTCAGCCAATCATGCCCGGTGATGTTAGATTTCTCATGATCCACTCCCTATTTGATATAGTGTAAAAATCATTAATAAAAGGTAAAAGAATATGTTGAAAATATTGTAAAAAATAAAGTTGTAGATTGGAGTGAAAACTAATGTAAAGGAAACTCTACTCCGTTACGACGAGAAGGAATGAGTTGGAGATGCCCTCGGCAACTATTTCTTTTTCTATCAGACAAAGCAAGCACTAAATTCGTGTGAAAGCATTAAGCTTCGACGTTGACTCTGCCATCTGAGATCCCACATTTGATTTACAATAAGGAATTGGATATCTAACTTATCATCTAATCCTATTATTTTCTAAACAATTTATTTCTTACTCAAGTATTACTGTATTTCTTATAATTATATCAATTCCAACTCCAGTGTCCAAATGTAGTTGAATGGAAATAATGCGAGTTTAACATTCTAGCCTAGAAGCAAACGACCTTTTGGAGAACATTCAAGTGTGGTTCACGGATAAACTACAGAGAACAAACTGAGAAGCCCCAAGCTTTTCTTTGGAAGTAAGATAATCCCCAAACCTGCAGAATCATATATTAGTAATTTTGGGTGGAGTCATTTCAAATGCTTTAGTCTATTTTAGGTCGAACTACATGGGATTTTATTATTTATTGTTTTAAACAATATTATTTAATTGTCACATTATTTATAATTTTAAAATAATGTAATAATATTAACATTTAATAATTTTAATATATATCATTTTAAATATAAATAAAAAATATTATGGATAATTTAATAGTATTATAAAAACAAATAATAATATTTAAATATAATCATTTATTTTAGGTTAGCTGTATTTATATTTTGGAGCTCGAGAATGGTGCAGTCAAAGGTAAAAACGTGTTTCCGTAGCACTCACGTTTGGAGTGTTGGAAGTTGCATAAGAAGTAAGTCTAGTAGCACTCTCCGTACTTTCTCACGAAAAGCAATCATCATAATTTAGAGTTTGGGACGTAATTAATCGATAACTCTAATAATCAACTGTAAAACAAAGTAAATTGATCCGGTATTTTCACATTAAGGTTAGTACTTATATAAATCTACATGGAGGAATACAACTATTCCGGTAGCCAATTCTATTCCATACATGCATAGCCACAATTTGCTGGGACCTACAGAAATTTATAGAATGACGTACGGTTGATCTTGGATGAAAGTAACAGAGGATTTCACTCCCTATTGCGGTGGTTGGGTTTCAAAGGGCAGGACAATTTTTAAGGATGTAAACGTTGATTCTGGTCTCTGTTTTTCCATAAAGTCGGTGTTGAGCTATGCTACATTATAATCAATAGGCAAAAATGACTTGATGGTGACCAGGAAGAAAGAAATAAATAGAATAGGTGGCCAGAATGAAAAAGTAGAGGTAATGATGTGGTTTCAATAGCATGCTATGCTAGAATAAGATAAAAGGTGGGTGGCGTTGCTCTGAAGTCTCAATAGACTGCTAGAAGGAAAGACAAATAAAGGGTAGTAGCACCCTTGTTAGGTTGTGGGAACGAAAAAATAATAGTAAAGGGCACTCTTAATGACTCGAGGGCTGATCTTTTGTCTATTTTCTCCTGTTCTATTTTGTCCACTTTATATCTAAGTCATCCACTCATATAGGACCCATATAAGTGGATGACTCAGATACAAAATAGACAGGATAAGACAGGAGAAAATGGACAAGAGATTTGAGGGACTTAATGTGGTGGTTACGAGAGGGAAATAAAGACAAAAGATGAGGATGGCTATAAAAGATAGGAACAAGCGTTGAAAAAGAAAAATCATCATTGACCAATTGAAGCCTTATTAATTTGAATAAGAAGAAATAGAAGTTACAAGATTCAAACCTAGTGTTTTGATAGAGAATAGAGGATAAGTTTCCATAATCAAGTTTTATCTTTAATGAACAATAAAATCTCGGAACCTGACTCTAATATCATATTAAATTAGATATTAATGTCATACGAAAGTAGGGATAAAAAGGCATGAGAAAAGTGAATAATATACATGTTAATTTACCGCGGTAGCATGGTTTGCCAATAAAAAACTTACATACATGGATATAAGGTTAAAAAAACACTTATAAATTTGATCACAACTTTTTCATTTTTGACAAAAAAGACATGTCTTACCATATGGTTTACATGTGTTACAATTTTAACCCTCACATTTCAAAGAGTACAAATTAAATACTATCATTTGAAAAATATTAAAGTTCAATCATAAATTAACAAAAGAATTGATGACAACGTGACGTCAATTTTTTGCCAAATCAACGATGATCTGACATATGTTTATAATATTTTATTGTTGAAATGGGTCATACGCTACCACATGGATCTAATGTGCTAGCATTGGACTTAGATGCTTAAATTATAAGATTTAAATAAAATTAACAATTAAAAAAGTGGGGCCCATTGTGATAATTTAACCCTAATTTTTGTTAACCCAACAAATTAATTTAACTAATTAACTAATTAACTTAACAAGATAATTTAACCCTAACTTTATTAACCTTACGAATTAACTTAACCAATTAACCTAACTAATTAAATTTATTATCAAAACTAATTAATTAACCCAACCTATTAACAGAAGCAAAACTCAAATCCCTAACAAAAGCATTTGTCGTGAAGAAACTATTAAAAAATCCCAATATTCACCGTTAATATCGTACTTCCTAATAATTACCAATTATCCATTGACATTCATTGTTGGTCACCAATAAAGTCGACACCATCTTCAAGTTTATAACGTTCGTCTGTCACTAGTTACAGTTGAATTCCTCACCACTTTTAACTTTAGAGCATATCGAGTTTAGTATGGCAAAAGGTTGTTTCAATTTTGTATCTTCTTTTGGCTATTTTCACGTCTTTTTTTATTGCTTCTTGTTCAAGTCTACCTATCTATATCTACTTTTAGCTACTTCATTTTTCCTTATGTTAGTTGCTTCTTTTTCATGTATTTGTTGGTTTATGCCCTTGCAGTCAATTTTGGATGTAATTTGAATTGTATAAAATTTGTTTTATTCAATAAAAGACATTCTTTATCTTTGTGCATTTTAATTATTTAATGATTAATCATAAAGATAAAATCTCTGGAATAATTATTATGCAATTAGAAATTATAATGTGATTATAATTATGAGATTC
>JAOTIZ010000202.1:31117186-31128938 GCA_027123425.1 Erythroxylum panamense
AGTTCGATTCCCAGAGAGGACAATACCTGGCAAGGTTGTGGTCACTTGCAAACTTGGAGTATTCGGGGGACCCAAGCCCCGGTACGCAAAACACGGGCCCAACAAATTACATATTATGTGGGTTTGGTGTAGTCCATACAAGAAATGTCACGTGCACGTTGACCAAGTAAAGGCTTCTCCCATCTACCTGCTAGTGGCACGGAGCTTTTTCATGGACTCTCTCAAGTTTACGACTACACAGAACCATTATATGGAATTGTGCAGTTCGTTATGTTTATGGATTTACCCAAACCATTATGATGTGTTTATGTGATTACATGTGTTGAAAATTTTGATGATTATTTGACTTGTGTGAGTTGTGAATTTGCTTGACAAGTTGACAATTTTGAGAAATGTATGTTTTATGGATTTCAATGAGGTTTTGCTATGATCATGAAGGTTTCAAATAGTTTTTGCTTATTACCATTTATAAAAATGTTACCCACGAGCTTTACACTCACCCCCTCCCATTTCGTCCCATCTTTAGGTGAGGAGCACGAGATTGAGTGATTAAGCATAAAGGCATTACTCCAAAATTGGCTTATTTTGTATTTTAAGTTAGTTTTTGTAAAACAATGCTTTAGATGCATTTTAAGAAATTGTTGTTATTGAAAGGTTTGTATTTTTATATTATGATGTAAGTGGCTCGAAATGCCCGCTAAAGCATTGTAAAACTCTTATTGGTTTAGATGTTAATGAAATACATATGCATTATTTTTTGCTCATGATTCTCCAAGTCTGTATATGGTATTTTAAAGTTTTTCATAAGGGTAAGAATTGTGTTCTGAATTCAGGAGGAAATTTGTATTGATCTAGGTAGAACTAGACTAAGTTGTTTTCAAGAAAGTTGTAGCTTATCCTCTTAGCTTTACAACGCTATAAAGTATGTAAATTTTGGGCATGGGAGTCAAGAGATATAAGCATTATAAGTGATGATGTTGCATAGGAAGTATGAACATGATAGCTATGGTGAATGATGAGAGCTTGCATTTGTGATGAGTCATTTGAATTGAATTTTGGGCGTTTGATGCACTCAAATTGGTAATTGAATGTTTTAGGAGTGATATTGCATTAGAAAAAGTGAAATTGGGAAGATTATGAGTGAATATGGTGTTAGAATGGATGTAGGAAGTGTTGGAGAGACTTTAGAGGGGTTTGGGAAACCCCCATATCCGTTAGACGGACTTTAGGCCTATTTAATGGACCTTCAAGGGTCAAAAAAGACCCCCAGCTTCGCCCATATCTGTTAAACGGGCTTTTAGGTCTGTTTAATGGACCTTCTCGGGTGAAAATGGCTCCCAACCCTGACAATGTCTGTTAAATGGACATTCACAAGACAACTTCAGTAAATTGCAATTTTTGACCCTTTTAGAGGAAAAATATCCCTTTGTGGTCTCATAAAAGTTGTAGATATAGAAGTCTTCTTTCAAATAGTACATGAACGTACTCAATATGACATATGCAGCAAAAGTTATGTCAATTGCTCCAAGACTGGCACAAAATGATTAAGGACATACACATGTTGGATTCTCTTGGCCATAACTCCCTCATCTGACCTCCGAATAAAGTGATTCTTAAAGAAATAGATTCCTAAGACATGTTTCTATCTCTCCATAGAAATTTGTATCTTTTAGAGTTAATTTGAAAAATTTTGTGTCAGAGAAAGTGAGGGGTCGGTTGGGAAAGCATGATTGAGGTATGAACACACTTTTGTTTTTTTTGCATATCTTGAGCTGTAGAGCTCCGATTGAGATGATTCTTTCTTCAAAGCAAACTAGAGATGTGGAGCTACAATTGTTTTGAAGAACTCAATTACGATTTTGGTTATTGACTAGTGTGGGAACACCACCCTTGCGAGATGATAGCCAAAGAGGGTTCTTTGGAATAACCCTATAGGTTTATAAGCTCAAGGTTTATGACTCCGATTGTTGGGCTCCGAAAACGGGGTCCAAAATATTATGATATCAAAGTGACTAAGTTTAAGTCCAAGTTTGGGACTAGGTTTAGGACTATCTGTTTAGGAATATCTTAGGCATGGATTGGGTAGTTTTCAATCATGAAATGAACATGCATTATTTTTTTAAATGAACAACTTACATTTTTTTGAATTGTTTTACATGATTTAAAATTGTTTTGCATGAACTAAAGATTTTCAATGATTTTAAATTGGAGTGACATGCTGTCTTGAAAAAGAACTCGAGGAGCTCTAACTCGATCTTGCTCTCGCCAAGGGAGTACGGATGAATCGTATGTCCCACAAGATACAGAGATACATTTTTCTCCAGATTTTGAGGCACCCAGTATGCAGCATGAGGTGCCTCCACCGCCTCCTCTGATGCCTCAAATGGATCCCCAGTTCTTTCAAGCCTTCGCTCAGGCTTTCACTTACACCATGGGTCAAGGTTCTCAAATTTTAATGAAAGCTCTAGTAGAGAGGACTGGATAGTATGATAAGCTCCGCAAGTATGGAGCTATAGATTTTAACAGGACTACCAACCCTGAAGAGGCAAAAGCATAGCTGAAGAGGACCAAGAGAGTCCTAAAACAGATGAAGTGCTCTGACAAACAGAAGTTAGACTACGCAGTCAACTTGCTATAGGGGGATGAGCTCCATTGGTGGGAGTCAGTGCCCTACAGTCTGGACATACCGTCGATACTGACATGGAGGGAATTTTTGGAAGCGTTCAGGAGGAAATACTTCTCGAGGATCTATATCCAAGAGAAGGCCAGAGAATTCTAAATCTCACATAGAGGGACATGAGTGTGAGAGAATATGAGCTGAAGTTCACCCAACTGTCACGGTATGCAGCCAACATTGCTGCTAATGAGGAAGATAAGTGTTGAAAATTTGAGGGGGGACTTCATCTAGGGATCAAGGAGAAGGTGCTGATCCATAATTTCTGTGACTACCAGTAGCTAGTAGATTCTATACTCGAGGCTGAGAAACTGGAGAACATAAAGAATGAAGTGAGCAAGAAGAGGAAGAACTAGGAGCAATCTTCTAAGAAGGGAATGAGTGCTCCAATGCCTGAGAGGAGTACAAGGAGCTACCACACTCAGAGTGAAGTGGGGAGTAGTGGCCCAGCCAAGAGCAAGCAGGCACGGGCAGTTTCAGGGCAACCCTCCAATGTAGGAGGCACTGGAAGGACGGGGAGGAGCAGATACACAAACCTCCAATGCAAGCATTATGGGAAACTTCACAAAAGAGAGTGCCTTAAGATATTTGGAGCATGTTTCCGCTACAAAGAGAAGAGACACATGATCAAGGACTGTCCTCAGGTACTAAGGCAAGAGGGGTAGCAGTTATAGGCCCTGAGGAGAGCTGAAATAGTGGGAACCCGACCAGCTATTAAAGTGGGCAATTCTGGAGCTGCAACCAAAGCTATTCCTCCAGGGAGGCCAAGGGGTCAGGCACAGGCAAGGATATTTGCCATGACAAGGGAGGAAGCTGCAGCTGCACCGAAAGTTGTCACAGGTATGGTTCACTTATTCAATTATGCAGTATATGTGTTGATTGATTCTAGCTCCACGCATTCATATGTTTCGACTAGCATGATTTTGCATTATGATAAATTGGTGCCATTGGATAATCCGTTGATTGTTATTACTCCTTTAGGGAGGAAGGTGATAATAAGCCAAGTATATAGAGATTGTGAACTGATTATTAAGGGTGCTAGATTGGTAGCAGACTTATTGCCTCTTGAGCTGAAGGGTTTAGATGTGATACTGGGTATGGATGCCATGGAGAAGTATCATGCAAAGTTAGATTGTAGCCTCAATGAGGTAGAGTTTGACTTCGACAATGGTGAGAAGGTGATTTTTAGAGGAAATAGGAGAACGCCATCACCCAGAATTGTTTAAGCTTTGCTTGCCCAACAGACGATGAGAAAGCGGTGTGAAGCCTTCTTAGCACACAACGTGGACACTGAGGGGAAAGAAGGGAAGTTAGAGGATTTTCCAGTAGTGAGGGAGTTTCCAGATGTGTTCCCAGAGGACTTACCTGGTTTGCCACCGGTGAGGGAAATCGAGTTTTTCATTGACTTGATTCCCAAAACTGCACCCATTTCTATACCACCATATAGAATGGCTCTAGCAGAACTGAAGAAACTTAAGGAACAGTTGGAGGAACTGTTAGAGAAGGTGGTTAGAGCTAATTAAGGATTATGATTTGTTAATTGAGTATCATCCAGGAAAGGTAAATGTTATGGTTGATGCCTTGAGTAGAAAATCATCAATAACCCATGTTCAAACAATTTATCTGCCATTATTGGAAGATATGGCTAAGCTTAGGATAAGCTTGAAATAGGAGGAACCAAATTGTATTCTTGCTAATTTTAGAGTGAGACCGATACTCAAGGAGAAGGTTAAGAAGTTACAAGCACAAGATACAGAATTAAGTAAGCTCCGAGAAGAAATCCAGAATGGTAAGAAGTCTGAAGTGGTAGTAAGGGATGATGGACTCATGGTTGTAGGAAATAGACTTTGTATCCCAAATGTCAAGGAAATAAAGAATGAAATACTGGATGAGGCACATAATGCGCCTTATGCCATGCACCCAGGTAGCACCAGGATGTACAGAGATCTGAAAGAGCATTTCTGGTGGAAATTCATGAAGAGAGATATAGCATAATATGCAAGTAAGTGTCTAGTGTGTCAGCAAGTCAAGGCTGAACACCAGGCACCTTCAGGAAAGTTAACACCATTGTCCATTCATGAATGGAAGTGGCAAGGGATAATCATGAATTTTCTGATGGGTTTGCCCAAGACTAGTAGGAGGCATGATGCCATATGGGTTATTGTAGATCGTTTGAGGAAGTTAGCCCATTTTTTGGCAATTAAACAAACTGATTCTTTGCATGTGCTAGCGAAGAAGTACATTGATGAGATAGTGAGATTGCATGGGGTTCCAGATTCTATAGTTTCTGATAGGGATCCTCGATTTACTTCGAGATTATGGGGAAGTTTACAAGAGGCTTTGGGAACTAAGTTGAATTTTAGCACGGCTTTTCATCCCCAGATGGATGGTCAATCTGAAAGGACCATTCGGACCCTTGAGAGAATGCTCAGGGAATGTGTGATGGACTTCAAAGGAGCTTAGGATGAACATTTGTCATTGGTTGAATTCGCTTATAATAATTCATACCATTCGAGCATTCAGATGGCTCCTTATAAAGCATCGTATAGAAGGAGATGTAGAACTCTAATATGTTGGGATGAACAAGGAGAGAGGAAACTGATAGGGCCAGAGTTGCTGCAGATGACAGTGGACAAGGTTAATCTGGTTAAGCAACGGCTTACAACAGCACAGGATAGAATGAAAAGTTATACTGATGGACACCAGAAGGAAATGGAGTATGAAGTCGATGATAAAATCTTTCTCAAGACGTCTCCTTGGAAAGGAGTCATTAGATTTGGAAAGAGAGGCAAGTTGAGCCCAAGATATGTGGGTCCTTATGAAATTCTTGAGCGGATTGGACCACTAGCCTATAGGTTGACGCTGCCACCAGAATTATCACAGATACATGGCGTCTTTCATGTGTCTATATTGAGGAGGTACAGATCGGATCCCTCCTACATCATTCAGACCACTGAGGTTCAGTTGAGAGATGATCTGAGTTATAAGGAGATTCCAGTGGAGATTTTGGACCCCAAGGAAAAGGTTCTCAGGAACAAAACGATTCAACTGGTCAAAGTCCTGTGGAGAAACCATTCCGTGGAAGAGGCCACGTAGGACCCCTTGGAAGCTATGAAGGAGAAGTACCCACACCTCTTCAACGAATCAGGTAAGAATTTCGAGGACGAAATTCTTTAAGGGGGAGAAATGTTAGCCCCTGAATTTTTTTATTAGATTAAGCATGATTAGATTATTTTGGGGTCTTGCTATATTAACGTATGTTAGAGCTAATTAGCATGTTAATGTAAGTAAGATGATATGATATAAGTTAAGGGAATTAAAGTGGTAAGGTGGTAAGTTACATGGGTTGTCTAATTTGAATTCCTTTTGATTTGGGATTTTTCTCAATGTTGAAGAAAATCAAGAGAGGCAAGAGGAGCAAGAGTAGAGGCTTTTTGAGCAAGGTTTTCAAGCAAGGAAATTAAGGTGGGCGATATTTTTATAATTGAGACAATAAGCTATTAAATGTTCTTCAAATAAATGGAATTAATTGATTTTTCAACTACCTTATAAAAGTGCATTTATTGTTCTTTAAATGCTTGAGAATGTGCCACATGCTTTTTGTATGTGAATTTTGTGAATGAATTTTTGAGTTGATATGAGAATGATTGCTAAATGCTTCATAATTGTGGTATATGTTGCCTTCACATGATTTGAGAAAGGGTTATTATGATTGGCATATAATTTTGGTTGTGGAATTGTGAAATGATGATAGAATTGCATATGAATAGTTCATGCTTATGAAAGACATGTTTTCAAAAATGTGCCTATTGGGAAAACTATTTTTAGTTCATGAATTACTTGTTATGTGGGTTTGGTGTAGTTCATCCAAGAAATGTCACGTGCACGTTGACTAAGAAAAGGCTTCTCTCGCCTGCCCGCTAGTGACATGGAGCTCCTTTATGGACTCTCTCAAGTTTACGATTACACAGGACCATTATGTGGAATTATGTAGTTCGTCATGTTTTATGGATTTACCCAAACCATTATGATGTGTTTATATGTTTACATGTGTTGACAAGTTGTATGATTGTTTGACTTGTGTGAGTTGTGAATTTGCTTGACAAGTTGAAAATTTTGAGAAATGAATGTTTTAGGGATTTCAATAAGGTTCTGTTATGATCATGAAAATTTCAAATGGTTTTTGCTTATTACTGTTTATAAAACTGTTACTCACGAGCTTTAAGCTCACCTTCTCCCATTCCATCCTATCTTCAGGTGAAGAGCACGAGATCGAGTGATTGAGCATAAAGGCATTACTTCGGAATTGGCTTATTTTGTATTTTAAGTTAGTTTTTGTAAAACAATGCGTTAGTCGCATTTTGAGCGACTCTAGTTTTTTGTAAAGCTTGTATTTTTGGATTATGATGTAAATGGCTTGAAATACCCACTAAAGTATTGTAAAACTCTTATTGGTTTTGATGTTAGTGAAATACATATGCATTATGTTTGTTTATGGCTTTCCAATGTCTTTATATTGCATTTTTAAGCTTTTCATGGGGGTAGGATTTGTGTTCTGACTTCAGGGGAAATTATGGAATAATTTAAAATGGATTTGACCAAGTTGTCTTCATGGGAGTTGAAGATGATTTTTCTAGCTTTTCAACGATATAAAGTTTGTAAATTTTGGATATCGGAGTGGAAAGTTATCATCATTACAAGTTGTGATGCAGCATAGGATGTGTGTATAGGACAGCTATGGAGAATGATGTTTAATTGTGGTTTTGATGAATCAAATGGGTTGAGAATTGAGAGTTTTATAAGATAAATTTGGTGTTTGAATTGATATGAAGAGAGGTTGCACTAGAAGAGTTGGATTTGGGAAGTTTATGAGTGAACATGATGTTAGAATAGATGTAGGAAGCATTGGAAGGGCTTTGGAGGGGCTTGGGAAACCTCCATGTCCGTTTAATAGACTTTACGTCCGTTAAACAGACCTTCTCAGGTCAAAAATGACCCCCAGCATCTCCCATGTCCGTTAAACGAACCTTCTTGGGCCAAATTTGGCTCCCAACCCCGACAATGTTCGTTAAACGGACATTCACGGGATAGCTTCAGTAAATTGCAATTTTTGACCTCTTAAATGGAAAAATATCACTTTATGTCTCATGAAAGTTGTAGATCTAGAAGTCTGTTTTCAAATAGTCTAAGAACGAAGTCAATCCGACATATGTAGCAAAAGTTATGGCAATTGCGCCAAAACAGGTACAAAATGATTAAGGATATACATATGTTGGATTCTTTTGGCCATAACTTCCTCACCCGACCTCCAAATATAGTGATTCTTAAAGCAATAGCTTCCTAACACATGTATCTATCTCTCCGTAAAAATTGGGATCTTTTAGAGTTGATTTGAGAAAGTTTGATTGAGAGAAAGTGAGGGGTTAGCTAGAAGACCATGATTGAGGCATGAACATACTTTGGCTTTTTAAGCATAACTTCTTCTCTAGAGTTCCAATTGAGATAGTTCTTGCTTCAAATTAAATTAGAGATGTGGAGCTACAATTGTTTTGAAGAAGTCAATTATGATTTTGGTGATTGACTAGAGTGGGCACACCACCCTTGTGAGATGACGGCCAAAGAGGGTTCTTTGGAATAACCCTACAGGTTTATAAGCTCAAGGTTTATGACTCCGAATGTTGGGCTCTGAAAACGAGGTCCAACACATTAGTTGACTCTTGTTAATATTTATAGACAAACCAGATAGTTTCCTAAAAGATTTCAGGGCTCCCATTAAGGAACTATAGAGTTGGAGTTTGCCTTTAAAAATAATAATAAATCATCGGTAAAGGAGAGTAAGAAAATCTTGAGAAGTCTACATTTGTAGTAGAATTTGATTTCCCCTATTATTGTTATTATTATTAATACTATTAATATTAATATTACAACTAGTTAGGAGTAAGATTGCATACTACTAGACCTCCTTAAGATTAGCTAAATTTTGACTAAGTTGTTGTTATTGTTGTTGTTGTAGCTACCTCTTTAATTATTCTTAATAGAACCTCCATGGCAAGAGTGAAAAGATATCAGGGATAAAAAGGTCCCCTTGTTTTAGTCCACTGGCTCCCTTTAACAGTTTAATAGGTTCACCATTGATTAAAACTCCATAGAAGACTTTAATGATGTACTGATATCCAGTTTGTGAATAGATTAGGGAAACCAAAAGCATGCAAGGTGCTTTTAAGGGAGCCCTAATCTAAGCAGGCAATGGCCTTCTAAAAGCCAACCTTTATAATATAGTTCCTTGTTGTTCTTCTTCTATTATAGCCTTTGATTAGCTCTTGCACTAAGAGAATATTATGTCCAATAGATCTTCCCTTGATAAAGGACCCTTGAGTACTATCAGCTAGTTGTTCCATAACTTGTTTTAGCCTATTTATAAGCATCTTAATAATTATCTTATACATAACATTTCAACAAGAAATTAGACTATAATACCTTATGGAAATAGGGGATGATACCTTAGGAACCAAGCAGATAAATTTCTTATTCAATTCCTTTAACATCTTGCCATTCCTGAAAAATTATAACACTGCTTATGTAACCATATGATTGGTCTAGTCCCATGTTTTCTTATAGAAGTATGCATTATATCCATCAAGACTAGGGGCCTTATGGGGAAGAAAGAAGAATAATGTTATTTCCACCTCTTTAGTTTCAAAAGGTTAGTCTACGCTCTCAGTTAATTCAATCGGAATATGATAATTCACAATTCTCTTTAATTCCTCCACACTGGATGAGGCTTCATACTTGTGCCTATAATGTTATAGTAGAAGTTGTAAACTTCTATTATTATCTCTTCATAGCTGCAGCGGAGATTGTCACTCTTATCTCTCAAGGAGGATATTTTGTTTGTATTCTTGCTCTCCAAAATGGCTCTATAAAAGAATTTTGTACTTCTATCCCCTTACTTTTGCCAATTGGCACTAGCTCTTAACCTCAGTAGAGAAACACTGATTGCGAGATCAGTAGCTTCTCTATTTCTAATGTGAACATTCTTGGGATCTAAATAAGGATCCTTTTACATTTTAACTAACGTCTCTTTTGTCTTTGTGACTACCTTCTGATGATTGTTTCCTATAGCTTGGTTTAATGCCTTTAGCACCCCCCCCCCTTATCACGTTTAGCTTCCTTATGTAGGAAAACGTGTTAGTTCTAAGTATTCTTGCATTAACTCCTTAAGTAATTGTAGCATCAAAAGCCTCCAATCCAACAAGGAAGTTATTAAATCTGAAGGGGTTGTATCTTTTTTATTGACAAAACATATTTTTGATAAAGTTGGGACTGCAATCATATAGTAGATTGCAATTAAAAGAGCCTTTGTTTTTTAAAAATTTCCTTAGCCATTTCCTATTGACCAAAGCCCTGTCTAGCTTCTTCCTAATCAACCAATGTCCTTGTTGTTTGTTACTCCAAGTAAATAGTTTCCCTTCATCTTCAAGTTTGTGACTTGGATTTTATTAATAAAGTCCATCATTTCATCTGTATAGTTCCTTTGGTAGATGATTCCCCCTTCATCTTCATTAGCATTTAGTATACAATTAAAATCCCTAGCTATTAGTTAGGGTTCCTCGATCCCATTCCCTGTACCTATCAGGCTATTCTTGATGACTATTCTTTGAAATCTATGATTAAAAGAATAGATGATTGAGAGTTAGAAAGTTACATTAGTGTTCTTTCTTTTTACTTTGAAGTGAATCAATTGTTGCTCTACCTTGATATGTTCTACATCTAACTCCTTTTGTCAAAAGGTGCTAATATTCTTCTATTGTAATGGTAGTTGTGATTTGTGAGGATATAGCAATTTTCCTTGAAAAAGAAAGGTTTAGTGCCATTGTTCTCCTTTAGTCTTATTTCAAAGAGTCTGATTAAAAAGGGTTTGGTTTCTTGAATGTAATCAACAACCGTTCTTTATTTATTAGGGCAGTTAAGCCCTCTCATATTTCATATTAATTAGGACAATAATTATGAGTAGAATTAGAAATATTCCTCTTGGAGCTTTTCCTAGTTACTCTCTTAAAACTAGAGATTACCTTAATTCCCTCTAGTCCTTCTTGCTAATTTAGAGTTTCACCAGATGTTGAATCTGAGAAATTTTCCTTTCAATCAAGATCTATCTGGTAAACTACGAGGTACTTGTTCAACAATGCTCCCTTTAATAGTTCTTGATTATTGCCTCATATCCAATGTTTCCTCCTTATCATTTGCTATTGGGATGAGGGCAACCTCCTCTATTTGATTTAACTCACTAGAATAATCTTTCTTGAATCTCCTTACAGTAGGCACCCAAGTCTATGGCTTGGAACAAGGTTCTTAGACCTAAAACTAATTTTCTGCTCTGGCTAGCAATGTTGAACAGACTCAACATAATGGATAGACTACAATTCATGCCCTCCTCAAAGATGTGCATTCTATGTAATCTAAAGGAAGAGACTAGAGATCATCTTTTCTTTGAGTATGATTAGTCCAAAAAAATTTGGGCAAAAATCTCACTACTAATTCCAATATCCAATTTCGAACAAACTCTATGACATACTACTGGAGTTACCCCATCTACTTGTGTTAAAAATTGACAGAGCAATGATTGTTATTTCAGTGGCCATATGCACTCAAGAAATTTGGAAAGAGAGAAACTACAGAAGGTTTGAATAGAAGTTTACTTCCCTACCTCTATTATTGAGATTATCATAGCTAGCATAAGAGAATAATTGATTTCAAATCAGTTGAACTCCCACTTTAGCAGAGAAATAGCTCTCACATGAAGAATCTAATCCCCACTCCTAATTACTCAGTAATGCAAAACCAGAGTTCTTTCTACCTACTATTCCAGCATTCAGGAAATCATTCATTCAAGAAAACAAATGACAAATCATGCCTTTACGAAGAAAAAACAAGGAAGAGGAGCTCGTGACTCAACTGTTGAAAGCAGAGTAACTCTCCTTTCTCAGCCCTTGTCATAATTATTGTTGGAGTTATGTAAATATAGTGCCCTGGAAAGCAAGTGTATTTACATGTAACTTTATCTTCTTCAGTTACAGT
>JAOTIZ010000202.1:31185361-31198271 GCA_027123425.1 Erythroxylum panamense
ATTTCTTTACCGTTTGATATCAATTGACTTCGTCAGAATCAGATCTTGTATAATCCTAGTCGACTGGGATAGGTGCTAGTCGACTGGTCGAGGGCTGCTAGTCGACTGGGACAGGTACTAGTCGACTGGTCGAGGGCTGCTAGTCGACTGGGACAGGTGCTAGTCGACTGGGACAAGTGCTAGTCGACTGGAACAAACGTTTTTGCTTCTCCGCTCTTCAGTCAGTCGACTGGAATGATTTGTAGTCGACTGGAAATGTTTGTAGTCGACTGGAATGAGCCCCACTTTCCAGATATGTAATTTTTAGTCGACTGGAAATGTTTGTAGTCGACTGGAATTTCTCCAACGGATAAATCTTCAGATAATCTTCAATCTTTGAAGATCTCTATCCATAATCTTGACTAAGATCTCATTTTGCACGTTGTATACAATCTGAATAATCTGACTTCATGATATTTTATCCCTTGACATTTGTAGATTGAATTTTGAACATTGTTTTTCACTTGCATCCTTGGAATTTATCACTTGAAAATTTGCATTGATCCTTTAATTAAAAACCTGAAATAATTTCTTAACCAATTTCATATATTTTATAATTATCAAAACATAAAGGGATTTTTATTTGTCAACCACCATTGGTTCAACAATATTTTCATTTATTTAAAGATTAATAAAAGTTAAAATATGTTTAAAGAAAGTCAATAAAAAACACTCTAACTTTATTTTAACTTTTTCTAATATCCTTTAAACATACTTCTTTATAATTTAAATATTATATTTTAACACATTCTTAAATCATCTTAAGCAAAATTACTTATATATTAATTAATAATTCAATTTGTTAAACAAATTTATAATAAAATAATAAATTTTTTACAATAATAATTTAAATTTTAATTAAAGTATAAAGAGATAAATAAAGAACCTAAATTTTGATAAATATAATTTATTAGTGAGATTAGTTAAATAAAAATAGTAGTTTATTTTAAAAAAATAATAATTAAAACATCATCGTCATCGTCATCGTCATCGCATCCAGTCTAAAATCCTGCAGTGGAGTGGGATCTGAGGAGGTCATATAGTACACTGCCTTACCCCTACGTAGCAGAGAGGCTGAGATAATTAAAAGTATAATTTTTAAGAATATAATTTGTTAAATAAATTGTATAAGAGAATTGAAAAGAAAAATATTGAAAAGTGAAAACTTGGCAGAGAATACAACTTCAATTTGCAGCTCAAAAAAAAAGAACAACTTCAATTAATGCACCCCGTGCATTCTGAAGCAATTAGTGCAAGTTCAAAGCATTATTCATAGGTTGGTGTGCAAAATTTGATGGTGGACCCCACATTTTGATAGATTCTAGATACATTATCGATTTTTCTAAGAACTAACCAATTTTTTTGAGAAAACTGGCTCGGTCTGTTTGGTTCGACTTTTGGAAGCTCCAAAAGTACTTTTTTACACCGTAAAAGTCATTTTAAGGAAAAATAAGTGTTTGGCAAAAAACTTCAAAAGTGCTTTTACAGTAGAAATAGCTTTTGTAAAAGCTACAATACAGCTTTTTTAAAAGCTAAAATTTGGAACTTTTTAAAAAAGCTCCAAATTTTAGCTTTTTCAGGTAGACCATTCCCGTCACTTCCGTAAATAACAATTTTACAACATCTCTTTCTTTTCTGTCTCTTTCTTCTGTTTGTTCCTTACACACTCACGATTCATCTTCTCTAATCACTCACAACTTTGAAACACCCTAGTATATTTGCTGCTGGGTATAGGTTTAATACGCAGACGTCGACGTCTGCGTGTTGGATGCGAAACTTTCTTCCGTTTTCACAGACCCGACTACTTGGTCCCTTTATGGGTGTTCTGGTTTACAGTCACCGGCGCGAAAACCAAGTCTGGGTGACTTACCTGAGAGCTGTGTGGCTTCAATTATCAGTTATTTTTACTGTTGTCTGCTACATAGAAGGCGAAAGATGCAATTGAAGGATGCCTCCACTTTGATTTCAACCTGTATATAGAGTTTAATGTTCTAGTAAAAATATAAGCAGAGAACCTCTAGCATACTGATTCTTTCTGATGAGTGCAAGATGGTTCTGACTTTGTTAGAAGCTCAACGTTTTATTGACGAGTTTGAGATTTGGGTTTTGTGCAGAAAGTGTGGCTAGACAAACGTACAGGTGGTGTCTTCTTATCTATCTCGTTTAAGGGATTAACAATAACTGGGATTGATGATAGAAGATATTGGAATCATATGCCTACTGAGGAATCTAGGTGAGAATTAATGGAAGCCTTTTGCTCCAATTTATTTAATAGTATATGTCATGAGGAATGATGGGATATGTTTCTTAGATTGGCTTATCAAGTTCAAGTTGTCCGGGACATTTTTCTTGCCAAAATACTTCAAAGAGTTGGTTCTTTGTTATCATTCTTTACCTGTCCATGTGATGAATCATGTATCTAGGTGTGTGATATATAAATATGTGTGGAATCCATTGATGATGGTGTGGTTTTACATCTCTGTCTTTTGCTGGCACTTGGAGGCAGCAGAACGCAAAATAGGAACTTAGACCATGAATAGTTCTTATTGATTCTCTGAAGCTCAAATTTCCCAGAAATAACATGTCTGGATTATTTCAAGCTTTTGAGTTTGTTCTCTACCCAACATGGATTTTTTACTATTCATGTTGAATTGTGTTGTATGATAGTTACAACTCATTACAGATTGGAATTTCTATTGCTAAATGAGGTACTATGCAGTTTTAAATATGTTGGATAATTTTGTGCTGGAATTAATTTTAGTATCCATTTTTTCGTATGCAGATTCTTATCTGTTGCATATCTTCAGCAAACCTGGTGGCTCGAGGTTGATGGACAGCTTGAGTTCCCATTTCCAACGGGAAGTTATAGCCTATTCTTCAGGCTGCATGTGGGAAGGGCTGCAAAAAGATTCGGTCGCCGGATCTGCAATACCGAACATGTCCATGGTTGGAACATAAAACCTGTTCAGTTCCAGCTATGGACTTCAGATGGCCAGCATAAGTCGTCCAAATGTTTGTTGGGTGATCCTGGAACATGGAATCTCTACCATGTTGGGGACTTTATTGTTGACAGTACCACTTCATCAACAAAGCTTAAATTTTCGATGACACAGATTGATTGCACTCACACGAAAGGGGGCCTTTGTTTGGACTGTGTAATAGTTTATCCTTGTAAATATAGAGAAAGGTTAAAGCATTTTTGAACTGTCTTGCTCCTAACCTATTCTAGTTTGTAGCTTGTAGGACATCTTCAAGATAAGGGAGAAGACAATGATAGCTGGTTAGTCTTGTATATTTGTGTAAAAGCAATGCATGCATGCTCAATTTTGTTAGTATTAACTGTTCTTTGTCTTCTTTCTTTATTTATTTTGACCTCCTTGAAACTAGGAAACTCAATAAAAATTAGGAGATTGAATGTTGTTCGACTCGATAAACTGAAAAATGAAATCAGTCATCGGGAGGGGTTTAACATATGGGCTATCTAGTTGTTCAAGGTAATACTTTATCGTCACCTTCTCATAAGTGCACACATGGGAACCATGATTATTGTTGCAAGATTAAGAGATCGTGCTAGAGGTAATACGAACTGCACATAAATTGCGCTAGTCGGATGAGGTTAAAAGTACAGGTAAAGATTTTTTTTAAGTTTATATTGGGCCTAATCCAAATGATAATATTTGCCTTTATCTAATTTATTGTAAAATTTTCAAATCCTATTCTCGTCTCTGTTGTTTTATGACAAATATTATACAAGATAAATAAAATAATTGATCAAAAGATTTATTTTCATGTATAAAAAGTACGTCAAATATATAAAATGATGAAATTTTACCAATACAATTTATATATTTGATTAATGTGAAGTAAAATTTTTATGTCAATGAAAATAAAAGTTACAAAATAATTTATTATATTAATAAATTAGAGAGGTCAATTTTACTTTAAAATAACAATTGATACTATTATTAATCTTAAATGCTTAATCTCTACGAATTAAATTATGTTCCTAATTATATCTATATTATCTTTTCAAGACACTAACAATTAAGGACCATTTTAGTTTCACTATGATATTCTTTTTTTAATTACTCATAAATATATTATATATAAAGATGTCTAAATGTCTAAATTTTGTTAAAATAAAACCATTTATAGAACCAAAAATAAGAAAAAGTTTATTTTAATCATAAAATATTAAATATTGAAATATTACATTTATTTGTGAATAAAATATAATTAATAAAATTTTCATTCAATAGTTGTTATCATTAACATTAACATTAAAATTAAAATTAAAATTATTTAATTATGAATAGGAAAAGGAAATAGAAAATTAAGAATTATTACTTGGTTTATGATAATAAAAAAATTATAGCATAAAATAATAATTATTAATAATATAAAAAGTTTATTATCAAAATTTATTAATAATAAATAGTAATTTCTATTTACCATGATTTGTGTGTGAATATATTTATGTCATTAATTAACATATAAGATTATATATAAAATAACATATAAGATTATTTTCTTAAAAATAAAAAAATCATGAAAGGAAAACCAGTATCTACAATAAAAATAGAAATCAAGTCAAATGGCCCTAATATTATTTAAAAAGATGTGTAAAGATGGAAGATTTTTTTGTTGTTGAAAAAGTAGTTTTATAATCCTATACTAAAGAAAGATTAGAAGAAACAACTTCATACATATTATAGTAATACTGATATTACATCATCCATTCTTAATTAAGCTTGGCACAATAAGGGCCCACATTTAAAAAATTTAGTAGTACCTTTACGAGATGCTTAGATATGCATTTGCTACATGCCTTTGTTAAATTATGAAAGCATTCGAGCTCTTTCAAGATAAAGTTATTTTTCCCATACTCTTACTTTTTTAATGTAGCATTAGAGGTTAAATCTTGGGATGCTCCCTGTAGTTGGTTCTTGCAAGTTGTAAAGAGACTTAAAGGAGATTCACAAGCTCAAACTTAAAAGATAATTTCATCTATATCATTTAGCACCTTTATGGCAATTTGATTAGTTCAATCTTTTGAATTCATAATTGATAGTTATAGATATGCATTTCTAAGTAGTCGATAAGCAACCAATTTTAGACCTATTTATATTAGATGATATAATAACTATTGTGGATAATATGTTGAATGTCCAACTTCATTTTGAGACTTTCAGTGATTGTAGATATCTTTATGATTCGTAGAGATGAAGAACAAGTAAAGACAAGATGGATGAAGCTCCTGTGAGGAGAGACACAACCGTGTAAAGCGCTAAACAACTGTGTAAAGTGCTACACACCTGTGTTCTTACTTATACGATTGTGTATATCAATTGTATAAACACACAAAGCCATTGTAGATGACACACACTCGTGTCTTAACTTACACAACCCTATGGATTAACTGTGTAAGTCTCTAGAATTATGTGAAGAAATATATAAAGAGTGAAGACATATACGCTTGTATGCACGCCTATGTGAATGACATACATGACAATGTGTGGTGATCATGCAACTCCCTGTGATCGTATACAGCTATGTTGAAGATACACGACCACTTACACATTAGAAAAACCTATTTTGTGATATGAAAAAAGAAAAATATGTAAGTTTTGTATAAGAGTGTGATTATAATGTTTACAAGTGAGGAAAAATAGAGAGAAGGCAAGGAGTGTTGTATTCTCATCCTTTTTTAATTGCTTTTAGGATTTATTTAAGTGTTTGTTGATTGGTACATCAACTTTCAACTTTTGTAAATCCTTATTAAGTTTAGTGGATTTGCTTATCGGTTTAACCCATAGTTTTTCCCTTTACACTAAAAAGTTTTCCATGTAAATCTTAGTATTTGTTTCATTGTTAAGTTTTTATTCTCATACTAATTTATTGGTGCAAGTTGAAGATTATTTTTGTTATCGATGTTTGGTTGATCTTTTAAAGAGTTGTGTTCTTATACCCCAACAAGTAGTATCAGAGCCATTTTGATGAAATGTAGAAACAGCTATATGGTCAAGTTAACATTATTAAATTACTCAATTTGGAGGCCCATAATGGAAGATCTTCTGTATTGCAAGGATTTCCTTAATATTATTGATGTGAACAAAGGTGTGAAGGATGATGTTCTTTTAAAGCCTAAAAAGATGTCAAATAAAGAATAAGAAAAGATGAAGGGGAAAACTTTAGGAGCTATTAGACAATGGATTGATATCAACATATTCAACAATGTGTCTTAAGAAACAGATCCTTATGAGCTATGGCAAAAGCTAAAAGGTCTGTATGAAAGGAAGACTGCCCATAATAAGGCCTCTCTAATTAAGAGGCTTATGCACTTGAAGTTAAAAGCTGGGAAACTCATATCAGAGCATCTAAGTGATTTCTAGGATATAATCAACAAGATTACCACAATGAAGATCATTCTTAATCATAAGTTTCAAGCTTTATTCCTGTTGAGTTCATTACTAAATAATTGGGAGACGCTGGTGGTGACGATTAATAACTCAACTCTTAAAGGTATGCTCTCTTTGGATGTAATCAAAGAGAGTAAGTTCAATGAAGAAATCAAAATAAAGGAGATGATAGTTGTCAAAGTGTAGGCTTTTGTGATAGAAAGTAGGGGAAGGAGCAAGAGTAGGGGTCCTAATGGAATGGTTATGAAAAATCTAAAAATCAATCAAAAGTTAATGGTGACAAAGATGTGAAGGCATGCCAATATTGTGATAAGCTACATTAAGAGGTTTTGCTATACGTGAAAAAGAGATAAGAAAAAACAAGATTGTCAAAATGATGGTCATGATAAAAATACAACAATAAGAGCTTCAAGCATACATGATGAGGTGTTCCTAGTTTATGCAGTAAGTGAATGCTTTCATCTTAATAATTCTAAATGGCTTATTAACGTAGGAGCATCTTATCATTGTGTTCCAAAGGTGGAGTAATTCTCAAAGTAACATTGTATACTAGCCTTTAAGCCTACTTATGAATGGGATCAAAATAATGTTAACTATCAAACTAAACTTGTATTTGCTTACTATTGCTTATTTTTCCTTTGAAATTATTTGAAACCTAATCTCTTAAAGCAAACATATATTTTAAACTCCAACAAGTTAATCTTCTAGATGTTCTCTCCTTTGAGGAAATGAGTATGAATCTATTCCACCTATAGGAATTCTTTATTAGTTAGTAGTTTTCATAGTCTTTTTACTAGTAGAACTTTATTGACAACATATGTAGAAATAACTCCTAATCCTCCTTCAACTTTAGGCCTACATAAAATTTACCATTTCCTTTAGCCCTATACACATTGTTACCTTTTCTAGTCCAGAGAAATGTTTTCATCAACTTCTCGACAGATTTGATTATATCAAAAGATAAATGCAAAAGGGAGCTCTAATAGATATACATATTTCTAATAACATAAATATCAAATGCAATCTTCTAACAGTGTCAAGAATACATTTTACCAACTAACTATCCTCTTATAGATAAAATCAAGGAGAGGTTGATAATACAAATATGGTAATCTCTTGATGGTTATTTTCGTACTTAAAAGGGAGATGCTCCTATTTGAAACATATTAATAGGGGTATTTTGTTAGCTATCCACAGAGAGCCAGTAAAAATATAAAAGTAGTCTTTTATGGGTTAGTAGAGAGGCTTAAGATCCTTTTGAATTCAACTAGGAATTCTATAAATACTTTGATAGAATATGTATTAGTATCGTAAACCAAAAGAAGATCATTACCAAATGAAAGATTAAAGATATTTAGTTTATCACAAAGATTAAAGATTCTTAGTTTATCACCTTTAAAGTGGAATCTAAAATTCCTAATTGTTAGGTATGATTCATATAAATGTTTCAATACAAATAGTGAATAGATAGGGTGATAAGGGATAACACTGTCTAAGTCCTTATGATCCCTTAAAGATCTTGATTAGTTCACCGTTGATAAGGATGTTGTAGGAGGGATTTGTCACACATTGGTTCAACTAAATAAGGAATTTATTATGGAATAATCATGCTTTGAGGATGCTAAAGATGAAGTTCTAGTTGATTTAATAAAAAGCTTTATGGAAGTTAATCTTGACGACAACTCTTAACCTCCTTTTTTTCTTGTGCTAATTCTTAACTAACTCTTGAGTTATAAGAATATTATCCTTAATACTTTGAATTTTTTTAAATGTACCTTGAAAGGGGTTTATGAGCTATTATAAGATCAATTGGATCCTAAAAACAAGTAGTTTTGAGATGACTTTATAAGATGACGTTGGTATAACAAATAATTCTAAAATTAGTCAAGCATGAAAGTTAGGAGTATTAAAGATTAGGAATATATGAACTATGCTCACCTCTTATAACATGTTACCCTTGTTGAAGAACTCCATAGCTGCATTTGTGATTGAAGTGGATGTTAGGGTCTAAGTTTTCAAATAGTCAAAGCTAACCTTGATGATAAGTCATCATAAAGGCTGAAAATAGTTTTAAGATTAATGCTTTGGTTTGATCTACCAATTAATTGCATATATAATTTTGAATCTTTTTTATGCTCCTTTTTTAATTAATTGAGTGACAATTAACAAGCTATTTTTTTCTATAAAGGATACTAAGCTAGTTGTTTTATATTAACATAGAACAATATATAAACACACATTATAATTGCCATTAATATGAATACAAAGAAATATTAACAAAATAAAATAGGTTTGCCAATATTATAGTCAAATGAAGTAATGCACTTATCATAAACTTTTGTATGCTCTTAATATATATAAATTTAACATATTGAATCTTTTATATCTTTTGAAATTCTTAAATTTTTTGTTGTTTATTAGTATGATACATATAATTTGTTTAAAATTCTAACTTAATCTTAAATGTAGAGTAAATTAATATTTCTCCATAATAACTTTTTGTATTCTTATGTTTTTTTTCTAAAATTTCTTATATTTATTTTCTTGTATAAATCATATATATGAGAATTTCATAATGTTATTCTTTTAGGGAAAATATAATTTTGATGACATCTCTCACATCTCAATTTTGTTAATTATGATCTAAAATTTTCTAATTAAAACTATGATAAGTTAAAAGATTTATAACAAATCCATTTATTTTAAAATTGATTAAATTATTTTAAATACTCTAACTTTTTGGCAATATATCAAATATATCTCAATTTGTTTGTAACAAAACATATGAAGACCTATGAATATATATATATATCTCATTGCAACACTTTTTACTTTCATGATTTTTCAAAATTTCATCTTTTGCAAAATTAAAAGGACTCAAGAAATATTTTCTTCAAAATTTTATTGCTGATTATTATTAATACTTGTGTAGATTTTAAGGTCAAAATTCTAAGTGCTGAACTTTTTAAAGAAATAATAGTTCAGCACAATTAAGGTATTTCACTAAATAATATACATTTTTATAAGTCAAAAAGTCTAGTTTTATAAATTAAAAAACTTTGAATATTCTTGGTATTTGGCTCATAATTAAGTCTATTCAATATAATTTACTCTTTAAATTTTTTTTATTAAGTTGGAAGGATTTAAATATTTTTGTATAATACGAATAACCCTTAGGTTGTTTAAAATTAAAAATGTCGTAACACGTGACGACGCAAAATGGTCCGAATATCTCCCAAAAAGAGAGGACGGACCCAATCTTGGTACAACGCAATCACAAACTAGTTAAGGTTAGATAAGGTTGGCGGTTGAAGGCAGAGACATGGTCAAACTAGAAGATGCGACTCTGCAAGTATACACATACACCCAATGTTCAACAGTATTAACAAGAACATGAGATGAGATATTTGTTTAGGTTTATGCTTTTGATTCCTTTATTCTTGTGTATTTTTAAATATTTGACGGGACTTGTTTCCGTCCTACTTCAACCGTCTCTTGCTTTCTTCACTTCGATGATGTCGAGATTGGATATCCCCAACTCACTAATGCTGTTCCAATCCGATTGCTTTTTAATTTAGTTATTTTGAATTATGTAATTAACGTATAGGAGAAGAGAAGTTATGAATTTGAACCGTTATTATATATATAAATCTATTTAATTAGAGCGAGAATTAATCCAGTATAAATGGCTTAAGAAGAGATGTATTTGACCAAGCTCTTAAATAACTACTACAGATTACAGAATCGTCCGTCTCTGAAGCTCTTAACTAACAAAACTTCTGTTGCCTTCCAAGTTTGGAGTTGAGTTGATCGAACCCCGTCACGATCACTCGCGACTCACCATGGATTTGGACATGAATTCCATGGCTGTTGCGATCGGGGTCTCTGTCCCGGTGCTTCGCTTCCTTCTTTGCTTCGTTGCCACGATTCCGGTGGGCTTTCTTCACCGGTTTGTCCCGAGTCCAATCGGTAAACATATATATGCCGCTGGTTCTGGGGCTATTCTCTCGTATCTTTCGTTTGGCTTCTCTTCGAATCTTCACTTCTTGGTTCCCATGTTGTCGGGTTATGCTTCCATGGTTCTGTTTCGCCCATATTGTGGAGTCCTCACCTTCATCTTGGGATTCGGTTATCTTATTGGTTGGTTCGTTCTTGATCTGCTTTATTAGCCAGTTTCAGTATTTGTTTTGAAGCTTTGCTCTTTTCGGGCTTATTAATTGAATTTTGAATTTTTTTACCGGTGTCCAATGGTTATTGTTGGTTCGTGAACTTGACTTATTCTTATTGCATTAACTCAAGTTGTTTGCTTTATCTATGAGATTGTTCTTTTCTCTGATTTTCTTTTTGTTAATTTAGATTTGCATTCGAATTCATTTGTCCTAATTGAATACTTCGCGACCTGTTTGTCGCATGTCTTTATTCTAAATATCAAAAGACAAGTTCTTTTTCTCTTTTCGCATGGAATTAGTTTTAATCCATTTTTAGCTAGAGAATGTCTGAGCTATATTTGAGGGTGCTTTCGACTTCGGTATAGATCAGTTTTGCGCTACTACTATTTTTACATTTCTTTTCTTGAGCTGCAAAATGCAAGTAATTTGTTCCTTTTGTTCAATTTTTACCTTTTGGATTTGTCCTTCTAGGATTCTCCTTTTTAATGATGTTCTTTGAGATAATTACGTATGATATACTATTCAGTAGTCTTGACTGTTGTTGTGCATTTGTAGCCATGTATATTACATGAGTGGAGATGCATGGAAGGAAGGAGGCATTGATGCTACTGGTAAGTGCAGCTTAAGGATTTTCAACAGTCTTGGATTTCTCTGTTGAAAGAGGGGGCTCAGAGCTTGTGGGAATTGAATTGTTTTCTTTTATTAATCTTCTGTGGCATTGTTATACTTGTTAATGGTGAATTCTCGTGTTCAAATTTTAGGAGCATTGATGGTATTAACACTGAAAGTCATATCATGTGCGATTAATTACAACGATGGGTTATTGAAGGAGAATGATTTACGGGATTCCCAGAAGAAATACCGTTTGATGAAGCTGCCTTCATTGGTTGAATACTTTGGTTATTGCCTCTGCTGTGGTAGCCACTTTGCCGGTCCAGTGTATGAAGCGAAGGACTATCTTGAGTGGACAGAAAGGAAGGGTGTAAGTACTTTGATTTCATCTTATTTCTAGATGCTTGATTATAGATGTGAAAATTTTCTCAGTTTTCTTAACCTAGCTTTGCAGATTTGGGCCTGTACAGAGAAAGGACCACCACCATCTCCTTTTGGAGCAACCATTAGAGCTATCCTCCAAGCTGCAGTTTGCATGGCCTTGTATCTGTACCTGGTACCCAAGTATCCTTTATCGCGGTTCTCTGATCCAATATACCAAGAATGGGGCTTCTGGAAAAGGCTGAGTTATCAATATATGTCTGGTTTCACAGCTCGCTGGAAATATTATTTCATCTGGTCAATATCAGAGGCCTCTATTGTTATCTCTGGCCTGGGTTTCAGTGGGTGGAAAGATGATTCTCCACCAACGCCACGATGGGATCGTGCTAAGAATGTTGACATCATTGGTGTGGAGTTAGCGAAGAGCTCAGTTGAGTTGCCATTGGTCTGGAACATTCAAGTCAGCACATGGCTCCGACACTGTGAGTTCATCAACTTAACTCATTTTAATTTGTAAATATTGGATAGCATGAGCCAAAAGCATCCATGTTAGATTTCTTACTTGAAATTTTAAATTCCAGCCTGTACATGTGAATCCTAAACATGATTAGGCATTGATCATACAGGGATTGTGCTTCTATTTTTATTTTCACACTTTTATATTGGACTTTATTTTGGTAGCCTTTTGCTAGGAACTTTTAAACAAAAGTTTGGATTTCCTGGTTGATTCCTGTAATATTAGACACTTGTCATTACTAAGTGAAATTTGTTTGATACGTGTGTGATGGATTCATTGCAAATTTGCTCATATTTGGATGTTTGGTATGTAGCTTTTGGACCGTATACAATAGGTACCTTATTTTCTTCTGAGCTGAGATTTCACTGTCAAAGCAACAGTCTACTGTATGAATTACTAACGAATCTTATATTTGATTCCTGTAGATGTCTATGATAGACTCGTTCAGAAGGGGAAGAAACCTGGTTTCGTTCAGCTGTTGGCCACACAAACTACAAGTGCTGTTTGGCATGTGAGTACAATTGCAAGTTCTATGTTATCTATTTCTTCTATTTACTCGTCATCTATCATAATCTATTTGATTACAACTCGTCCTATCTTTTTCTTGTCTTTCTTTTCCAGCATTACACTCTGTAGTTTCCTTGTTAACCTTGTTCATGGAATCAAGTCTATGTTGAACCTACTAGGGTGTCCCTATGATAGGTAACTCGATAGAGATTGTATAGCTTTTAGTATATTGATAGAAATATAGAAAATAACTACTGGAGCAAGCT
>JAOTIZ010000202.1:31235018-31245261 GCA_027123425.1 Erythroxylum panamense
TTCGATTCGCATTCGATTCGGAATTCTGCCTTTCAAGTTTCTTCGCTTTGTTATTCGTATTTCCGATGCACAATTTTTCGAGTATTCGTTTCGCTCCGATGATGCGATTTGTATTCCGATTAGCGATTTCTCGCTTTTCAATTTTTCGTTCCATTTTTCGGTTGGGATCCGGTTCCCGGATCGGGTCCCAACAGATTTCATCCCTTACATGGCTGATTATACATCATCCATATCAAAGTTGCTACAGAAGAATCCGCCACTATGAGTGAAAGAACAAACTAGAGCTATACAACATTTAAAGCAAACTTGTCAACATCCACCAAGCTTGAAGATTCCTAAAAAAGGCTAGCACATTCTCTAGCATTGGAATGTTTTTCTCACTAAAAGGATTTCACGTTATAAATTTACCATTCACCTTACCAAAGGTAACATGCTAGCTAATATCCTATCTCTTCCTATCAGTTTGATCACCACCTTGATCCATATCCCTCTCCTCCTTTCCATGGGTGCCCTAGCTACTACTACCAAAACAAATATGTTCTTTCCTCCAATTTCTAGTGCACCCACTATTATTGCAGAAGTTGCATCTCTTGCCCGATTGAGCATGCTCTATAACCTACACCTCTTCCTCATCTAGACCAACTCGCCTTGTAGCCCCTCTTTGTTTAACCTTAGAGCATCATACCTCAATTTGTTCTTTCTTAATAGTCCACTTTTTGAGAATGCATTATAGTATCTTTGGGCTCTCTCTACCTTTTATACATGTGTTGTCACTTCACCTCCTATACTACCAATATATCTGTGACCAGTATAATGAAAGTTCTCTATTAGGGACTTTCCTTTAGTGGTATCAACCACTAGAAAAATGGAGAAAACAACTTTCTATAGTCATTGAACAGCATCGATTATGCAAAGCGCCTTTAAAGAAACAATTTACACAATGTTTCTTTATTCTCCACCACCCATATCTCACAATACGTACAAGTGCAATCTATTCTGACAATCAAGTCTTTTTCCATCACATGTCACTCTACTGGCCAAGGTACAAGGAAAATGTCTTTAAAACTCTTAGAAGTTTTCTTAAGGATATCAACCATTTTCCTCAACATACACCTATCATCTCTACTTCTCTTAAACCCTTCCTAAGAGAATTTATTCCTGGTGAACTTGAAGTGCCAGAAGTAGACATACCAAGCCCAAACAGCCCAATATATTCTGAATTCGATGATACAATGTCACTCAAAGTTTCCTCTAACACTGCAAGACCTTCTTAACCTCTGACCTCCTTCTTCCAAGATGCACAAAATCCCAATGATGATATTTTCATCTTTCATCAAGAAGAGCTTAATCAATTCCTACAAGGACTCTGTACAGACGATGCCAGCCCCAATAAAAGACAAAGGACCTACAGAGCTCATTCTAACACTGATAGCTTAAGTGAAAGAGTTTCTTCTTCCAATCTCCAATTGTGGCAAGAACTGATTCAACGTGATTGATGAGTAGGATTCGACTTCTCACTGTAGGACACTTATATTAGTTGTCTTAATAATTATGTGTCTTTTCTAAAGTGTAATTATGTCTGTGAAAGAATCTTTGGGGTCCACATTCTCTTTAAAGATTCTTCCTTATCTCTTAAGAATATTTAGGACCCAAGTGTTTCCCATTTTAACTTTTTACTACTTGTTTTTTTAAAGTTCTTTGAATGATTATACCTAAGGAATCTTTCCCTTAAAGTTGTTTGTTTTATTCCCTTGCTTAGTCTATAATTACAAGGCTTCTCTATAGAGAGGGTTGAAGAAAGATGAACAGGGTCATTTGATAATGAACTAAAATAAATCAACATAATTGACTAACTAAAACAAGGACTAAAATAGGAAACAATCAAAGAAAACAATGGTACCTGGGCTTCAAATCCTCTTAGGACTTCTTATACAACTATGATTTCACTACTCAATTTAATATATAGTTTCTAAGGCTGTAGAATTTCCTATGCTATGTTAGTATCTTTCCCAAGACTATTAACACCTAACCTTCAGTTGATTAACTAAATTCTCTTTTTATTTAAAACCTTTAAGATAACATTAATCGATTCGTAATTTCACTATTAGGGTTCATCCTAATTAGAAAGTTTTATGTCAATTTATCTCTAAGTTTACATGCAACTCGTTTCAGTTATGGTAGATCTATTCATACAAATAGATTTTTCAATCTTAATTACATGAAATCATACAAACACCAACAATATTAATTCAAGGAAGTAAAACACATAATTGAATCTCAATAAAACTAAAGATATAATTAAGTTAAAAAAAATCGTTGTAAGTTCTAACTCAAGGTTCATATAATCCAAGTACCAATAATATTTAGTTCATAAATAACATCAAGACTAAAGGAAAAGCATAAAACTAAAAGAAACATAATGAGATCCTTTTTAATCTTCATAAAATCCACTTTAGATTGATGTAAGTTCACACTAAAGAGGCTTCCTTGATTGTTCTTTTTTCTTTCTATTATCTTGGGCCATCAACATGTGTTTTCCCAAGCCTCCCTTGTGCCTACTATGAACTCTTTTAGACCTCCCTTTGTTTTCTCTTTGTTTTGCCATTTTATAGGTCAAAATAAGGGTTTTAGAGTGGACACAGTCACTAAACCAATCGTATGTGTGACCATGTCTGTTGGCCCTGAAAATTTTTCTTTTTTTATAATAAATAAGCATGATTAGATTATTTTGGGGTCTTGCTAGATTATTTTATGTTGGAATTAATTAGCATATTAATGTGAGTAAGATAATATGATATAGGTTAAGGGAATTAAAGTTTAAGGTGGTAAGTTTGCATAAAGGGTATTTTGGGAAGACCACTTAAGCTTAAAAACCTTAAAGCATTAAAGGAGGGGCAAAATGGACATTGTGCAATCATTAAAAGTATAAAAGGGAGAAAGAAGACTTGTCTTGCATTTGGAAGAGGGAGAAAATGAAATTGAAGAAAGAAGGGAGAGAAAGTGTCGTTGGAGAGAAAGAAGAGGGCTAAGTTAGGTTTCAATTTTTCTTAACCTTCAAGAGGGATTTTGAGAGTGATCAACAAGGGAAAAAGGAAGAGGAAGGTTAAAGCTTCCATTAGAGCCAAGAAGCTCATTGTTTGGTGAAGGTTCAAGGTAAGTTGGTGTTTTAATATTTGGATTTTGGGAAGGGATTTGGTTCAAAAAGCTTAATAAGTGCATGGGTTTAAGTATCCTAGGGTCAATTTCATACATATGGTTCTTTGGGTTTTCCAATTAGAATTTATTTTGAATGGGTTTTTGTCAATGTTCAAGAGAGGCAAGAGGAGCAAGAGTAAGGGCTTTTTAAGCAAGGTTTTTAAGCAAGGAAATTAAGGATTGTTTCATTTTTATAATTGAGTTAATGAGCCATAAATTTTCTTCAAATAAAGGGAATTTAATGATTTCCAACTACCTTATAAATGGGTATTTATTGTTATTTAAATGCTTGAGAATGTGCCACATGTTGATGTTTGTGAATTATGGGAATGAATTTTATTTGCTTCACAATTGTTGTATTTTGTTGCTTTTGAATGAGTTGAGAAATGGCTTTTATGCGTCGTATAGGAATGTGGTTAATGAATTGTGAAATGATAATGGGAATGCATATGAAATATGTCATGTGCATTACAAACAAGTTTTAGAAATGTGCCATTTGGGCAATTAGTTTTCAAGCCATGAATTACATGTTATGTGGGTTTATGGTGGTCTGTTCTGTTAGTCAAGTGCACTTGTCTAAAGGTTTCTCCCATCTGCCCGCTAGTAATATGGTGCTCCTTCACAGACTCCCTTAAGTTCACGACTACGCAGGACCATTTTGTAGGATTATGATAGTACGTTCTGTTCATAGCTACATAGGACCCTTAGGGGAAATGTGTTAGTACATTCTGTTACGGACTACCCAAACCGTTCTGATTTGATTTTATTTATATGCTTAGTGGATAAGTTTGATGAATATGCAAATTATGTGGTTTGCGAATTGGTTGATATGTTAAGAATTTAAGGAGTATGTGTTTCATGGATTTCATATGAATTTGCTTTGATTATGAATGTTTCAAATGGTTTTGCTTCTTATCGATTATAAAGCTATTACCCATGAGCCTTAATCTCACCCCTTCCTTCCCATCTTCAGGCGATGAACAAGATATCGAGTGATCGAGTCAAGAGTCAAGGCATCACTCCAGTTTGCATGTTTTGTTTTTAAAGCTAGATTATGCAAAACAATGCTTTAGTCGCATTTTGAGTGATTCTAGTTTTTCTAAGCTTTGTATTTTGGATTATTGTTGTAAGGTGGCTCGAAATGTTCGCTAAAGCGTTGTAAAACTCTTTTTTTATGTTAATGAAATATATACATTATGTTTTGCTCATGATTTCCAAAGCCTTTATATTGCATTTTCAAGTTTTTCATAAGGGCAGGAACTGTTTTCTGAATTCAAGGGGAAAATTATATTGATCTAGGTAGAACTAGACCAAGTTGTCTTCAAGAAAGTTGTAGCTTATCCTTTTAGCTTTCCAATGCTATAAATTACTTAAATTTTGGATAGCGGAGTTGAGAGATATGAGCATTATCAATTGGTAATGCTGCATAGGATGTATATCATAACAGCTATGGTGAATGATGAGAGGTTATGTATGATATGAGTCATTTGAGTTAAGGTTTGGGAGTTTGATGCACTCAAACTAGTAATTGAATGTTTAAGTAGTGGTATTGTATTAGAAGAACTGAAAATAGGAAGATTATGAGTGAAATTAATGTTAGAATGGATGTAGGAAGCATTGGAGGGGGTTTGGAGGGGTTTGGGAAACCCCCATGTCCGTTTAACGAACTTTAGGTCCATTTAACAGACCTTCTCAGGTCAAAAATGACCCCCAACATTGCCCATGTCTATTTCATGTCCATTAAATGGACCTTCTTGGATGAAAAATTGCTCCCAAGCCCATCTATGTTTGTTAGGCGGGCATGTATGTCTGTTAAACAGACATTCACAGGACAACTACAGTAGATTACAATTTTTGACCCTTTTAGAGGCAGAATTTCAATTTATGTCTTCATAAAAGTTGTAGATCTAGAAGTTTTCTTTCTAATGGTATAAAAATTACCTCAATACAAGTTTTATAGAAGAAGTTATGCCAATTCTCCCATGATAGGTACAATATGATTGAGGATATAAATATGTTTGAATCTTTTGGCAATAACTACATCGTCCGACCTCCAAATGAAGTGATTCCTAAAGCAATGGTTTCCTAACACATTTTTCTATCCCTAAATAAAAATTGGTAGCTTTTGGTTCTAATATGAAGAAGATTTATGGAAAGATAGTGAGGGGTCGGTTGAGAGAGCGTAACTGGGGTATGAACATACTTTGGCTTCTTAAGCATAACTTCTTCTATAGAGTTCCAATTGAGATAGTTCTTGCTCCAAATTAAACTAGAGATTTGGAGCTACAATTGTTTTGAAGAATTCAATTATGATTTTGGTGATTTACTAGTGTGGGCACACCACTCTTATGGGATATGGCTAATAAGGGTTCTATGAAATAACCCTTTAAGGTATACACAACTGACGTCTTATGATGACTCCAAACATTGGGCTCCGAAAATAGGGTCGCTATCAGAGCAACTAGGTTTAGGTCTAGGTTGGTGACTAGGTTAGGGATATCCTAAGCTTTGAGCTGGGTAGTTTTCGATTATGAAATGAACATGAATTATTTTTAAATGAACAACTTGCATTGTTTTGAATTGTTTTACATGATTTAAAACTGTTTTGCATGAACTAAAATTTTTCAATGGTTTTCAATTGAAGAAGTGAAATGCCACCTCAAAAAAGAACTCAAGGAGCTCTGACTCGATCTGGTTCTCACCAAGGGAGCATGGATGAATCCTATGTCTCACAAAATGCGGGGACACATTCTGCTCCTGACTCTGAGGCACCTAGCGTGCAACATGAGGTGCCTCCACCGCCTCCTCCTATGCCTCAAGTAAACCCCATGGATCCGCATTTCTTTCAAGCTTTTTCTCAGGCTTTCACTTACGTCATAGGTCAAGGGTCTCAAGTTTCGATGCAAGCTTTAATGGAGAGGACTGGATAGTATGATAAGCTCCGCAAGTATGGAGTTGTAGATTTTAACGGGACTAACAACCCTGAAGAGGCAAAGCATAGCTGAAAAGGACCGAGAGAGTCCTAAAATAGATGAAATGCTCTGATGAAGAGAAGTTAGACTATGTAGTCAGCTGGCTACAGGGGATGCGCTTCATTGGTGGGAGTCAGTGCCCCACAATCAGGACATACCACCGGTACTGACATGGAGGAAATTTTTGGAAACTTTCAGGAGGAAATACTACTCGAGGATCTATATCCAAGAGAAGGCTAGAGAATTTCTGAATCTCCCACGGAGGGATATGAGTGTAAGTGAGTATGAGCTGAAGTTTACTCAGCTCTCTCGGTACGCAGCAAACATTGTTGCTAATGAGGAGGACAAGTGTTGCAAGTTTGAGGGAGGTCTCCATTTGGGGATCAAGGAGAAGGTGTTGATCCATAATTTCTGTGAATACCAACTATTAGTAAATGTAGCCCTTTAGGTGGAGAAACTGGAGAACATCAAATATGAAGTGAGCAGGAAGAGGAAGAACCGGGAGCAGCTTTCCAGGAAAGGGGTAAGTGCTCCAATGCCTATGAGGGGTGTGAAGAGCTCACACACATAGAGTGAAGCAGGGAGTAGTGCCTCTACTAAGAACAAGCAAGCAAGAGCAGTGTCAGTGCAAGCCTCAATAGCAGGAGGCAATAGTAGGGTGGGGAGGAGCAGGGACATGAACCCCTAATGTGAGCATTGTGGGAAGATGCATAGGGGAGAGTGCTTCAAGCTACTGGGAGCATGCTTTCAATGTGGAGAGAAGAGACATATGATTAGGGATTGTCCCCAAGTAACAAGACAGGAGGGGTCGCAGTTAAAGGCCCCGAGGAGAGCTGAAATAATGGGAACCCAACCAGCTACTAAAGTGGGCAGTTCTGGAGCTGCAAGAAAGGCTATTCCTCCAGGAAGGCCAAGGGCACAGGCAAGGGGATTTGCCATGATAAGGGAGGAAGCTGCAGTCGCACCGAAAGTTATTACAGGTATGGATCATTTATTCAATTATGCAGTATATGTGTTGAATAATTATGGCTCCATGCATTCATATGTTTCTACAAGCATGATTTTGCATGATGTTAAATTGGTGCCATTGGATAGTTCGTTGATTGTTAGTACCCCTTTAAGGAGGAAGGTGATAATAAGTCAAGTATCTAGAGATTGTGAATTGATTATTGAAGGTGTTATATAGCACCCCCTTACCGCAGGATACACACCGGGATGCCCGAAGGTCATTTCGATACATAACCTATGATCAATGTGAGCTACGTTCGATCAGTACCCTCGCTTCGTATGGCATGGTATCATAAGTCCCTTATAAAGCATCATAAGAAAATCACAATATTTTTTTAAACTCACTTTTCCTCATTTCATTACATAAAACTGAAAGTCTACATTGTCTTTCCAACCTTTACTACATGTACATCATCCAACCCTAATACAAAAGTTCTACGTGAAAGAGGAAAATATACACGATCTAATTAATCTATCAAAAAATCCCAGCTGACTGACCTTTGAGCCATGACTTCTTTTGCCAATCACAATCTACATGGTTGGTAGAGCCTCTTAGTAGCTAGAGTCATCTCTCGATCCTGAAAAGGTAGCGTTGCAATTTTGGTGAATTTTGCGAACTCAATGAGGCAACCATCATCGATGATTCACTCAATTTATGCAACACATCATTTTGCATAACATATAATCACATACTGCATTTTACATAAGTATCATATTTGCACTTAAGCATAGGCAAATTTGGCATTTCATTTCCAGCAAACATTCTTAACAATATGCATATGAAATGGTCGTGACACACTTTCCATTTATTACATTGTTGTGACCAAGTGCTTAAACTATCCCGTATCCATTTTGGATACCAGGCTCATTAATAACTTTCCCTTATCCACTTGGGAGATATAGGGCTCATTCTACATAGTGAGCCTTAGGCTCTTAATCACTTTTGAGCTCAAGACTCATTTTTACTCATTGAGCTTTAAGCTCTGATTGGTGGCTACTCTGGTCACAACTGTCATTATCTGATTATGCATTTATGTATGGAATGCATGTACCATAATCACTTACATTACAAAGCACTTAGGTCTTCACATTCACATCAAGTAGCACTTCAATATACATTCCACATTCACAATCATCGGACCTTTCATCCAGAATCAACAATCAAACACATTCATTTATCATTCAAAGCATAATTTAAGTAAACAATAACTGAGAGAAACTGTCTAGGTTACTCACAAGTTGCTATCGAAGCTAATGCCTGGAATAGTTTTCTACCACTGATATGCTAGGCCCTGTAATAGGGACACTGCATAATCGAATCTCTCATTAGACTCGCAATCCATCTGATCAAATACCCTTTCTGTCCTCTCTAATCATCCCTCGGCCTCAGCAGGGTCTGTGCTACCATAGAAGTCCACAGCTCCCTGTTTTCGCAACATATCATACCTCCTCTCCCTTCTCTTAGGAAATCTAGGAGGCATCTCCTCAGATTGAGGTATCGAGAACTCTCTACTGGCTCCTACCGATCCTTGGTCAGCTGGTTGATCAATCTGATCACCTAGAGCGGATGACCTATAACAAACAATAACTTCAATAATTATTTGTATTTCTCATGATATTTCATGCTTAACACTTCTATATGTCCCAAAATATGCCAATCATGCTCTGATACCACCTAAGTGTAGCCATATGTCTCTAATTTAATCCAAATCAAGAATCAACTCATTTAGATAACTACAGAACAAGTTATGGCTAAAACACAAAAGCATATCAATGGAAATTTTTCTGCTAACATTTTCCATATTTTCAAACTTTCATCATTTACTTCTAACTCTTCTTATACCTAGATTATCTCTTCCATTTCATTTCCTCATCATTCTCTACCCAATTCAACTCAATAAATCACTCACAAATAAATCATGATTTATAATTGATCATTAACCAAAAATAGAGCATATATATATTTACCCATTCATAAGCAATTTTCTACTCTCATCCAAACACCACTTTGATGATCATTCAACTTCCAACACATCTCTATAACAATTCATGGGTCATTAAGGATCATTCACAATTACAAAAACAAGAAATTTACTTAGATTTTTCACCATCCATGTCACACACACACACACAACTCACATAATTAAGTCATCAATCCCACATTTCTCATTATTCTTGTTTCATTTTAACAATACCCATAACATTTAACGCATAACTTACTTGATTTAACTCCAAACTCTTCAAAATCTCACTCAACCCTAGCTCCGAAGCATCCCACGTTCTTCATCTTCTAAAGGTGGTAAGGTTGGGTTCTTAAATGACAAAGTGAAGAAGAAGATGATGATAGCAAAGTGATGGTGGTAAATGGAGGCAAAAACAAGCTCCAACGTTGGTGAGGTGAGATGAGAATGTCGTAGATGAAGAAGAGTACAGAAATTACAAGAGATGAGAGTAAGCGAGTAAGGTGAAAGATAATTAAAAGAAATGAGATGGTCTTTATTTCTTAACATTTTCATGGGTTAAGACATAAGGTGTGGCAAGTGACAACATGTCCCCTTTTTGTGGTCTCTCTTAGGTCTTTTATTAACTAATCTATTTGTCTTCAATTCTTACTCCAATTGCCTCCCAATTTTCAACAACACTTGTCCATTATTTCCAAAGTCATTAATCAAATTTTTCCATTATTATTGGACAGTAATTTCTACTACTTTTATAACAATTGTTTTGTCACTTGACATTTTTTCTAGTCCAAAAATTACCCTAAATTTTCAAAATTTTTCGTAAAATTCTCCAAAATTTCTAAATCAATCATTTCACTTTTCAAATCAATTTTCAATACATACCAACCAAAATTCTCAATAACAATCACATTTATAAACAAATTTACCCGGAATGCCAATAAATGCATGCACAATCATTTCAACAAGCAATATTTCACTATTCGCGTATATGCGTATGCCATATTATACATAAGCATGAAAATGCAAATTTTAAGCTCTCATTGAACAATTATTTTCTATTATAACCTCCCCGCAAGTAACGGAATGTTACAATAATAAAGGTCACAT
>JAOTIZ010000202.1:31245361-31265015 GCA_027123425.1 Erythroxylum panamense
CTTTCTTTACATCAATTGTAGACCCCTTTCTCTAGTTTATAACGAATCAAGAATCACTTCATTTGGAGGTCTACATCGCTAGTTATGCCCCAAAAACTAAACTAACTCAGTTCAGAAAAGTCAGCCTCGTCGCGGCGAAGGGACGCACGCCGCGACGACACGCTGTCGCTCGTCGCGACGAGGCCCTCACACACGTCGCGATGTTAGGGTCCCTGTTCGTCTTCTCCGACTAATCTTTCACCCTTTTTCTCTCTAAAATCAGCAATAACTCACATTCAACTACCCCAATCTTTCACATTAAACATCATAAATACATTTAAACACTACATAAATAACATAAAAGCTATTTACTTACCAAATCAAACTTTCAATCTTCAAACTCCCAAAAATCCTCCAACTCCTTAACACCTACGGCTCTCTCACTAAAACCTCAAAATCTTCATCTTCTTTAGGGTTTAAACTTGGCTTTGCACAAGGAGAAGAAGTAAGCAAGCTAAAGATCAAGCAAGAGTCTTGAAGGGAATCGAAAATCACCAATGGGAGAGGAAGAAGAAAAGCCCTAAGTGAAAGGAAGGAGCTTACTGTCAAAGGGATTTCGGTAATTCTCAAAGGTAAAAGTCAAAAACTTAAAGGCATTAAGGGTTGATCTTATCTCTAGCATTTACCATTTATCATTTCCTCAAACACTCTTTTAAATTTCTTTCTCTTTTCCAAAATCATTTCCGATCTGAGTTGTCTCTAAATTCCAATGGCTCGACATTTTTATTCCTAAATCATAAAATTTAATTTTCCCATCGCCATTTACCAGTTATTCCTGTACTATTTAGTCAATCAGTCCGTCACCTAGAAAATTCTCCGGTCCGGACTTTTTCTCCCAAATTTCCAGAAAAAAATTTCTAAGGGTCACTACCAACTGAAAATCACTCCTAAGACATTCCAATTCAAATTTCAAACACAATTATTCACAAATAAATGTCGGGAATGTCAGAAATGCGTGTACATATATGTGCATGTGCAGAATATCTCATTCATTTAAAATTAGGGGCCAAATGAATGCTCATGTCGATTATGCACTTTAACCTACTAGCCTGTCCCAATTTACCAATTAACCCTCCCATCAGTGATGGGATGTTACAATCATGCTCTTATAAGTCATTTTACATATCAACAGTTAATACTAAATAAGTAATTTTACCAAACATCTTTAATAAATAATTGATGTGATCTAGTTATCAAATTAGTTGATATAATCAGCTATCAGCTAACAACTAATGCAATTCGTTGTTTGCTAAATAGGATTATTAACTATATAGTTTACATCATTATCGAATAAAATTAAACTGATAATTTTTCTAACTCGGTTTTGTTCATTGCGAAAAGATAAATCTTTCTTAATATTTTTTTATTTTTTGGATGAAATAAGATATCCTTTCTTTTCTCTTTTTAAGTTCATACTCCCTCTTTGCCATTATTGTTAACTCTTGCTACTTTTCTTTGTCACATAATCTTATATTGAAGTCTATTAAGTGATTGGAATGTTTTTGTATATTTATTTTTATTTTAAAAAATGGAAATAGTGTTTACTTTGGTAAACTCAAAATATGAAAATATTTAAAATGTTGGATCCCAAACATTTCTTGGAAGTAAGAAATATTTTATGTGAATTGTTGGAAGTTAAAAGCTGGAAAATGTAGTTTCAAACATGTTCGCTGAGTAAGCTTCGGTGTTTTAGTCATAACATTTTCTCTAGTTATCCAAATGAGATGATTTTTAATTTGAAGTAAACTAGAGGCATAGTGCTACAAATTGTCTAATAAAATCAAGTTCTAATTCAGTCTCTAAGAATCTCAATTTTTGGATGGAAGTTGAGCATAGAATATTATTTCAGTATAAAAATAGTTTGGAAATGTTTGTAGTATAACTTTTAGATTATGGAACCAAATTGAATGATTTTGATGTCATTAGAAAATTGAGACAATGAAGAACATTTTCTAGAAGGAAGTGTTACCAAATTCTTTCAATTACTTGATCAGAAAAGGTCTTGATTTTTGGAAGAAGTTAGGCAATGAATTAAATGAATTTTGAGGTCTTAATAGAGTACTTTTGTGGAGTTAATTGGCATGTTAATGTGAGTAAGGTTTTATGACATGGATTAATTGAATTATAGTATTAAGGTGGCAAGATTTCATGAGGGGCAAAATTGACAACTCACTTAAGCATTTAAGTTACAAGGCATATAAGGAAGGGTAGAAGGGTACAACCATTAGTAGTATAAAAGGGAGAAGAAAAGAGTGTCTTGCAATTGAAAGAAGCAAGAACGAAATTGAGAGAGGAGAGAGAGTCGTAGAGAAGAGAGAAAGGATAGAAAAAGAAGAAAAGAAACTAGGGTTTGATCTTTGTTTGGCTTTCAAGAGGAATTTAAGGTTGCTCAAGAAGGGAAAAAGGGAGAAGAAGATGAGAGCTTCCATTGAAGCCTAAAAACACATTGTTTGGTAAATAATCAAGGTAAGAGTATTTTTGATTTGTTGAATTTTTGAAAGGGTTTTGGTTCGTATAGCTTAAGAAATGTATGGATTTAAGGATTCTATGATCAATTTTATGAATATGTCTTATGGGTTTCTCAATTGGAATGCCTATTGATTTGGAGATTTTTGTCAATATTGAAGAAAATCAAGACAGGCAAGAGGAACAAGAGTAAAGGTTTTTGGGGCAAGGTTTTTAAGCAAGAAAATTAAGGTGGGTACATGTTTATAATAGAGTAAATAAGCCACTTTTGTTTTCTTTAAATCAAAAACATTTAATGATTTAAATTGCATCATAAGTGTTGCATTAATTATGTTTTGAATGAATTAAGAAATTGCTACATGTGTGATATGTGAATTGTGTGATGATTTATGAAAATGATTTCTTTTGAAAAAATCGCATGTTATGGAATCATGTTTTCGGAAAGAATTTTCGAAATATATCAAGTATATGAAATTAAGTTTTCGAAAAAAATGCCATTTTGGGCAACAAGTTTTGAAATACATATTTTATGGGTTTGGTGTAATCCATCCAAGAATTGTTAAGTGCACGTTGACCAAGTTAAGGCTTTTTTCGCCTGCCCGCTAGTGGCACAGAACTCCTTTATGGACTCCCTCAAGTTTACGCCTACGCAAAACTACTATGTAGGATTGCGATAGTGTCTCAAGTTTACGACTACACAAGACCATTATGTGGAATTGTGTAGTTCGTCATGTTTATGGACTTACCCAAACCATTCTAATGTGCTTATGTGCGTATGAGATATGAACAAGTTTGATGTATTCATGTTTTGTGGTTTGTAAAAATAACTACATGATGAGAATTTGTGAAACAAGTGTTTTATGGATTTCAATAAGAAACAATGAACTTTTTGAATGGTTTTGCTTATTTTTTCGTTATAAGCTGTTACTCACGAGCTTTCAAGCTAACCCCCACTTTTCGTCCCATCCTCAGGTGAAGAGAATGAGATCGAGCGAAAGTGAGTCAAGGCATCACTCTGAATTTGCATGTTCTGTTTTATTTTGGAGTAATTTATGTTAAACAAGGTTGTAGTTGCATTTTGAGGAATTACCATTCAAGTATCTTGTGTAAATTGGGGATTTTGGAATATTAATGTATTATGGCTTGGAATGCCATTAAAGTTTTGTAAATTCTTATTTTGTTGTTAATGAATGATGAATGATATATGGATGACGATGATGAATGTTGAGCATGAATGGTTTATATATATATATATATATATACACACACACACACACACACACACACACACACACACACACATCAGTGAGATGTTATGGAAAAGACACATAGGAATTATGAATGATGAGATGTAGCTAAATGTGACAAGTCCAAATGAGCTGAGATTTAGGAATGACTGAAGAAAAGATAGAATTTAAATGGTTATAAAATGAGGTGGAGTTGAAATATGAATTAATTAAGGATGAGGTTAAGTGAGAATTAGGTACACTTGAGGAAGTTACCAAATTGAGATGATAAATGTTGAATACAAATTGTTGTTACATATAAGTGGGATGTTATGGAAATGTAAGATAGGATTTTGTGGATGATGAAAACTGGATGCAAGTGATGAATAAAATGAGTAGATATTGGAGAGTTTAATGGAATAATATTTGTAGTGAATGGTTATGTTCATGACACTCCAAGTTTGTATAGTGCAAATTTTCAAGTTTTAATGGGTGTAGAAATTGTGTTTTAAACTCAAAGGAAAATCTGGATTGATATAGGTAGAAATAGACCAAGTTGTCTTTAGGAAAGTTGTAGCTTATGCTCTTAGCTTTCCAACGCTATAAAGTATGTAAATTTTGGGTATGGGAGTTAAGAGATATGAGCATTATAAATGATGATGCTGCATGGGAAGTATGAGCATGATAGCTATGGTGAATAATGAGAGTTTGTGTTTGTAATGAGTCATTTGAGTAGATTTTTGGGGAGTTAAATGCCCCTAAATTGATAATTTAATGTTTAAGGAGTGTTATTGCTTTAGAAGAAGTGAATTTGGGAAGATTAGGAGTGAATATGATGTTAGAATTGATGTATGAAGCATTGGAGGGGTCTGGGAAACCCCCATGTCCATTTAACAGACTTTAGGTCCATTAAATGGACCTTCTTCGAGTCAAAAATGACCACCAGCTTCGCCCATGTTCGTTTAATCAACTTTAGGTCCATTTAAAATGCAGCATTGTAGAACTCGTCTTTTCATGTTAACGAAATACATATGCATTAGGTTTTGCTCATGATTCTCCAAGTCTTTATATTGTATTTTAAAGTTTTTCATAGGGGTAGGAATTGTGTTCTTAATTTAAGGGAAAACTAGATTGATCTAGGTAGAAATAGACAAATTTGTCTTCTAAAAATTTGTGGCTTATCCTCTTAGCTTTCCGACGCTATAAAGTATGTAAATTTTGAGTATGGGAGTTAAGAGATATGAGCATTATAAGTGATGACGTTGCATGGGAAGTATAAACATGAAAGCTATGGTGAATGATGAGAGTTTGTGTTTGTGATGAGTCATTTAAGTTGAGTTTTGGGGAGTTAAATGCAGCTAAATTGGTAATTTAATGCTTAAGGAGTGTTATTGCTTTAGAAGAAGTGAATTTGGGAAGATTAGGAGTGACTGTGATGTTAGAATGGATGCAGGAAGCATTGGAGGGGCTTTGGAGGGGTCTGGGAAACCCCCCATGTCCGTTTAACAGATTAGGTCCGTTAAACGGACCTTCTCAAGTCAAAAATGACCCCCAGCATCGCCCATTTACGTTTAACGGACTTTAGGTCTGTTTAACAAATCTTATCGGGTGAAAAATGGCTTCCAAGCCAGTCTATGTCCGTTAGGTAGACATGAACGAACATACACAAGATAGCTACAGGAAATTTACATTTTTGACCCTCTAAATGGAAAAATATCGATTTGTAGTCTTCATGAATGTTGTAAATATAGAAGTTTTCTTATAAATGGTTCAAGAATAGACTCAATCCAAGCTTTATAGAAAAAGTTATGCTAATTCTCCCAAGATTGGTACAATATGATTGAGGATATAAATATGTTTGATATTTTTGGTGATAACTTCTTCATCTGACCTCCGAATGAAATGATTCTTGAAGAAATAGCTTACTAACACATGTATCTATCTCTTCATAAAAAAATTGGTAGATTTTAGTGTTGATTTGAAAATTTTTGATGGAAAGAAAATGAGGGATTGGTTGGAAGAGCATAACGGGGTTATGAACATACGTTGGATTTTTAAGCATATCTTGAGCTATAGAGCTTCGAATGAGATGGTTCTTGCTTCAAATTAAACTAGAGATTTGGAGATACAATTGTTTAGAAGAATTCAATTATGATTTTGGTGATTGAATGGTTTAGGCACACCACTCTTATGGGATATGACTAATACGGGTTCATGGAAATAACCCTTCAAGGTAATACGCACGCTCACATCTTACGATGACTCCAAACATTGGGCTCTGAAAATGGGGTCCAACATACTATGGTATCAGAGCGACTAGGTTTAGGTCCAGGTTGGTGACTAGGTTTAGGGATATCCTAAGCTTTGAGGTGGGTAGTTTTCAATTATGAAATGAACAACTTGCATTGTTTTGAATTGTTTTACATGATTTGAAACTGTTTTGCATGAACTAAAGATTTTCAATGATTTTCAATTGAAGGATTGAAATGTCGCCTCAAAAAAGAATTTGAGAGCTCTGATTCGATCTGGCTCTCACCAGAGGAGCATTGATGAATCTTATGTCCCCCAAGATGCTGGGACATATATTGCTCCGGATTCTGAGGCACCTAGTATGCAACATGAGGTGCCTCCACCGCCTCCTCCTTTGCCTCAAGCAAACCCCATGGATCTACAATTCTTTTAAACCTTTACTTAGGCTTTGTCATATGCCATGGGCGAAGGGTCTCAAGTTCTGATGCAAGCTCCATTGGAGAGGACTGGATAGTATGATAAGCTCCGCAAGTATATAGGTATAGATTTTAATGGGACTACCAACCCTGAAGAGGCAGAAGTATGGCCGAAGAGCACTGAGAGAGTGCTAACACAAATGAAGTACTCTAACAAAGAGAAGTTAGACTATACAGTTAGCTTGCTACATAATTTTTGTGACTACCATCTATTGGTAGATGCGACCCTCTAGGCGGAGAAACTGGAGAACATTAAATATGAAGTGAGCAGGAAGACGAAGAACTAGGAGCAACTTTCCAGGAAAGGGGTGAGTGCTCCAATGCCTGTGAGGGGCGTGAAGAGCTCACACACATAGAGTGACGTAGGGAGTAATGCCTCTGCTAAGAACAAGCAAGCAAGAACAGTGTCAGTGTAAGCCTCGACAGCAAGAGGCAATAGTAGGGTGGGGAGGAGTAGATACACAAATCCCCAATGTGAGCATCGTGGGAAACTACATAAAGGAGAGTTCTTCAAGTTACTTGGAGCATGCTTTCGATGTAGGGAGAAAGGACACATGATCAAGGACTGTCCTCAAGTATTGAGGCAAGAGGGGTAGTAGTTACAGGTCCTGAGGAGAACTGAAACTGTGAGAATCCGGCCAACTACTGAAGTGGGCAGTTCTGCAGCTGCAAGGAAGGCTATTCCTCCAGGAAGGCCAATGGGCCAGGCACAGGCAAGGGTATTTGCCATGATCAGAGAAGAAGTTGTAGCCGCACCAGAAGCTGTCACGGGTATGGCTCACTTATTCAATTATGTAGTATATGTGTTGATTGATTGTGGCTCCACGTATTCACATGTTTCTACAAGCATAATGCTAAATTGGTGCTATTGGATAGTCCGTTGATTTTTAGTACTCCATTAGGGAGGAGGGTGATAATAAGTCAAGTGTATAGGGATTGTAAGCTTTTCATTGAAGGTGCTCAACTAGTAGTGGATTTGTTACCGTTGGAGTTAAAGGGTCTAGATGTGATATTGGGAATGGATGCTATGGAGAAGTATCATGAGAAGTTGGATTGTAGCCTCAAGGTGGTACAATTTGATCTGGGAAATGGAGAGAAGGTGACTTTCTGAGGAGACAAGAGAATATCATCGCCAAGACTTATTTCGGCTTTGATAGATGATATGATGATGGAAAAAGGGTGTGAAGCTTTCTTGGCACACGTCGTGGGCACTAAGGGGAATGAAGGGAGGTTAGAGGATTTTCCAGTAGTGAGAGAGTTTGCAAATGTGTTCCTAGAGGACTTACCTGGTTTGCCACCTGTGAGGGAAATCGAGTTTGTCATTGACTTGATTCCCGGAATCGCACCCATTTCTATACCACCGTATAGAATGGCTCCAGCAGAACTGAAGGAGCTTAAGGAATAATTGGAAGAATTGTTATAGAAGGGGTACATAAGGCCAAGTTCGTCACCATGGGGAGCGTCGGTTCTATTTGTTAGGAAGAAGGATGGGATATGGCGTATGTGCATCAATTTTCGGAGACTCAACAAAGTAACTAGTAAGAACAAGTATCCTCTACCTTGGATTGATGATCTGTTTGATCAGTTGCAGGAAGCAAGGGTCTTTTCAAAGATTGATCTTAGGTCAGGCTATCATTAGCTCAGAATCAGGGAGTCTGATGTGAACAAGACAACCTTCATGCCCTTTGAATTGACCAATGCTCTAGCTACATTCATGGATCTTATGAATAGAGTCTTCAAGGAGTATCTGGATCAGTTTGTCATAGTGTTTATCGATGACATTCTGGTTTATTCCAAGAGTGAAAGGGAGAATGATGAACACCTCAGGAGAGTGTTGCAGATATTGAGAGAGAATGAGCTTTATGCCAAATTCAACAAAAGTAAATTCTGACTGCACGAAGTGATTTTCCTTGGACATGTGATTTCTAAAGATGGGGTACATGTTGATCCAAGAAAAATTGAAGCAGTGGTGAATTGGCATGCACCGATGACAGTGGTAGAGATAAAAAGTTTTCTGGGTTTGGTAGGCTATTATAGGAGGTTTGTGGAAGGATTTTCTATGATAGCAGCTCCGATGACCAAGTTATTGAGGAAGAATCAGAAGTTTATCTAGAGTGATGAATGTCATAAGATCTTTGAGGAGCTTAAGCAAAAATTAACAAGTGCTCCAATTCTGACTTTGCCCACAGGAGAGGAGGGTTATACAATTTATAGTGATGCTTCAATGAAGGGTTTAGGTTGTGTATTGAAGCAAGGAGACAAGGTAATAGCTTATGTCTTGAGGTAGCTAAAGCCTTATGAGCTGAATTACCCGACCTATGATCTGTAATTGGCAGCAGTAATTTTTTCTCTGAAGATTTGGAGGCATTATTTGTATGTGGTGCAAACGAAGATTTTTACGAATCACATGAGTCTCAAGTATTTGTTGAGTCAGAAAGAGCTGAATTTGAGACAGAGAATATGGTTAGAGTTGCTCAAGGATTATGACTTATTGATTGAATACCATCCAGGAAAGGCGAATGTAGTAGCAGATGCCTTGAGCAGGAAATCCTCTATAGCTCATGTTCGAACAGTTTATCTACTGTTATTGGAATAGATAGCTAAGCTTAGGATAAGCTTGAAATAGGAGGAACCTGAGTGTATTATTGCTAATTTTGGAGTAAGACCGATACGCAGAGAAAAGGTTAAGGAATTACAAGCACAAGATATAGAATTGAGAAAGCTCCGAGAAGAAATTCAGAATGGCAAGAAGTCTGAAGTGGTGGTGAGGGATGATGGACTCATGGTTATAGAGAATAGGCTTTGTATCCCAAATGTCAAGGAGGTGAGGATGAGATACTGGATGAGGCACACAATGTGCCTTATGCCATGCACCCAGGTAGCACCAAGATGTACAGAGATTTGAAAGAGCATTTTTGGTGGAAAGGCATAAAGGGAGATGTAGCTGAATATGTGAGCAAGTGTCTAGTGTGTCAGCAAGTCAAGGTTGAACACCAGGCACCTTTAGGCAAGTTAAGGCCATTTTTCATTATTGAGTGGAAGTGGCAAAGAGTAACCATGGATTTTCTGATGGGTTTGCCCAAGACTAGTAAGAGGCATGATGCCATATTGGTTATCATGGATTGTTTGACGAAGTCAGCACATTTTTTGCAATTAAATGGACGGATTCTGTGCATGTTCTAGCAAAGAAGTATATTGATGAGATAGGGACATTATATGGGGTTCTAGATTCTATAGTTTATAACAGGGATCCTCGATTTACTTCGAGATTCTGGGGAAGTTTACAAGAGGCTTTGCGAACTAAGTTAAATTTTAACACGATTTTTCATCCCCATACGGATGGCCAATCTGAGAGGACCATTTGAACCCTTGAGGGAATGCTCAGGGCATGTGTGATGGACTTCAAAGGAGCTTGGAATGAACATTTGCCATTGGTTGAATTTGCTTATAATAATATGTACCATTCGAGCATTCAGATGGCTCATTATGAAGCATTATATGGGAGGAGATGTAGAACTCCGATATGTTGGATGAAGAAGAAGAGAGGAAACTGATAGGGCTAGAGTTGCTTCAGATGGAAGTCAATAAGGTTAATTTGATTAAGCAACAGCTTAAGGCAGCACAGGATAGAATGAAGAGCTATAATGATGCACACCGAAAGGAAATGGAATATGAAGTCAGTGAGAAAGTCTTTCTTAAGATGTCTTCTTGGAAAGGAGTCATGAGATTTAGCAAGAAAGGTAAGTTGAGTCTGAGATATATGGGTCCCTACAAGATTGTTGAGAGGATTGGACCACTGGTATACAGGTTGGCACTACCACCAAAATTGTCACAGATACATGACGTCTTTCATGTGTCCATGTTGAGGAGGTACAAATTAGATCCCTCCCACATCATTCAAATTGCTAAGGTTCAATTGAGAGATGATCTGAGTTTTGAGGAAATTCTAGTGGAGATCTTGGACACTAAGGAAACGTTTCTCAGGAACAAGATGGTTCAGCTAGTGAAAGTCTTGTGGAGAAACCATTCTGTGAAAGAGGCCACATGGGGGCCCTTGGAAGCCATGAAGGAGAAGTAACCACACCTCTTCAATGAATCAAGTAAGAATTTCGAAGATGAAATTCTTTAAGGGGGAGAAATGTTGGCCCCTGAATATTTTTTTATTTGATTAAGCATGATTAGATTAAATTTGGGGTTTTGCTAGATTAATGTATGTTGGAGTTAACTAGCATGTTAATGTTAATGAGATTATGTTACATAAGTTAATTAAATTAAAGTTAAAGTGATAAGTTGTATAAGGGGTATTTTAGAGAGATCACTTAAGTGGGAAGGCTTTAAGGCTTTGCAAGAGGGGCAAAATGGACATTGTGCATTCATTAAGGGTATAAAAGGGAGAAGAAAAGACTTGTCTTGCATTGGAAGAGAGAGAAAATGAAAATTGGAGAAAAGAGAGGAGAGAGAGTGTCGTGTAGGAGAAAGGAAGAGAAAGAAAAGAGGGCTAAGCTAGGTTTCAACTTTTCTTAACCTTCAAGAGGGATTTTGGGGTTGAGCAAGAAGGGAAAAAGGAAGAGGAAGATTAGAGCTTCCATTAGAGCCAAGAAATCCATTGATTGATGGAGATCCAAGGTAAGATTGTGTTTTGGTATTTAGATTTTTGGAAGGGTTTTGGTTCAAAGAGCTTAAGAAATGTATAGGTTTAGGTATTTTAGGGTTAATTTTATGAATATATTACTTTAGGTTTTTAGGCATATCTTGAGCTATAGAGCTCCGAATAAGATGATTATTGTTTCAAAGTAAACTAGTTACATGGAGATAAAATTTTTATGAAAATTCAAGTGGTTATTCGGGTGTTTGATTGGTTTGGGCTTGCCCTTGTGGTTTGAGATGTTATGAGAATGATGACTAAAGAGGGTTCATTGAAATAACCCTACAAGAAGACCCACTCACGTTTTATGGTTCAAGAGTTGGGCTCCGGATCCTAGGACCTAACATGTATGGTATCAGAGCAAGAGTTGGGTTTCGGAAAGCGGTGCCCGACATGTGTGGTATCAAAGCAAAGGTTGGGTTCTAGAAACGGTGCCCAACAGAACAGGTGAAGATGTCGTGAGACATTTGCAGGCACTTTAACCTCCTTCATATAGATTTAGACCCCTGACCCCATCAAAGTGGACATAAGATATTATACTTATTTTCTTTCCCGTATAACAAAAGGAAAAAAAAAGAGGTGTTATAGCTCTTCACCAAAAGAAGCTACCGAGACTAGTATTGAGTTCAAAAATTTGTCCACATTTGACACTATAATGAATGATCTAGACATTTTATTATTAAAAAAATATTTCTACAGAAGAGTAGGTAAGGTCTGGAAAAAGGGTTATCTATTGTATGGTCCTCTTAGAACTGAAATCAAGTTTAATCGTAAGAAGCTAAGGTCAATTACTGATATAACTTAACTTGGAAGTGTTAGGTCGGATGATGATTTAAGGGATAAGTAAGTAGATATAGGAAATAATTTTCTAATAGTTATTAAGAATATTAGTTTCAATCGAGAAGCATGTAATTGAAACGAGGATAATTGTAATGACGAAAATGGGAAATATTAATTCAAAGGATGGGATATGAATTTCAAGTTGAAATATGCCATCAAAGAGAAAACAATATATAATGCGAAGTTTAGATCACGATTTGGAGACAGTTACTATCTAGGTGAAGCATCACATTCTGCAGTTGCAGCCGAATCAGATGTTGTACCTTCAGCTACTACTACACTTGCAGATGAGACATTACCTTCTGCACCTACTACTACACCATCTATCACCCATATATTGATAGAGATATTAGGGGTAAATGATGCGAATGAAGGAGGCGACCTCCAACTTAGAGCTAAGGGAGCTGATGGAAGAACTTACATCACAATTGTCAATAATCTATAAGTGAAAATACATGAAACACAAGATATTTATAATTAAGTTATAGGTTTAAATTTAAAAATGGTATATAATTAATTGTTTTAATGTTAGGTTGATTCCGTCTGGACCATGCTCAAGAAACATGACATCCAAATTCAAGTAGAAGATTGATGTTGAGGGTTATATATGGAAGAATATCTCTCAAGTGACAAAGGAATTTTACTATTAGGAGTTTGAGGTAAAAAAACTCTTTTTTATTTTTAAATTGATTTTTATACATTTATATTGTAACATCCTGTTACCTATGTTAAGGTAAAAACAATAAATGAGAGAACTTGCTGAGAAAGTAGGAAACACATGTCATGCTCATGCGTAATATGGCATACAAATACACACGAATAGTGAATTTGTTTGCACATGAAAATAATTGTACATGCATTCATGAATAATTCTAGGTATATTTGGACTGAGTTGTGAATTTTGAGAAATTTGTGAATTTGGAATTTATTTATATTGAAAATTTTATTGATTAGTGGAATTAATATAATTGTGAATTTCGGTGAATTTAGGATTTATTTTAGAATTTATAGAGTATTATGGAAAATAGGAAAAAGAAGAAAAAAATCAAATGAAGATTTGGAGATAGTTGGATTGAAAAGATGAGAGTTAAATGGAGTTAGTTTCAAAAGAAACTAAATTAGAGCTTAGGCATTAGGAAAGTGACAAGTGTCAATGACTAAGTGATTTTTTTAGAACCTTGTTGAAAGTAAGTAATGATATCTGTGAGTTAAAAGACTACGTTTTCTTAAGTTTCCTTTTTTATCATATCACCTTCTCCGAAATTCTTTCCATATACAGAGTTTTTCATCAAACACCTTCTGAGAATTTTCTTTGCTTTTCCTTCCTCTACCACACTGTTATTTGTCTTTTCTACCTAAGGAAAACCAAAAGTTGGTCAGCTTATATAGTGAATACGTGATTCTTGCAAGGAGTTAGGGCCTGAAGATAGTTGAAGCCTTTGGAGTTTGCAATAAGTAAGTAGCGAATAAAATCCTTTACAGTTGTTGATTCATGAAATAATTTGATGAATTATTGTTAGTGCTTGGATCATGGAATTTATGTATATATGTATATATATATATATATTCATGAATACTGTGGATATATATATATATATTCATGAATACTGTGGATGACATGAAAAAATTGATTATAGCGTTATTTATTTTTTGATGGATTTCTAGTGATCTGATGTTGTCGAAATTGTTTTTGGAGTTAGAAATAGCAATGAAATGGTATTTAAGATGAGTGTAGGAAATGAAAGTATATATAGGTGGTATGCTCTATTTTTTGTTTCTTCATTGGGCATATATATATGTGTGTGTGTTTACGTGAGTTTCATAGAGATGATCAAGAAAATGATTTTGGAGTTGAAGAGTAATTGTAAAACGGTGGTCTAAGATGGGAATGAGTGTAAAAATGAAGGTTGAGAAGAAAATAGTGAATGTGATAAAAAGTTGAAAATGCAATGAATGGTGTATTGCAGAGCATGAAAAGTCAACTATTGATATTTGTTTTTCTTGATGGAACTTGGTTAAAATTACATTTTAGAGGTAGTGTAAATTGTGGTGAATGAGTTTAGTGAAGTGGAGTAGATTAAAAATTGAGGTGTTGGTTTTTGAAAAGTGGAAGTTGTCTGAAAATTTTGGGAATGAACAGTGAGAGTGGAAATTTTCTATCGGAACTTCCATGAATTTACTGTACCGATATAAGCAGATTTTGACAAAATTGTCTTCATGAACATTGTGTTTTTTTTCTTTTGTCTTTCCATTGATATAAAGTGTTCAAAAGTTGGAGTTCTAGATCAAAAGTTATGAAGTTTAGAAGTTGGGATGTCGGTGAAGAAGAAGAAGCGGAAAAGCTGCACGATGGTGACTTTAAAGATTTTAGGCCAAAGGCACCGTCGTGCAAAAGCATGGCGGTGACATTGAGGGTTAGCCAAAAAGCACCATCGTGCTGGCACGATGGTGACTTTGGAGCTGAAGAGAAATTTGCACCGTCGTGCAAATGCACGATCGTGCAATTGAGATTTTGTCTTTTATTGAACAATCTTGCTTCTTTTGATCACAACTTCTGCTCTAGACTTCCAAATATCTTGATTCTTGAACAATTAGATTCTTAAGACATTTTTATACCTCTAAAAAAATTGGTAGCATTCTGAATTGATTTGAAAAATGATTGATTGAACAAAAGTGAGAGAATTAGTTGGAACAGTGTAAATAGGAACATCTTACTGAACACCATTCAGTATTTTGATTATATCTGGATATATAGGATTCCAAATGAGATGATTGTTGATTTTGAGCAAACTAGAGAAATAGGGATACAAATCATATGAAAAATTAGAATTATGATTCAGTACCTAAGATGTTGAATGTCTGGATGGAAGCTGTATAGTACACTGTTTTTGAATATAAACAACTCGATAATATTTGAGGCATATCTTCCAAATTACTGAACCAAATTGAGTGATTTTTCTATCAATGGAAAGATAAGACATAGAGGAACACTTTTCTAGAAGAGAGTATGACCAAATTACATCAGGTTCACTTTTTGATTGAATGTGAATAGTAGACCTAAAAGTGTGACTTGGAAAAATTTTGAAGTGAGTCAATGAGAAAGGAATAGAGATTTTAAAGGTTTTAGTGAGGCATAAAGCTAAGAATAAATTATACTTAGATAAGTTTTAATATGGGATTGATTTTGAAATAAAAATTAAAGGAAAGATTCCTGGGATTGTCATGAATATGCATTGCACATAATTCGTTTCATACATGTGCATTATTGAACAATTATATTTGTGCATATTGTGATATATGTGTATGCAATTTGATTTAGAAGAGAAATTGGAACGGCAACCTCCATATGTTGATGGACCATCCAGGAAATAACATTTTGGGGTGTACTATGAGTAGACCTGGATGGTCTTACCTTATTATTTGTTTCATTTATGTTATGAATTGAGTGATTATGAATGAGATGTGAATTGATTGTGTGATTTTGGACAATGAATGTAATATTAAAGTGCTAATTGTATATGAATGTGATGAAATAAACGCTTCATGACATGAATGCATGATCACAAAGTGTTTCTCAACATAAATGTTGAATACCGGACTAAGGTCCGATGATAAGTGAAAGTGAATAAGTGATCATATTTGATTGATGCATTTCATTTCGTGAATGCATGAAACATAATAGCAGTTGTGATCAGAGTAGCCACCGATCAGAGTTTAAAGCTCAACGAGTGAAAAAGAGCCTTGAGCTTAAAAGTGATTTAGAGCCTCAGGCTCAACGTTTAATGAGCCCTATATGGGACAGTTATCAATGAGCCCTATATGGGACAATTATCAATGAGCCCTATATCAGATAGTTTAGGCATTCGGTCACAACAAAGTAATAAATGGAAAGTGGGTCTCATGCACACTGCATATGTATAATATGAATGATTAAATTGTATTGCTTGTGAAATGTGAAATGTTGTGAATGTGATCTATGTTTATGTGACTAGGTGAGCCATCGATGATGGTCACTCATTGAGTTCGCAAAACTTACCCAAAATTTGCAATTATTTTTCAGGCTAGAAGAGTACCCCGTTAGACAAATGGGAGTATACCTACAACATGCAAGTAAGAGATAAAGGTTGGGATCAGTTGGCGTTTGCATTAGTGTTATCCTATTCTTTTATAAATTTGTATTCCGCAATTTCTGTAAAATAATGTTTTGTATTTGTAATGGGCCCCAAATTGATTACTAATTTCTGCATATTTGATTATATTCAAAAAATTTGTATTGAGTTTTGAATGATTGAGTGCTCTAGTATGCCACCCTCGTGGGGCATGCACTCAGATATCCCTCAGGATGTCGGGTACGCGTTCTGTGGGACTGAGGTGCTACATATGTGATATCAGAGCCCAGAATTACTATCTTATATGGTTATTTTTGAAATATGTGTCAAGTCACATGCATTTTAGTCATGTCATAGCAGACAACAGCAAGTGATCCCCAATATGAGTCACATGCATGAGCATTCCTTAAGAGTTTGAGTCGTGAGAAGCATTGAGAAAAATGATAATCTATCAGAATGAGAAGAAAAGAAAGTTTGTGAATATTTAAAAAGGAGAAATAATATATAGCTCGATAAGATAGATAGAGATTCATTGCTTTGGTATTGGTGGATGTATTACTAAATATGATGTCAATATTGTATTTTGGCGATATGTCCTCGAACGTAATATAGATGTGAATACATTGTCATGGATTGTTTAAGGAAAATAGGGATATAAGCAGAAATGATGAGATTAAAGTATACAAGCATAATAGAATGAGAAAACAAAACTATATATATTATGATCTTAAGAAGATGAACTAGTTGTTGATTAATGTGATAAGAGTTACGATCCTTCATGAAAAAATATTAGGTGAAACTGAGATCAGTATTTCAGGATGAATATGCATCTATAACTCTGAATGGATTGTGAATATATATATGTAAGATGAATAAATGACAATAGGAAATGAGATGGAAATGATGAAAGAGTAAAATAGAAATGAAATAGTCATAAATGACTTAATAAGAAATGGATGATGTGTAGTAAGGAGAAAGTTAGAAATGCATATAAGAGAGGATTTTATGTATGAATGAGATAAAGAAAAAGATGACGAATTAAATGAGAAAAATTGATGCACTCGATATGGTAGTTGGCTCATTACGAAATGAAGTAGCCTCGGAAGAGGTAAATTCTAAAAAATTGGAGTAAAGTTGGTGTTAGTATGTTTGATAATAAGAGGAGAAAGTGCAGGGCACGATAGTGGCCTGACAAAAATAGGTTTCTATCACGATCGTGTGGGGATACCCCAATCATGGGCAGGAGCAAGGATAGAAATGTTGTCTAGAATCAATTAGAATTCAATTATCGTTGCGAATGTTATTAATTGGAGAATTGACATAAATACATCTCTAAATAAGAAGTAATGATTTTGGATAGTATATACCAAGGTATTAGAGTAAATAAATTTGCTTAATGCCTTATTGAGCCTTATTATAAAGGATGTTCTAATCATATAAGTTATGGAATTGATCTTATTGAGATATTATGAAAAGTTGAAAATTTTCTTCTTGAGGTACTAAGAATGACTTGTAAGTAATCATGGGAAATAGTTGATTGATCAGGATTTCATAAGTAGTAACGAGGATAGTATCAAAAAATCTACTTCCAAAGAAGAATTTCACTGAGATAGGTTCAGCTAACCAGATGATTCAGTTTAAGAATGATTAATGAAGGAACAAATCAGAAATGAGTAGTTAATGAGTCAAAAGTGAATATTGGATTCATATCCCTAGCTGAGACTCAGGCATAAGAGGTGGAATATGCTATTGAGAATGTATGTATTTTGTTTGATGTAAAGTATCCAACTATGTGATTATTGAATTTGAGGAGACATTAATTGTTAATATGAGGAGAATATAGGTCCACGTTATATTCTATGTAAATATGTTTGGGAGATACAAATTTGATTTTATGAATGTGTTACCAACACAGGAAATGAAGATTTCAAATAAATTGAAATGTGTGGAGAAAATAGTATGAATGAACAGACATTAGAACAAGCCAATGCGAAATCAAAGGAAATCGAATGAATGAAGAAAATCATTCAAGAAAATAAGTTAATTGGGAAACCAAAATTTACATAAGATAATACTACCTCTTTGAGGAATTAAATACTTAAAGAATTACGAGAATAAATCATGGGCATAAGGAAATTTGGCTTATATATGTTCGAGTTAACAATGCCTTCGACAGTATTATGGTATTGAAGATTAAAGTAATCCAAGAAAAATTTTATCAATTAGTGACTATGATCATAGATGGTATTTTGAGCATATTCAAAAAGTAAGGATAACATTTTGAATACTTGAGGAAATCTTATAGATCATGAAGGTAGAAACAGTTATATGCCAAGTTTCATAAAAGTGAATCTTAGATTGATCAAATAAATTGTGGGTGGTATAGTATTTGAACATGACACATTGGGAGACTCAAAGAAGATAAAGGTGATGATGAAGAGAGAAACTATAAGGAATATGTATGAGATCAGAAGTATTTTTTGGAATATGCTAGAAATTGGACACTAATAGAAATTGTTAAAGAGTTTTTACTGATCTTAGCCTTTGAGGAAAAACGTGTAAATTATATGGACTGATGAATGTAAACAGAATTATGAGGAATTATAATACTGATGTTAATTATATCATTTGGATTTGGAGATTTTGTAATATACAATGATGTTTTGTACTAGAGATTAATATGCAATCTAATGCAGCAAAATAAAATGATTCTATATGCTTAGAGACAATTAAAGCCTCATGAGCTGAATTTTGATACGTGGTTTAGAATTGCTGTAATAATGACTGTTTTGAAAGTTTAGAGACATTATATATATACAGAAACATTTCGAAATTTATAGAGATCATTAAAGTTTGAGGTAATTATGGAGTTTGAAAGAACTAAATGTAAGGCTGAAACAATGAATAGAGTTACTTGAAGATTTTGATTGTGTAAATGGGGAATTCCTAGTAAAGCTGGTGTTGTAATCTAATGTATTGAACAAAAAAATTTAATAACGAAATATCACACATTTAAGTATTGAGATTACCAAACCAAGTGCAATAAAGAGCCTAGAATGTCGAGTTGAATTTTGGGCAAATTATAATATTATTAGCTATTAAATTTAAGATCAGTTCCACAAAAGGTTAACAAGGCCCAAAAATTGAGGATTCAAGATTGTGAATCTTATAAAAGAATTGAAGATGAATCTGAATTTTGAGTCCGAATAAGAAAAATGTTACCTTGTGATTGAAATGAGAAGGATGTGTACCCGGTAAATATGAGTGAGCAAAGATGTTATTAAAGAAAACATAAGTAATATCCTAAGCTATACATCCCAATAGGAATACGCCAAATTAGTACTTAATTGCTAAGGATTTAGAAACAATTAACTGAATGTCTGAGTTGCCAACAGTCCTAATCGTTGGAGATATGCTTAAAACTTAAATTTTTGGAGTTCATAGGAATATAGTGGGACATGTTGGACCCCAAATTTTTAGTGGAAATATCAAAATGGAATATGAGTTTATGTATGGCTTTGAATTGTGAATTGGTATATAGATGGTTGTGAAATTAGAATGTGAACTAAGTATATGAATTGAGGTTGAGTGTTGAAGGAATTC
>JAOTIZ010000202.1:31280521-31291974 GCA_027123425.1 Erythroxylum panamense
AGGACTCTTTAGGTCCAAAGATTTAATTAATGAACTCCATCATTTAAATCCTTGTTAAAAACCTTAGTGTGAAAATTAGACAAGTAAATGCAATCGATCAATCGGATAAAAACACAACCATCTAAATCAAACACAACTAGGCAGATTATCAGTGTGAAAATTGGACAAGTAAATGCAATATCACGGTTCAGAGTCAAACACAACAGTGAGAGATGTTTTCAAATGGAGTCCGAGTATTTATTCGCTCGCCGCGGCAAGTTGAGTTTAGGCTCTTCTGGTCTTCTCGCCGCGGCGTGCACTTGATGAGTCGCGGCGTGCTTCATTTAATCCTCGTCGCGGTGAGGTACTTTGTAGGTGCCAAGACGTGTACTTCTTATATCCTCGCCGCGGCGAGATGAATTTGAAGCCGCGGCGTGCCTTCCTGAATTGCACACGTCGCGGCGTGCTACTTCCTTGGATGCTTTTGACTCTTCTTTTCCCCTACAATATCAAATGACAATTTGCAATATCAATGTTCCTTGAAGAAATTATCATGAAATCAATGTCAATTTGTGACAAGTCTACTGTCAAATTATATAAAGTGTAAACTCATATAAGGGACTAACTAAAGCACAAAAATCATAAATTAAGAGTCAAAAAGTACATTAAGGATAGCAAAAGTGTAGCCAATTTATGTAATAAACTTGGGCTCAATCAAAGTGGTAGAGATATAAGCATCAATCCAAGAGATAAAATTGCTAGGGAATCTAATCCATTCAAGGCAGCTCCTGATTAAGTCTTATATAATGGTATCAGATGCTTTTAACAAATCCACCTCAATGGCATAACTTTTGATAGGTCTATTATAATCATACTCCCTCAATAACTATTGGATAAGTAAGATGATGTCAGCGATAAATATTCCTAAAATAAAAGCATTCTGTGAATGATGAATTAAATTATGTAAGATACCCTTCAGTCTACTAACAAGAAATTTAGAGATTACTTTGTAAGTAGTGTTGCAACAGGAGATGGGTCAAAAATCCTTAAGATTAATTGCATTGGAAAGCTTGGGAATGAGACATATATAAGAATAATTTAGTTCCTTTAACATTTTCCTTAAAGAACGAAACTCCTGTACCACTTTCACAATTAGAGCACTAGTAATATCCCAAGTATATTGGAAGAAATATGCATTGAAACCATCAAGACTTAGAGCTTTCTGCAAATTTAAACTGAATAAATATTTGTTAATTTCTAATACTGAATCAATTTTCTAAAGATCCTCTTATAAAATAGCATTAAGAGGGTTAGAGACTCCAAGTAAATCTACAATAGTTTGGGAGTTATAAGGATCTGCATTACTTGAACCAAGAATTCCCTTAAAGTAGTCATACACCATTCCTTGGATGGAAAATCTATCTATCATTAATTGGTTTTCCCCATCAAGCAGGTTGAGGATCTTAGTAGGATGTCTTCTAACAAGAATGTAGTTTTGAACAAATTTGGTGATAACATCTCCCTCTTCATCCAAGAAGTCATTTATTTTTTAAACTTTAAGGAAGTATGTTCTTGCAATTCCCTAGAATAACACTCAAGTGCCTTACTTTCCTTACGTTTCAATTCTGGATTGAGAGGATCTATATAGTAAAGATTTTTAAATAATAGGAAGATATGGAAAGAGCTCGGACGGTATCAAGAATGTTTATATTTCTTTTAGCCTTACAATTATACTAAGTTTTACCTAGACAAGATCATTAAATAATACTTCCTTATTGCTTAAGAAAATTGGTAAAGGAATTATCTTTATATTTTATATCATTATCAGTATGTAAGATTTTGACCTTATAAAAAATTGACACTAAATTATAGTTACAAAGTGAGAATAAATAGAAAAAAATTCATACCTATAAAATAGTAGATAAATCTATGTATATATAGAAGATTCATCAATAAATGTCATTTAATATTACAAAACACCAATGGTATCATAAGGAGAAGGTTCTTACATATTGATATAAATTAATTAAAGGAAGTTAAAAACATAGAATTACTATTAATGAAAGAAAATTATGACTTATAGAAAGTTAGCATAAAATACAATCAAAGTTTTTAAACTTGACATAACCTAATGAAAAAAAGAACAATGATGAGAGTGTCATATATGAGATGTAAAACCACCAAAAATAATTTTAGATGGAAGGTGGAGAGAGGTAAGTTTAAATAGTCATCCAATCTTACACCCTATAACAAGGATCTCACTATAACTTAAACAAAGTAAGTTAATATTGACTTTAAAAATTTTATGAATAGATATTAGATTTAAAGAGAGTTTAGGACCAAAAAAGGTACTAGTAAAGGATAAATTAGTTATTTGAATAATGCCTACACTTTGAACATGCTGATTGAATTTTTTAAGTTAGTTAATGTTGAATTAACTTCAAGTGCATGACGTAGTTGTAGCTAGTATCGATAAGTATGGGTCGATGCCACGAAAATGATGACTACTAGTAATTACCATTATAATATTATTTATCCCACAAATTTATTTTGATTTTTAATAAAAGAAAATAAAATTAGTGTAAGTAAAATAAACTAGGCAATGATATTGAATAGAGGATTAAGAATTCACTCAGAAAATTTCCGATATAAAAAATGAGTATCTAGGTTTCCAATCCCCCTAAACCTTTAACAACCTGATCTTTTATTATGCATTTTTATTGATTTATTGCTCCGTAGAGATTCCCATGGTATGCTAATAGCTAACCTTGAGTCTACTAACAACTAATCATAAGTTTTTCATCAAAATTACTCATGTTAAAGTTTATAGGATTGCTTTACCGATTTGTGAATCCTTTTACTAGATTTGATCCTAATCTGGAAGATTTATGTCCTCTTATCTCTAGGGTTGCAATCAACTCCTTCCAATTATGGAAAATATATTCATCAATAGAATTTCTCAATCTTTATATATGGAATCAGATTATGTTCTAATATTCCCAGTTCTATTAGAACATATATTAAACACATAATCAAATCGCAATAAAACAATTAAACCAATTGCATTAATAAAATAGTCAATTCATATCAAAATATCAACATAGGATTCATCTAACCTAAATACTAACAAGATGTTTAATTACACATTATCGAACACAAAATAAAACATCCATTGAAAGAAAAATGAATTGAAAGCAATGGGTTCACAATTCTAAATCTCCCTAATTGTCTTCTATTGAAAATTCTTATATAAAGGTTTGATCTTGTATTATGATGGATCTTTTAATGAATTCCTCATGTTTTTTAGTTCCCTGGATCAAAATGACCCCTTGAGAATGATTTCCATGTTTGGAATGACCTCCCAAAGTCTCATCCCTTCATTGGCCTCTATTCACATTGTTTTATAGTGAGATTTAGGGTTTTGGAAGAAGCAGGGACTGATGCATGGTTCACAGTAATGTAACAGGTCGTGCACTTCTCTCAGAGCATGTAAAATCAAGAATTCTAAAGATTTTGGTGATGCACAGTTTGATGCGTAGCCATGCATCACAAAAATCTTTGGAAGTCATGATTCTGCACAGCTTGAGAGAAGTTAACAACCTTGTATCCCTTCCATGCTTTAACTCTTCGTTTTATTTCATATTTTCATCCAAATTCTTCTCTTTTAAGTTCATGAAGCAAATATCATCCATGAATGCACTTAGAGTGAATTAAGTATCAAGTGTACAATAAAAGTATAAAATATAAAGCAAAATACATCAAATATAGGTGTAAAAATATAATAAAATATCTACCTATCAAACATTCCTATACTTAAGCTTTTGCTTATCATCAACCAAACCATAATCAAAATTACAAATCTTACAATGTCAATTTCTTATCCATCTTAACCTATCCATTTATACTCTAAATCATCGTCTCCTATTGAATCAAATTAGCATACAAAAAGAGTCAAGTTATCATAAAATTAACTTTTCTAAGCAATATTAATAATAATCACATCATAACCTCATTGAACTCAAAAGCATTAATGTTTACACCCTCAGTAAGATGTCACTCAATGCAATTAAGTGTTTAAGGTACAAAATATCAAAACTCTCAATCAGTGCATAGACCATAAGCTTGCAATAAAATCACATCTCCACCACTTATGTATAAACTACAAATAAAAATGAATAGGTCTTTATAAGGTTGTAATGGGGTTTAGGTATGGTATGGACGGGATAATAAAAGGTTGATTTAAAGAAAATCTACTAAAAGAACATTACATAATACTTATTCACAATACACATAGGTACTTTCATTGTAAAACTAATTGTACTACATACTTATTCTTTTTCTTCTTTTGTTTAAATATGCTTGATTTTTTATTTTTCTTTTTTCTTTTTTATAATAATTTCAAGCATTCATCATGTACCACAATTAAAGAAGGTCAAAAATTCAAGTTTCGAAAAAACAAATAACCTAAATAACCTTCAGGGTTCAAAACAATGAAAAGGTCTTTTTAAAAAATAAGGTAAATGTTAATATGTGGATTTAATCAACGAAAAAGCTAAGGCTGGTTATTCCTAATAGATAAAATTATAGGTATGGTAATTTTTAAAGAAATAGGATTGTTAAATCTAAGTGCATTCATTATGTCAATGCTTCTAATTTAACAAATATGGTCTCAATATACAAAATAAAAGTAATTTATAATATCATCCCACTATACATGATATCACACAGGAAAGAATAATAAGAGCTTTAAAATTTTTGAAAATTTGCTCTTAGGCTTAAAAGCTCACAAAAAAGATAGGTATTATGTGAGTAAAAGATGTGAGACTTGAACCATATTATTTATGCACTAAAGTAGAAATAAATCTTTACTTTGACTCTTAGCAAAAACAATATGACACATTAATTTATGCAATAGCAAGTGTTCAGGATTCTTAATAACATTTTTAGGTGCATTGTGTGGATTTTTTTTTTGAGAAGAAGGATGGAATATATTAACAATCCAAACTCAAGAGAGGCGGTACAAAAGCAGGGAAATTAGAAGACCACTCGCCTACGTTTGCCATGAGTCGGGAAGCTTGGGCTAAGCCATGGGCAACCTTATTGGCAGAACGTCTAACATGTTGAAAGACAACTTCACAGTCAAGTTGAGATATAAGAAAACGAGAATGAGAAATTAAATCTCCGAAATCAGTCGCGTCTACATAGTGGCGATCCTGGATCGCGTGGATAACAACAAGGCAGTCGCTCTCAACAACAACCCGAGGCCAGTCCGTACACTCAATCCAACTAAGGGCCTCCTTGATGGCCAAAGCTTCAGCAATCTTTGGTCGAAAAACTCCTGCAAGTCTGCCGATCCGAACGCCGATAACGAAACCCGAAGAATCTCTAGCGATGAGACCATACCCTGTGGAGGACCCGGCCACAGTAGTTGCAGCATCAATGTTCAGCTTTACCCACCCAAGAGGAGGTGGCTGCCAGGTAAAGACATCTGTCTTTTGGAAATTTTGGTGTTTTTTTCCAATTTTTCCAATTTTTTTTGCTTGGAAATTTTGGTGCTTTTCAAAAATTGGTGATTTTGGAAAACCAAATATTTCTTAGAATATCATAATTAAAATTATAAGTTTTTTCATACAATCAAAACTAATAATTATCAAACTCACCTGAATCATAGTATAACGTAGTGTAAAATTTAAGGGTCAATTCTTTATATACAAGATAATCAAATGTATAAATTTGTCCCATTGAATTCTATCACTAAAAGCCTTTACTTTTCCTTTCAAATCTAGATCTTATAAAATGGAGAAACCAAAATAATGAGGTGCTGTAATTATTTTTGAACGAAGGCTTTGGAATCTTTTACCTTCTTCTTGAGAGAAGATAAAATAGATCTCCAAAATCTTTGGCTAATTTGCATGGATCATTATCCGACACCTTCTCTTTTCCTTTGGGTTTTAAGCATTTTGTAATTTGTTTGATTCTTGGAGACATGAAGAGAGTATAACCTGAAAACCAAGGACCCACAATAAAAAAATAGAAAACCCAAAAAGTAGGAGAGAGAAAGTGCAGAGAAAAGAAGGAGAGTATAACCTAAAAAACCAAGGATCTACAACAAAAAATAATAGAAAACCTAAATCGTAGGAGAGAGAAAGTGCAGAGAAAAGAATAAGAGTATAACTTGAAAATCTAAGGACCCACAATAAAAAACAATGGAAAACTCAGAAAGTAGGGGAGAGAAAGTGTTGAGAAAATCTTGCAAAACTCACCAAAAGATGTGATTTTTGGTGGGAATGGGAATCACTATATTTGTAAGGAAATATTGATAATCTAGAAGAAAGATGAAAGAAAAGGATGATATCTAAATGGAATCTAAAAGAGATAAGAGAGAAAACAAGAAGCTATAGAGGTGGGTCGCTAGTTAGAGAGAGAAGGTGAGAGCTGGAAGAAGAAGAAAAAGATTATTTGTATGGTTAGGATTTGAGGTCGTGCAATTTGGTATGCACGATCATGAAAAAATGTGCATCACGCTATGCATGATTGTGCATAGCTTGGCACACTCCACCATGTTCCTTGTGCATCCTCTGGAATTTGCTCCTTAACCTATAACACCTTTCCAAATATTAGATTCATAAATCAAAATCACTCTAAAAATAAGAAAATAATAAACTTACATGCAACAAAGTACAAAAAACCTAACTAACAACACATGTTAACAAATGAAATAAAAATATAAATATAAAGCTTATCATAATTCTTGGGTTGCCTCCTAAGTAGTACTTGTATAATGTCATTAGCTTGACCTACCCATCAAGCCTACCATCAACCTGGGTCTATAATTAGTGACTTACTTCTACCTGTTTCTCCTCATAATGATTTAGTAACTTGTGTATAAGCCATAAGTTGTAAGATGATAAGAAGGTTATAATTGAGTAATTAAAATATTCAAGTGATTCTATCAATTCCCTTTTCCATAAAAGCTTTCAATAAAATAAGGAATGATAAAACTTCTTGAATCTTCAGTTAAATCCAATAGTTTGATCTATGCGAAGGTTAATTGCTTTTTTTCTTTCTGCAACCACATTAGCCCATTCTTCTACTTCCTCTTTTTGAATAGAGACTTCCTTCTCTTCTTTAACCTCTACTTCCTCTGTCTTATGTTCTTCTTTCTCTTCCTGAACAAAACCTTCATTCATGTCATCAACCTTTTTCTCCTCTTCACTCTAAGGCATTAATATGTTCCCAAAATATGTTTTATCTAGTTCAATATTAGTATGATCATCTTATGTATTCTAAGGCTAGTTTTGTATGCAATATGTTTTGTCCCAAATGTAATCTAATGCCTTCTTTGTTAGCAATGCACTGGAAAGCAGCCAACTTGAGCCTCCAAGTTATGAATGGAAGAGAAGTGGTCTTTATTATTTGATTAAATTTGGTGTCCATCCTTTTATAACCTAAAGTACTAAGATCCAAGCTTGTCCTACTGGAAACTTGTTACACCTTGTATTCTCATATTATGTCCTGCATTGTTATTCTAAGAATAATATGGCTAGTTAAGCCAATAAAGATTATATGAGTTTAAGTAACTCCCATTTATGTTATAATGCCTTCACTAGGTTGGAAGAAAATGTCTACAATTTGCTTAGTTTCTCCTTTTGATTCTTATGTTAATCTATCTATAACCACTCAAGAAAAGTATTAACATCCTTTAATTAAAGGAATTTAAATTGAATAAGATTATAATTCAATCCCCAAGAATGATGCCAAATTTTGTTGATAATTTTATGTGAAAAAAATTCGTATTACAAGTATATAGATTGTAACTCATAGCATAAAAAGTATCGTTCCTACGAGGATTGATTAGTCACTTAACAAATTGAATGAACTTTATCTAAGGTAATAAAAGATTGAATTAATTGAATTGAAATAATAATAAAACTAACAATTAAATAATTGAAGTTAGCAATAAGAATAAATTTGATCAATAATGGAAACTTAGTGGTTATTATGTCATTTTTTTCTTCCTTTTATCTTATTAGTCAATTATTTTTAATCCTTGATATCCAAAGGATTTGATTACCCTTTATTGAGATCTAATGAAGTAATCCCAATTGAAATAGATAACAATATAATTGCAAACTCTTGATTAACAAAACTGCTCCTAACTATTCAATTGGATTTGAAGCAATCCTAAGGATAATTAACTCACAATTAATCTCTCTTCAATTGCTTATTAATCTAATATTTGTAGAATTATTAAGGTATCAGCTCTCATTGTGCATCTTAACATATTTAACTTTGATTCAATCTCTTAGTTTCTTATCAAGTATAACAAATACCATAAAGCATTAATAAATAATGAATTCAATAAGAATAAAGTTAAACAAAATAATTCAAGAATAAACCCTAATATGGATTTATATATTCATAATCATGTTTAACATGCCACTAATCCAAATTCACATCCAAGAAAATGAAATAAGAAGAGTAAAGAAAGACAATAGTTTTATATTTTGTTATGGAAAGTTGGAGTTGATCTTGATGTCTCCACCTTGATCTCCTTTTTTTATATGTAGCCTCCTTTTTGGTTTTTTTTTCTTTGCCTTAAATACTTCTTGATGCTTTTAGGGTTTTAACACTTAATTTGGCCAAAAATAGTCCCAAAACGTCAAGAATACAAAAAGTTTGCATGTTGGAAAATATTGTGCACGATCGTGACATAATGTGCATCATATGCAATACCTACTTATGCACAATTGTGCAATGTTGCAAGATTATACATCTTCTTATTCCTTAAGTTTTTCTTCAATTTTCTTACGTCCACTTACTAACAAACACATCAGACAACCTTTGAAACATAAAATTAAGATAAAATCTTTGCTTCATAACAATCAAACAATTAAAGCAGATGAAAACACTAGCAAGAACACAATTCTAAGTCCTAAACACATTATTATAATCTAAGAAAATAATTAAAAGCACACTTAAACCTCTAGAAAAACAAACTATAATATACTCCTATCATATAGAACTTTTAGTATCTTGTAATGTTATGATTCATAAAATTCTAACATGATTTTAAAATAGCTATTTGAAAGTAATCAAGCTTAATTTGGTTTGATACTATTAAAGTGGTATAGGATCTTTTAAAAGGCCATTATTATGTATCTTATGATGTCGGTCAATTTTAACTCTATAAACAACTCCATTGCATGAAATAACATTCTAACTAATATATCTAATTTTAAAAATATAAAAGGAAAAAATGAAAGGAAAAAAAGAGAGATTCAAGAGGTGTAATTAAACTTCCAATAGAGAGAACAAGAAGTAGTAAGGAGATGTATTTGGAGTAGATTTCTTATGATCTAATGTGAATTTCGAAGATTAAAGGGATTTAATCATGTTTCTTTTAGTTTTCTCTTTTTGATTTTGTTTGAAGCTATGTCCTCCCTTATTAGAACTAAATCTTTATGGTACCTAGATATGTTAACCCCCAAGATAAATGTTATATTTATTTCATTTTAATTTAATTTATTCTTTAGTTTCCTTAAGATTTTTTATGTGTTCTTCGTTTTTATTAAATTAATTTGTGCTAGTATATTGATTTATGTTTTTTTCATGCATTTGAGATTTAGAAATCCTTTACATGAATTGATATAGCATAATAAAAAAGATTTAAATGTAATTTTAGAGAAACGTTAACATAAATCTTCCATATTAGGGTCCAACCTAGTAGAGAAATTCATAAATCAATTAATATAATTCTAAGTGTTTTAATTGGAAGGAGATTTTACTAAATCATCCAACAATTAGTTGCTAGTAATCTCAAAAAATATATTAACATAGTTAAGGAGTTTCCACTATCCGATGAACTCTAGGTTAAATTGATGTGTGAATTCTTATTTGCATAAGAATTTTTAAATGGATTCACCATTCAAGTACCAATATTTTATTGTTTATTTCTTGATTTAATCTTTTTCTTGCTAGTCAATTGTGTACATTTTTTTAGTTTATTAGTTTATTTTTTATTTTTATCAATCACCATCATGTTAGTTAGATAATATGGAAAAGGTTTACAATAGTACTTATAAAGTACGTGGGATAGAAACTTGATCCTTTATAACCTATACTATAGAAGCGATAGATACATTTACCTAAAAAGTTCTATAGGTAGGAGATAGAACACATATTGCAACAGAGGGCTCAATGGAGAATACATCTTTTAAATTCTCCCTGAAAGAACTTTAAGTCCTTTTATAATAACTTCAACTGGATTCTTGTATTTTCCTCTCTTGTCCTCTGTCATATCAAGTACTTCCTCTTTATATTAACTTGATTATATTTATTGTAACCAAATGAACTATAACTTTTTCATATTTGATTCCTTAAACACTCCTTTTGATGGGAATCAGGCATCAGGTGAAATGAAGAGGGTCTTGGATATATTCAAATAGTTCAAATTAAGCAAAAAATATAACTAGAGATCCATTGGAATAAAATGGAGGATTGTTGACATAAAGAAAAGAAGGCTAAAGAAGTTATGATGACTTAATGATGGATCCTTATATAAAGAGTAATATTTTGCTACTTTAAGGGATTGAATTCAAGATTATAATATTGTTTCAATTAAAGGAGAAAGCGACAGAAAAAACATAATGTAACTAATATAGTGTTATGTTGGTGCATGGTGTTGCTCTTATATTGACTTTGAAAAATTAGAAAATTAGGTTATAACACTGACATAAGACTATGATGGATCTATATTCTCGAAGTTGGTACTATGTTGGTTCAATGTTGATCTTGTTTACTTATAAAAGAAGTTTTAGAAATGAGATTGATATTGGAACTTATAAAGCACCAATAAAGTTTTTAGAGATAGTCTATGTCGATGTGTAATACAATATATATGGATTAGATGTTTTCATTTTAAATTTTAGATTTTTATTTAGGTTAAAAATGGCCTTTTAAAGTTATTTAGTTATTTCACAATTAGAATATGATAAGAATTCTATTAGGTATTTTATGCCTATGAAAGGTTTCTTATTAATGTAATTAAGGGATCATATTATTAATTAATGAAAAAAATTAGAGATACTTTTCTTCATTCTTTGATTAGAACAACTCTTATTTTAGGTTTTTGAATAACTTATGATCTTATCTAGCTTGGTAATGATGATCAATGTCAAAATCTTATAAATCGTATCTCATCTTTATTCTATAAGTGTGATAATTCATATATTTCTTTTATATTTTTAGTCCACTTTTTAAAATCAAACTTGTCTTAACAGGAGGATCCTTAATACTTATTCATATTTGTATTTAGTCTCAATCTGGCAAGGGTTATTGTTGGCTCTCAAGTTAAGCCTGATTTAAATAATTATGAGGTTTTGATGGATTTAATTTTGGAGTAGTTATTATTATGTTAATGTTAGTAAGATTATATGACATAGGTTAATTGAATTAAAGTGTTAAGGTAGTAA
>JAOTIZ010000202.1:31307515-31319296 GCA_027123425.1 Erythroxylum panamense
CACCTATTCGCAAATATTCACAAGATGATGGTATTAAAACAAAAAAAAAATAATAACAAAGTGAATGCAGGTATAAAAATAAAAGAGTTGCGAGCTCAAAAGCTTTTGAGAAAACCCTAAAACGATTTCTTGGGAAGAAAACTTTGTTCTTTTGGTCACAACCTACAGCATCGTAAACAACATAGCTTGGAATTCTTATTACTGGTTAGATTTGTCATCTGAAAACTCAAGCTAGAAAAACCTAAAATCATCTTAATTTGAACACGAATGGAACTACTAAACTAAGCTTAGGAGAGTTGATTATAACGTACCTGAGATACCCAAATCGTAACCAAAAATCAGACCACCAACGGCAGCAGCAAGACAGGTTATGAAGACATTAAAAGTGAATCTACCCGGGTAATCCTTACCACCCCCGCCGGCTACAACAACACCACCAGCCATATTCAACTCTCTCTTACTCCCTGTGCTTATTGCCTTATACTACTATGGCAAGAAAAACAAAGACTAGGTTGAGGACTAGATTTTTGACACACCCTAGAACTTAAAAGAAAATAGGCAGAGAAGCCAATTCCAAAGTTGTTATTTATAGATGATAATATTCTCATCCTTATAAACAAAAATAAATTTATTTTATATTTTTTATTTCAAGTTTTTTTTCTTTTTTTAGTTAAATAATATCCCAAGTATCTCTAAGCTAACTACTACCGCTTCTTACTTAATGATCCATCTGAGATCTTTAATGGTGATTCTATTCTATCCTAAAATAGATATTTCATGGAATCCATTAAAGATCCAGGGTAGATCTTTAATGGATTCGAATAACTATTTAATTATTTATACACGTGATTTTTATTTTTAAAATTTTCATATGATTTGAGTTTTATTTTTAATCTCTTTAACAAATTAATTTTCCAATTACTAATCAATTTAGGTTTAAAAATGAATCATCCAGCAAATCATGTTCGGTTTAAAATTAAATTCAAATCACATGGAATCGTTTAAAAAAATCAAAATCACAAATTATACAAATTAACATTAATATTTGTTGGGTTACCACCATTTTATGAGCTTTAAGCTTCAAATTTGGATACAGCTTGTTACCATGATACGTTCTAGAGTTCCCGCAGCTTTTATTATTTATCTACATCTTAGGAAATTTTATAATTGAGGTCTCCATTGATTTTTTTTCTTCCACCAATTTAGCTATTTAGATAATATCGACTTACTAATTGAGCCTAAAAACAAAGGACAAGTAAACAATCATAAGAGGAACTTTTATATATAAGATTGAAATGTTAATTACCTCTAACATAAAAAACAAAATAAAGACCTTACTAATTAGCAAATAAAAACAAAACACAGAAACCGAAAATTAAAACACGGACACGGTACAATATCCAACAAAATTTTTGGTTTATTTCTTTTTTGTTCACAAAGAATAATCAAACTGATCCGGGTCCAGTCTTCTTTTTACTGGGCAATTCAACGCCGGAATCGTCACCGTCGTAGAACTTACTCCAGTAAGGATGTTTCTTCCAAACAATGGTCATCTCTTCAATGGGGACTCCTTTGGTCTCAGGGAAGAACTTGTAAATGAAGATGTTCATGATCACCACGCAGACACCGAAGACGATGAACAATCCGAACTTCAAGTGGCAAAGCATTAATGTGAAGACTTGAGCAACTGCGAAGGTGAAGATCATGTTTACTGCCACGTTGATACTCATCGCAGCCGATCGTATTTCAAGTGGTAAGATTTCGCTAGGCACCAACCAGCCCATAGGTCCCCATGACCATGCAAAACCTGCAACGTAGACGCATATGGTACCCACCACAAAACCACAGTACATCTTAGAAAGATGACCCGGGTTACCACTCACTCCAAACTTAACTCCAATTGCGGAGGCCACGATGATCTATACAGGTATTTGGAAAAAAAAAAGGATTTATATTGAATACCTCGTTAAGAAACTGAAGATATAAATTGCACATCCATACGTAGAAAACATCAGCTAACAACTAACCTGGCAGATAAGCATTTGAAGCCCACCCTCAAGAAAAAGACTTCGCCTCCCAAACTTATCGACGGTGGAGATAGAGACCAAAGTTGCCACACAATTAACTACACCAGTAATGGCTGCCGACATGAGAGAGGCATTGCTTCCAAAGCCGATGGTTTTGAAGAGGACGGGGGCATAGAAGACAATAACGTTCATGCCAGTAAGTTGTTGGAACATTGGAATGCAAATAGACATAACAAGTTGAGCCCTGTATTTCCTCTGCACGATGTTTCTCCATGGGTGTTTGACCTTCTTCGAAGCCTCACTAGCTTTTACAATATCATCGAACTCCGCATCCACGTTAGGAACCCCTCGGAGCTTAAGCAACTGTGCTTTGGCTTCCTCATAGTGATTTCGTTCGATCAATGAATTGGGTGTCTCCGGAAGGATCAATGAAGAACCAATAATGATGACGGCTGGCACCAATGCACCACCCAAGCTCAACCTCCATCCCCAACCACCCTCAATCTTGGCAAAGCCATAGTTGAGGAAATTAGCTACCAGAATTCCAATCGTAATCATCAGTTGGAACATTATGTTTAGGGCACCACGGTACCTGTGAGGAGCTACCTCAGAGAGGTAAATTGGCACAGACTGTACACAGAGAAAAATTTTAGTTTACAAGACATATTACAATAAGATAAGATGAGGACAGAATTAGTATTTACCTGATTGACACATCCGATACCTAAACCAAGAAAAAGACGGCCAGCAATAAGCATCCAGACTTTAAAAGCAGCGGCATTGAGGACTGAACCTATTGCGAAAAGTATACCACCAAAGAGGTAGGTGATACGACGACCTAGAACTCGAGTAATCGTGGACGCTGCCAAACACGAAACAAGCGCCGCCAAGTACAGCGAAGACGTGAACAGTGTCAACGTCTCGTTATTGAAGGTACAGTACTGATCATCTGATGGAGTTATTGTCGTTTCCTTCTCATAAACATCTGGGAAGAATTTCTTCAAGAAAGGGTCCATAGAAGTAACACCACCTATTCGCAAATATTCACAAGATGATGGTATTAAAACAAAAAAACAATAATAATAAAGTGAAGCGTTAATGCAGGTACAAAAGAGTGGGGAGTTCCAAAGCTTTTGACAAAACCCTAAAACGATTTCTCGGGAAGAAAACGTTTTTCTTTCGGTCACAGCCTAAAGCATCGTCGTAAACAACATAGCTTAGAATTGATTATAACGTACCTGAGATACCCAAATCGTAACCAAATATCAGACCACCAACAGCAGCAGCAAGACAGGTTATGAAGACATTAAAAGTGAATCTACCCGGGTAATCCTTACCACCCCCGCCCGCTACAACAACACCACCAGCCATATTCAACTCTCTCTCTCTCTCTGCTTATTGCCTTACACTACTATGGCAAGAAAAACAAAGACTAGGGTGAAGACTAGATTTTTGACACAGCCCAGAACTTGAAAGAAAATAGGTAGAGAAGCTAATTCCAAACACGGTATTTATAGATGAGGATATGATAGATAAGTTTAGTCCTTTCCTAATCAGACTTGTATATTTTATCTAGTGCCGTAGATATCTTAACTGATGTTAATTAGAACTTAAAACCTATTCAATATCAAAACCAACCTTTGAGTCTTTTACAATTTGTGTATATGTATATATATTAATTGCTCAAAAATAAAAAATAAAAAGAAAAGAAAATGAACAGGTTCAAAGATTGTGCGGTTAAATGTAAGGGGGTTTAAAGATTGCGGGACCTTACGCCAAAAACGCAATAGGCTGACGTAAGATCAGGGTTAATTAACACCTGCGCTTTGTGTTTTAGCAATGAAATTTTTGTAGACTACGTCAACAACTGATACATCTCCTATTTTCTTCGTAAATCCTTTTTTATTTTCCATATTTAAAACTAGTCCTTGTTTTATGTCAGTATGTTTACCTAATTTAATTTTTAATTGTTCTCTCAATATCATAATTGTAACAAATAAGATTCAAATCTTAATTTCAAATACATAATCCAAAATATATTTAATTTCCTAAAATTTTATGATTGGTTATATCAATTATAATTGCAATGAGAACGAAAATCCATATGCTAATTAGAATACAATTTCGTTATTATTCTCAGAAATTGTATTAAACTGAAATCCTATTTCTGTGTTAATAGGAATTCTGTTTCCAATTCCAAATACATGTTCCAAATTAAGTTGGACTATTAAACTGTAATTACATACTAGTCTTATTAATCAAAATCGTAATTTGACTTTTTTTAATGGAATTATAATTTCAATCTATTTACGTTAGAATTGAAAGAAATCAGTGAACATGAGTTATTAGATTTAAATTTTCATATTTTAATTTTAAAAAAAACATTAAAAAATAATATATTGATTAGGAACTCACTCAAACTTAAGCAACAATAAAAACAAGAATGTGAGGCGCAGAAGATCTCCGCCGGGCTTGTGGACGTTCGCCGGTACGCAGACTAAAGCACAGCGCTATTTTTTAGGATGAACATCACCATGCACCGCCACCCAACTAGTCAGATTATTTTATACTCCAACTTCAGTTTTGGACGTCGTCCACTTCAATACTTGGACAGATGGTTGTAGAAAAAAAACTCCGAAATTTGTTTCGATATGGTTCTGCAACTATAGTGTGGTCGGTTGCCTGCAAAGCTAACTTGTGCAATGTTCATGCTTGGCCCCTGTTCCAATTTTAGCTTCGATGATCCTAACATTGGCTAAAAGGATGGAGTAATAAAGAAAAGGGTCGACGGATTTAATTAGTTGTCGAATGCATCAGATATGGTAATTAATTTGCTGGTTAGTCCAAACATTAACTCTTCTTTCAAAAAAAAAAAGGTCCTAGGAGAATCTCAGAGCGTACAGTGCAAAAAAAAAATAGAAAATGAAACCGTAGTTAGAAGAAGAGTGGAGCAAGGCCAGGGGAGTCCAGATCTCCTGTCCAATATTATGGTGTTTTATTGTGTTCAATAAATCTAAGCCGTTTATTTATGTGAATTCTGTGTAGATCCCGCGTGGATCCCGCGTGGGTCCTATAAAATAAATGGTTGAGATTTCATGGATAGAATAAGACAGAGTAATATTGGACAAAGGATCTGTTCCCGGACCAGGGACTGGGACTAGGACTGGGAGCATCTGAGGGTTAACTAGCTTGCAACAGTAATCCGTGTGCACTAGTACAGTCACACCAAGTAACTTCTAACCAAATGCGATCTAATTTCTAAATGTCCACTTTGGGTTAGAGTGGCTACAGCACTAGAAACTTGCTAACCACTTGACTTTACACAAATGCTTTAAGAAACAAGAAGCCTCCCACGAAATTCCCACGCTTTTCTTTCCTTCTTTTTAACACATTAAAACACACAAACACCAAACGTATGTACATGTTTCTTCTCTTCTGTTCCTATCTGTGATACCCCTCTCAATATCTCTTCTTTGTGGTCGATTTCCTTAAAAATATTAATTAAAAACATTCACGCCATAACATACATGGCTGACCCTTACAATCCAACTTACGTGCCACAAACCAATCAAACACCGTCATTTGACCCTAATTCTCTTCCTACAGGGAACCCGATTGACCCAATTTGGTCTTCTCCAAAGGACACACCTCAGACTTGTAGCTCTAGGTCTGCCACCATTATGACCACCTCTGCAACTTCTTCTTATCCCACAAAGCATCCTATATATCGTGGGATACGAAGCCGAAGTGGCAAATGGGTGTCGGAAATCAGAGAGCCACGCAAGACCACCCGCATTTGGCTAGGAACATTCCCTACTCCAGAGATGGCAGCCGCCGCCTATGACGTGGCGGTGCTTGCACTAAAAGGCGGCGATGCCATTCTCAACTTTCCAGATTCTGCTGGGTCATACCCTGTTCCTGCTTCATCTTCATCGGCGGATATAAGAAATGCAGCTACAACTGCTGCCGAAATGATGAGAAAAAGTGAGGTCTCAGGGCAATCTGTATATGATGAAATCGATGGTGTCAATATGACAGTAAGTGTAGACGAGTTCGTTGATGAAGACGCACTCTTTGATATGCCAAATTTACTGGTGGACATGGCCGGAGCCATGATGGTCTCACCGCCAAGAATCACATCGCCGCAGACCGACGGCTCGGTAGAAACGTCTGACGGGGAAAGGTTGTGGAGCTATTTTTGAGAATGCTCCAAGTTAGCGTATGAAACTGATCCATGAATGAAAACACAAACAAAAGATTAAAGAGGACGGAAGCATGTGCAGTAATGTCATTTTTATGTGCTATTCGACTGTCTCCAAGATAGACTACAAGTTTAATTGAATGAGATACACAAGGGTGAGACAAATACGAGACTAGGGGAAAGATTAATTAGTAAATCTAGGAATTCGGGATTGGACAATATATTAGGTTTTGTATTTTGCTGATAAGTGAATGGATAATACTTCAATTGTTTTGGATTCTTCCAACTTCATTTTTTATTTCATCTTCCACATTTCCACATTTGTACCAATTCTTTTATTCTTTCTTATACTGTTTCTACTTTTAGATCATTGGGGTGAAAATACCATGTTTAACTGTGGCTTTCATCTTCAACTCCATACATGTCCAAAAGATACGTATTTCTTTTGGAATTCTGTAAATGTGCTCTATAAATTTATGTCTCCAAATTCCTATATATATACAAACACTAGCAAATTTTGTTACTGTTAATGATTAACATTTGTATACTTGAAGTTCCTCAATTATAAGTGATTATCTTTCTTTTAAAAATATTACAATATGCGTACGTAGAAATTTACTGAAGTATAAATTAATGTTAGATAGTTTATTTTTTAAGAAAAAGAGCGTAACTTTAAAAACTTTTTTCACGTTGATACTATATTATTAACCAAAGATTAGTAGATATATGCAAGATTAACTGAACCTAATTCATTAAGTACATCAATTGACTCCATCGATTAAGTCCAAAAATTTTGAGAAGAATTTGAAGTTTGGGTAGGAGTTGCGACGTACTTCAACGAAGAGGAGCATTAAAAATAGAGAAGCATTTAGGATACACTGTGTCTATAACTTAAACGAATTAGGATATTTGTTATATTGGAATTGTCCTTAACTCAATGGCGTGTTGCTCCTGCTACATGTATCCAAATTTACTTGGAGCAAACCCTATATGGACAATGAAAAATAAAATAAAACTACGATGTAACTTACTGACAAGGGTAACACAAAAGATTTTGCATATTCATAGGTCCGTCGAAATCAGGAGTCAAATACTTGTGGAACAAGAGCTTGTCAGTTGTCAATATGGAGTGTAATGGAACATTTAACGCAGCAAAACAAAGAAATATTGGAATTGGATTCGAGTAATAGGAGAAGATGACTCTCTTTTGATTGAATGGTTAAAGTGTTGAATTTGAGTTACAATAATGTTATTATGAACAGGTTTCTCCACCTTTTACTCTGCCTGATTCTACTTTTATATCATGTTCTTGAACAATATGGTCATGTCTCGCTTTAGACAGCGTTCCATGACCTATTTTTCTTCTCTTTTTTCTGGTCTTTCCTCTTGATCGTTCAAGCTGAAATTTCCAAATGCTTTGTAGTATATCAAGGCCACTGAAAAAAGTAGAAAAGTTGATAAATAAGTGGCATCAAACTAATTATTGCCACGACACTTCCTTTGTATACGCACGTATATTTTCGTACAGAATTTACAAAACAAAATGGTCATTAGAATCTGACTGTGATTTAGAGTCAACCAAACAATCAAGCAATTATATGGTGGTTTTCTTTTTAATTGCTTGTAAGAGATAAAAGAAAATTTCAAATGGTCTAAAACTATTCATATTTGAAGGGAAAGATATGAGTAGTCTAATAAGATATGATCAGGGCCTACTGGATTATATTTCCTCTTTTAGAAGACAAAAATATCCAGTCAAATCTTGTGGCCCCTCATGGATATGTGCACACTGCACAGCCAAGCACTCATAGACTCATTTGGAGCATTCACTAATTAAAAGTCTCGACTCCCGTCACCATTGTACAAGCAACGCAATATCCTATCTTCCTCAGGTTGGTCGCTGCACAACCGAGGCATACGCTGCCATTCTACAGGGTAACGCAGATGGAGCTTATATATATGTGGAAAAGTAATAACGGCTGTAACTATTTTTCGTGAAGAAAGAGAGGGATCGGCTTCCAAGTTTGGTAGGCAAACCTAATGCATAGATGATAAAGAGCTGATCGATGAAAATCAAGGGGAAAGGTCATTAATAAGCTATGTAGCACGGACACGGCAAGATGGAGCCGTGTCTGCATGTTGGATATGTGTTCATATCCGACACCCACTGACACACGGTGGACACAACTCAGACACGTCTAAAAACCGCTTAGATATTGCTTAATGAAATATATGCTCTATGGAATATATGCTTCATATTTTTTTAGAGGGACTTATAAAGTATCAAATATATATGAACTATCAAGATGTTGGAAGTCTTAAAACATATCAATAAAAAAATATCATATTATGAATTCTGAATTTTTTTCTTAATTTTAAATTTTTTAATATATATATATGTCATGTCCGTGTTCACCAAATTTTAGAAATTGGTGTGTCCGCATGTTCGTGTCCGTATCGTGTCGCGTGTTCGTGTCTGTACTTCTTAGTTAATAAGACACTACTCTCATAGAGCTTTTGTCATAAGGTATCATTTTTATTAAAATATAGAGTTGGTTAGTTAAATTTTCTCAAGACCCTTTCTTTAATTAAATTTCATCAAATCAATAACAAGGAAAAAGTTATAAAGTGCTTCATACGTCGATGGTTTATCCTTTATGTCCAGCAAAATGTATGATGAAAGTATGTACAACGGCTGACAATTTTAAATTGAGCCTTCTTCTATTATTTATTATACGAGCTGTAGTAGCTAGTTCAAGTTAAAAGAAAAACATGTTCTCAAGCTAGCTACTGAACTTAAACTTTAAAAAATTTATAATTAAGACATTGATAACGTCATGTCATTGGTCATAACTCATATGATCTATTTTTTCAAGAATCGATTCTAGGGAGTAGGGGTAGTGGGTCTCTTCATATAGGGACTGTAAACGTGGCTGCTAGTCGGCCATGAAAATCCAAAAAAAGTGATCCTAAAACGTTGAAAAGGTGGAGTTTATAGTCATGCTGGTTTTCCTTTTAATTCATTGAAGTTGGAAGAAGAAAGGTATGCTTGTGGGGTTTAAATATTTGAGCAACCATAATGTTTGACTATGGCAAAGACAAAAACATGACCCACAGCCCCCCATTGCTGTCCTTTCCCTCTCTCCTTACACTTTCTCAGGTTGGTATTAGTCTTCTCTCTATCTCCATCTTCCATATGCAATGTACAAATACACACATACTAGCCTTTAATGCAATTTCATTGACAATATGTTAAGTCATCACTCATGAAATTGATCTCTATATCTGGTTTGTAGAAAATCGATCCAATTGAGTGCAAAATGTATAGAGACTTATCGTGCATGATTATTTATGCGGACTACAGGAATATAATTATATTACCTGGGCAATAAACCAGAGCGCTAACTATGAATTTGGTGTTAATTGACCAGTACTTTGCAATCATCATCTCCAATGGGTCCGATGCGAGTCCAAAACAGCAGCCAAAAGTCGATAGGTGGCTCTTGGAAGTCATCTACAAGTGAGTACACAAGGGGGACAAGCATCCGATGGGGTTGACACGGCATTGTACATCATTTTGGTCTCCTTTTCCGGATCTGTATGTCAATGTCCGTTTTGATCTTTTGTATTGTGAGGGGATTCGAAAATTAGTGTGCAAAGTTGATGAGGGTGATAATTATGTACCCTTTAAATTACAAAGATTTGGCAAGGAGCTCCTTTTTCTCCACCTCCCAGCTCTCCTCTTCCGGCCCCCACTCGGAGAACAAGTAAGATTTATTGTAGAACGTCAGAAGTGAGTGGTCCACCAAAGAAGTGGTGTCTTCCCCATTTATCCTAATCATTATGTTCTTTGGTTTTGTTAGTTATGATGCTTCCATCTTTATCTTTTGTATTTGATATGTAATGGTTGAAGTATATCCATGTTGATCATTTGGAAATCTAACTTTTAACTCCAGAGGACCCCCACTTGCTATCACAAAAATTTATATGATTGAATTTCTGCACAAGATTTTTTAATGTATCAATATACTATTGATAAAATTAACGAGAACTGTTTATCTTTTTGTTGTACCATAGATTTGTAATGTATTAAGTTTTACATTCCTTACCTTTTATGAATTATAAATTATACTTATGTGACATATTAAATTAATATCTTTTCGTAATTTGAAATTTTTGTTTGATTGTTTATATACTTTATTCGTTAATTAAAGAGATGTTAACATCTTTTAAAGAACATTGGCTTTTTATGAGTGCAATTTTATCCAACATTTTATCACGAAGGATCAATAAAAATTTAACAAAGACCATCCACTAGCTGATTTATCACTTTTTTCAAATCTATATCATAAGCTCATTATGGCGATAATGGAAAACGAGAAATACAATCTAGTGGCTAAGCTGCTATTTCAGGTTATGGTTATGAACAATAACTAAATACTATAGTATATCTTTGAGAGTAATGAGGGTGCACAGTTTAAAGGTTAGTACATTCCGGCTTAGAAAAATAAAAAAGATCGACTCTAGTTTATAGACAGAATATTTTCTCTTAAGGACTGTAATGTCCAAATCACTTGGATCATAAACCTGCTTTACTGTGACAAGGAACTCGGCTCAAAATGATGAAAAAGAGCCCATTTGATAAATGATCACAGCATAGCAGTGTAAAAGCCTGTAATCTATTTTGAATCGTCTTGTCATACATGCACGTTTGTCACCTGCCCTTTCTCATGTTCTTCCGTTAAATCGCCTGACAGCTATCTTCAAAATCAATACCCAGTTTAATTTACTCTTCTATGCGAGCGAGTTCGGTTCCTCAAGCAAGAAAAGCATCACAACAATGATATGTTTTAAAAAAGGTTCTGTATTTGATTGATTTCCATTGATCAAGTGTATTAATATATACAAGTGTAAATTACAATAATAAGGCAGCACTATAGAAAAATGAGGTTTAACAACAGAATTTATCAACAGAATAAGTTGTTAAAGAAACGACCATAAATAACAATTGGCAACAAAGTATAAAGTTTCCATCACAAATTTACCGACGACTAGCTCCTATTCCATCGTTATATTTAGCAACGGTAATTTTTGTGCTAAATGTAAATTTAGTGACAACAAATATGTTTCGGTCGGTAAATTTTGCAATGGACAAGTCGTTTCTATCGGTAACCTTACTTACAAATACCACAATCCGTTGGTGAATTCAGGAATAACTTTATGGAGAGATATTGACCGGCTGTCGGTAAATTTATTACATTTTACCGACGGATTTTGTTTTTATGTCGGTAAACTTACTGATATTATTTTTAAAATTTTTCTTGCATTTAATTTTTTTAATGATGTTGTAATTGATGTATAATTTATACAGTTATCAGTTATCTATTGGTAATATTTTGATTTGTTTCTACATTTAATTTGTTAAAATAGAAATTTGATTGATAATATAAAATAAAAATTATCTTAATTGATAATAAAAAATTATTATCTATAATAATAACTATTTAATTCATATAAAATGACTACAACTATGCTATTCATTTGGTGAATGCG
>JAOTIZ010000202.1:31340412-31364088 GCA_027123425.1 Erythroxylum panamense
GTTCTTAGCATAATTTTGAGAGTATTTAACTTGTATTTTGAGTATTTTTATATGCTTTGGTACTTAGTGTAGTTAGTTACTGTAAGTATCTAATTAGTCATCTAATTTGCCCTTTGAAAACCACCCTTATGAGTGAAAATGACGTTAAAATCTATGTTTCTTAGAAGTTACAGCTAGCTTTTCACTATGTATAATGAACTCTTTTTTTTCTTCCCATTTTATATTATAAAAACACTTCCAACCTTTGGGACAACTTCTTAATGTTATTTCCTTTAGCTTCTTGAGACCATGCCTGTAATGTTATCAAGTTTTCCACTATGCATAAATGTATAGATCTATTAACTTCAATTATGCTTTATGCAATATTTTTATTGATTTCATAGAAAGTCATCACTCTTTTCACAAAATCCATATCCTTTTATTTCCTAGAAACAATATAACCATTTGTTGATAGAATATGGTCAATTGAGTTATTGGGCTCTATTTTAGAAAGCCTTTGTTGAAATTGATTTGTTAATATCATTATCAATGCTACATGAACCAAGAACCATTATCCAGATATATATATATATCACTATTTAACTAATAAATTAGTCTTATAAACTATATATACATTTTCCCATTTCCTTCTTCAATGAAAGTTCTTCATCCTCTTTACCAATAGTCTTTTATTTCAATTAGTTTGGTTTAATATTTCAACTATATTTCAATTAATTTTATGCTTTTGCTATATATTTTATTATTGAAATCAATTTTATTATCTCATTAGGCATCCATTTCAAACTAATTTTTATTTCCTCTGGCATCATCAATAAAAAATTTAGAAAAGAACTTAGTAAGTTTGAAATTTCTTATAATTCTTTGATTTTTTGGTAAATTACATGATTATTAACATACATCTATATGTATTTAAAATAGAATTTCAGGAAATAGATTGTGTATTTAACCCTTTTGTTATATATGTTTTGATCTTTGAACTTTCACTAATTTTGTCATTTTAGGTTGTTTGATCTATTTCTTGGTTTTGTTTTGTTAACCATCACTTGACTTTGTTAATTGACATCACCAATTTCTTATCATCTTTGTTTGATTTTATTTCCTCACACTATATTAGTCTTACGATGCTTCTTAATAAAGCTTCTAGAACTCTAAGAAAGTTAATCTTCTCTCATCTTCTCTCTTACTCTTATTTAGAACATGACTCAATAAATTTTGACTATGAGCTTATGGTTATTGATTTAAGTTTTAGTACATGAAATTATTTATATAATTTGCTTACTTTGGGATACTAGTGAGTGGATGTTGATATGAGCATTGAAGAATCTGGTTATGTTTAGCCAAATTCACTATTTCTTCGCAACCAAACACATTTTCAGTTTATAAATTAAGATATATTTTTTAGAAAGATGTTGCATTTTAGTGCATTGGATTCGATGCTAATATTTCTATTCAAAAGCTTGCAACAAGAATAGTTCTAAAACTATCAGTGCTTCTAATAAGGATTATGAAATAATATTCCTTTTGATTCAGATGCAAGCATGGAGCACTAATAATTTATACATCTCTATTATAATCTAGGGAGAATGTAATAAGTATTGAGTATCTTAGATAGAAATATTTTTAGACTTCATTTCGATTATGTTTATTAATTAAGTCTTCTTATCATGTCTTAAGTATCTTCCCTTATTGAAGCAATGCCCACTCCTATTATGATGTGTTTGCTTTACCTTTTTCTTTATGTTGCTTTCCTTAAAATCTCCTATTAATTACTCATCATACAGGTAGCGATTTACCACTTATATAAATTAATTGGATACACTTCCAAAATATAGTTGATCCGTTAACAATTTATAACTACACATAAGCTTTCTTAAGAATTATGCATTGTCATCATGATTGGAACCAAAATATATAGTAGTTCTTTCTACCTTATTATATAATTGACCATTGGAAAATTTATATCTTTGCTATAAGCTTGCCTTATCGAAACATTGCTATTGTTTCCTTTATTATGAATCTCCATTGAACATGGAATTTTTATCAATTTGTAGGTTCGACATATAGATAAAATGCTGTCAACTCCCTTACTAAAACTTTAACTCATAGTAATAGAATTATTATTCTCCTTTATTTTTGTGTAAGTGAAATTGCTTCATCTAAATTTATATGCATCTACTTTATTAATATAAAATGGTTAGTGTCTCTCTTATAAGTTTTACCAGGGGACACATTTTTCCAACCTTATTGTTATAAGGAAGACCCATTAAGATGTTTCTTTCGTTTATCTTGTCAAAATTTTTCATGTTTTCTAAACTATGCTCAATACATTTTATATGATTGTTTTAATATATCCCTCTTTATAAACTGTTAACAATTTTGTTCTTGGTTGTAGGAGCTCATTTATTGGCAGTATTTCTATTTTGAACAAGATTGAAGAGAAGCTTTAGTAGGTATTCAAATGACATTCATTTCCTTATATTTTTGACAATGTCAACAATGAATTTGCACACATTTTAATCAAATTTGTATCAGTTTCTATATCTTTCATTCTAGCTCTGTCATCATCTTCTTTCACATACTTCAGGAAGATCCTTCTGTGTGTCGGTTAAGGTAAGTGAATTTGTTTTTTTACTACGTTTTTTTGAACTTGGTTTAATTTGGGTATTTGTTTGTAGTTTGAACTTCCCATCTGAACGTATTACATGGCTGATTTAATTTGGTTTGCACAAACTGAAACTTGTTTGTGGTATGAACTTCGATTTATCAATGAATTAATATAGGATGAGTTTGACTTATATTATTATTCTAATTACCTTAATTATGTCAATCAGTTATTTCATTAATGCTCTTTGAAATGATTATGTTCTGATTATTTTTAATGTGCAAATTTTTACATGGTTTTTTTTAAATTGTGTATGTTAAACTAATTTATTAAAATATGTATTTTTATGAATACTTATTATATTTGGCACTAAATTGTGTATGTTAAACTAATTTATTAAAATATGTATTTTTATGAATACTTATTATATTTGGCACTAGTACATATTTAATATAGGTCAAATATCAAACTTTTAACATTAATTCTCTTCTAACATATATGATTACAAACATTTATGTTAGATCTTCAGTTTAAATATATTTTAGATCTCAACCCATCAACCTTAACCTATAAACCGTGATGGAGCTCTCGTGAGGCTTATCGGTAAAAAATACTAGAAGCATAGTTGATTCACAAGTCTTATTTGAGATGTTTTGTAATCATTGGCAAACATGAATGATACTAACTATGGATTCAGTGTTTTAAATTAACAGTTTTCTAGAAATGAGTATCCAGGATAGATCTTAATTGTATAGATGATTAACACCTACTGGTTTCATTAATCCTGAATTTGTTAAGGGCGTTGAAGCTTTTATTCATTATGCATGTTCTTAACCTGCATAAATGGATGAGCCAAAAATTAGATGTCTATGTAAAAAGTGCAAACACAAATGTTTCATTCCTATTGATGAAGTTAATAGGCATTTGCTGAGAAAATGGTTTGTCTCTAATTATTTGGAGTGGACACAACATGGGGAATCGTTGATTTGTAGCACCTTAAGAGGTAATCAATCAAAATCATCTGTCAACTTAAATGAGTTTGAAGGGGGGTTAGATTTATAACAAATTATGCGGATGGAACTGAAAATCCATACATGCAAACGGTTTATGATGCAGCTAGTTATACCTTTGATGAAAATAGGGAAAATCTTGAAAAATAACCTAACTCACATGCAAAGCAGATTTTTGACTTACTACAGTTAGCTAACCAAGAATTATGACCAAATTGTGAGACAATGACCCAATTATCTTCAATTGCTCGAATATTGAACATAAAGTCTTAAGGGCATATTTTGGATCATAGTTTTAATAAAATTCTTGAATGGTATAAGAATCATTGCCTCTTGATCATATAATGGTTCATAGTTTTTATAACATGAATAAACTTACTAAGGTCTTTGTTTGTCTGTTGAAAAGATTGGTTGTTGCAAATTGGGATGTATGTTGTATTGGGGAGATGATGTGGAATTATAAGAGTATAAATTTTATGGTCAATCTAGGTTCAAGCCTAGAAAGCATTCTATGAAACAGAAATTAGTACCTTGGAAGCGGATGTATTATTTCCCACTAACTTCGAGACTTCAAAGACTTCAAATTTTGGGTATAAGCCTAATAAACGTTTTATTAATCTCTCTAAGCATTTTCCATTCCAAAAAAACTTCAAAATTACTTTCATCACTAGCCTCTTAGTGAGAAGGCAAAATTTTTGAAAGAAAAATGCATTTTAACCCATTAGGACCTATAACTTACCTAGATTAAGCTCAAAAACAACCTTCTTCATATCTTCTTTATAAAAAGGTTTACATCTCTCCTAAGATTTGATATGTTATAAAGATCTTAGAATCTGTATAGAACACATCATGTAGCTAGTGAGCCAAAAGTGGCTTGGAAGTATTAAAAAATATCTTATTTAATTTCAGTATAGGTATAAGCAATTCCACTATTATATTTTTACAATGAAAATAGAGCTTATTATTCCATTTATTATATCATTTATATAAAATATTGGGATTAAGTAGTAAGTACTTTGAATTTTAAAATAACTAAAAATGAAATATAGCTTTTTTCCTCAAAAAATTTTTGTCTAATAAGTTTGCTAAAAGTTTGGTCACTTATACTAGTTGGCCATAATGAGATTTAAAAACAAAATTTAGCTTCTCTCTCATCTTTTAGCCATTAATTTGTTCTCACCTCTCTAAAAATCCATAAGTAAAAAGCCTCATGCCCTCATTCTTGAGGAACATTTCACCTCCGCTCTATGAGATCTCCATTCCACTCATTCATCTTAAAGTACTTTTGAAGAGCAAAAAATCAACATCTTCTCATCTAAGAATTTACTTACCTACGTTGGCTCCTCTCTTCTCCAACACCGCATTGGTGAACTTCAAGTAATACCAGTAACTCATGTAAACTCCTTTACACCTCTAGGATCCAAATATATCAACATCCAACATCAATTAATAGGGGATTTATTTTATAAATTCATGAATTTTTCTTTCAATTGTTCATAAAGTTAATTTATTATCATGATTTTAAACATGTGTTATTGGACCCTAATTTTTTTTCTTTAAGTTAAACATGATTTAAAATAGTTTTGAGGTTTAGATAGAATAAATTTTTGGAGTTATAATTATGTCAAGGTTAGTAGGATTTATTGAATGAGTAAGTGGAATTAAAGTGTTAATATAATAAGGATGTTCAAGGGTATTTTTGGGAGATCACTTAAGCATAAAAGAACATAAGCTTATAAGGAAGGGTAAGATGGATTTTTTGGGCTCATTAAGGGTACAAATGGAAAAAGAATACGCTGTATTGCTTATAAGAGGAGGAAAACGTGAATTGAAGAGGGAGAAGAGTGAAAAACGAAAATAGGAGAGAAGAAGATAGGTTCGGTGAAAAAGAAAAGAAGAGAAATCAAATTGTTAAGGTAAGTTAACCATCTTTCCTTCTTGCTTTATTAAAGGAATGGGTTGTATTGAGGATGAAGGAGTTAGAGAGTAAAGAGGTTTGTGTGGAAAGAAGAAGGATTAGGAGAACCCAATTGATTTTAGGGTTTCTAAACTAGATCTTAGGTTTTTTTAACCTAGATGGACTATGCGTACGTTAGACTTGAGTTTAATTTGTGTTTGTTGAAATTTTGCGAATTTTGAAGTTTATGAATTTTTATTGGAATGTTGTTTTGAATGGAACTTTTGTTGTTTTAGGAAACTAATGGAATCTTACCCAAGAGCAAGGGAAAAGGTAAGCTTGACTTGGATTTTCGCAAGCTAATTAGGTGGGTAATGTATTTATAGTTATTGAATAATTGGGCAAATTCTTGATTATGTGTGTATATGCTGATTTACTTGAAATTGAAATAATTGTGAATGTTTGGAAATGCATGATGCATTGTGATTATGTTATACCTTGAAAAAGCTTATAACATTTGGAATTAGATGAAAAGAAGAAAAAGCATGAATGTATGAGCATATAATTGAATTAAGCATAAATTGGTTGTGATTGGGCAAGAGAGGAACCCATTTCGTTAGTCATATACACGTTGACCCTTAGCCTTCTCCTGATTGCCCGCTTGAGGCTACAAGATTCTGACAAATTAGATTCGTTTTGTTCACGGTGTAAACTTCGGTTTCTCCGTTTCGTTCCACAGAACTCTCGAGCCATTTGTTTATGCATTGCATCTTTAAATTTTCAAGTATGGTGAATAGTAGAGTGTTATGTTTAATGGCTGAAGTTTATGCTGTGTGTTATAATTTTGAGTTAAGTTGATCAAATGCTTAAATTGCTTGAATAAAGTGAGAATGCTTGAATTGCTAGATATGCATGTACATATGTTTGAATATGTGGCCAATTGCCAATTGCCAATTGCCAATGACTATAAATATATTAGCCTCTGAGCTGTGTAGCTCACCCTACTATTCCCTCCTCAGGTGTAGAACGAGAAGGTTAGCAATCTTTGCAAGGCATCGAAAACTCCAAGACATTAGAAACTTTTGTAACTAAGTTAGTTCGATCACTTTTGGATAGCTTCATAAGCATGTTAAACATTGAGCATCCTATATATGTTGTAATTTGTGTTAAGCTCTCGTTTATAATGTTATTATGTAATTAAAGTTATATATGGGCTTCTGTTAATTTGGCAAGTGAGTTTAGAACTGAAAAGTTCCCCAGATGTATGCGCATGTTTCTTTTGTAGTTGTACATTTCATAATCTAAGTCTTTCATAGGTGTATAAATTGTGTACCAATTTTAGGGAAAAACTAGACTAATTTAGGGTAAATTAGTCAAAGTTGTCTTCTAGAAAGTTGTAGCTTATTTTCCTAGCTTTCCAACGGTACATAGTATGTAATTTTTGGATATCGGAGTTAAAAGTTATGGTCCTTATAAGTGCAGATGCCCAGGAGTATATGACGTATCGTCTGGTGAGGCCGCTTCGTTTGGTGAGGACGGATCGTTTGGTGAGGACACTTCATCTGGTGAGGACGTATTGTCTTATGAGGACACTTCGTCTGGTGAGGACGGATCGTCTTGTGAGGATGCTTCATCTGGTGAGGACGCTTCGTCTGGTGATGATGAATCATCTTGTGAGGACACTTCATTTGGTGAGGACGTATCGTCTGGTGAGGACGCTTCGTCTCGTGAGGACTTATCGTTTGATGACGTCATATCATCTGGTGATGACGTCATTTGGTCTAGCACACTATTCATCTGATCCTATCGTCTAGTCCCATTTTTCACCCTTTAGATGATAGAATTTGCCTTCAAAGTCTTATAAAAGTTGTAGGTCTGGAAGTCCTCTTCGAAACCATTTAAAGAAAACCTTAATCCGAAATCTATAGTGAAAGTTATGCCAATTGTTCCGAGATAGGTATAATGTGGTTGAGGACATGAGCATGGTTGATTCTTTTGGCCATAACTTCATAACCCGACCTCTAAATTAAGTGATTCTTGAAGCAATAGATTTGTGACACATTTTTCTATCTCTCAATAAAAATTTGTAGCTTTTAGGGTCGATTTCAAAGAGATTGGTGGAAGGAAAATGAGAGATCGGTCAAAGGGGCACAACTAGGTTATGAACGCACTTTGGATTTTCTAAACATATCTTGAGCTATAGAGCTCCGAATGAGAAGGTTCTTGTTTCAAAATAAACTAGAGGCATAGAGTTACAATTGGCTTGAAGAAGTCAAATTGTGATGTTGGTGATGGGCTGCTGTGGGCAAGCCACCCTTGTGAGATGACGACAAAGTGAGGGTTCATTGGAATAACCCTACAAGGAAACTCCCTCACGCTTTTCGACTCCAGAATAATAGTTGTGTTTCGAAAACGGGACCCAACATCTTGTGGTGTCAGAATAAGATTTAGGTTCCAAAATTGGTGCCCAACAGTTGTGGTATCAGAGCAAGAGTTGGGTTCAAGAATCGATGCCTAACATGCAATGTCCACAAAAGGATTTGGAACGTAAGGAAATGGAGTCTATTCCTTATGCTTCAATAGTTGGGAGCTTAATGTATGCTCAAACATGCACTTGGCTAGATATTAGTTTTGTTGTTCGAATGCTAGGAGAATATCAAAGCAATCTTGGAATGGACCACTAGAAAGCTGCAAAGAAAGTTCTTAGACATTTACAATGCACAAAGGATTATATGCTCACATATAAAAAAATCAACCCATCTCGTAGTGCTAGGTTACTCGGATTCAGACTATGTTGGTTGTGTAAATTCATGAAAATATACATTCAGTTATATGTTTCTATTAGCTGGAGGAGTAGTTTTGTGAAAAAGTGGAAAGCAGTCTATTATTGCTGCTTCCACTATAGAGGCTGAATTTGTGGCGTGCTTTATGGCCACGGTTCATGGATTATGGTTGCAGAACTTTATCTTAGATCTTGGCATTGTCAGTAGTATTGCTAGATTGTTAAGACTTTATTGTGATAATTCTACCGTAGTTTTCTTCTCTAAGAATGACAAGTATTAAAAGAATGTGAAACATACGAATTTCAAGCACTTATCTGTGAAAGAAATGTAAAAACATAAAGTGTCACTTGAGCATATTAGTAACTATCTAATGATAGCAGATCCGTTAACTAAAGGCTTATCGCCTAAAACATTTATTAGCCATGTTGAACATATGGGCATTATAGATAAGTCCTTGTTAGCATAGCGCTCTGATATGTACATATACGTATAATTATCTTGCTCAAATTGTTATGAAACTTGTGAATTCAATTACAATCATATTTTTGCTCACTTACTTGTTATCTATATTATATTGTATACAATAATTATTTATATGAGATAACAATTACAAAATTACCCACTTAAAGTTTTATGAGTTGAGTTGATTATGTAATACATGGAAGCAATCATGTTGTATAACTTGTGACCGTCATTATCACATCATCTTAATTTAATTAACGATGACTTGATCGATTCTATGTATTATGTGTACTTAAAGTTTTATTGAATCACCAAGTCGTAACATGGGTCAATTGGGAGATTGTTAGATTATTTAGTAGCCCATGTTACTTATGAATTTGTGTCCAATAAAAAGAGCTTAAGATAATGGTTATTAGGTATTAAGGAGTTGACCTCAAATGGGTCCAAGATCCTTTCTCTCTCTCCTTTAAAATAAAGTGCAACAATAGAGATGTTGGTTGATTGTTCTAATGTTTTAGAAAACTATCAAGGGAGGTTTCTGAACCATTGTGGAAACCAATTAAAGAAGATAAGGCAAAGAGGGAATCGATCTTTGTAAACACTATAATGGATTTAGGTGTGTCAAGTGTTAATGGATCTTGCATTATTTGTTTACACTCAATACTCTAATAAATTATGTTCACAAATAGTAAATAAAAAATGAGTCTATACAGATGACTTAAAAAAAAAGGAGGAATAAGAATATTTGATAAAAAGTAGGTATTAAAAAGTTGGCAAGCTCTTCAAAAATAAACGAAAGATTGAAATAATATACATAATGATTTAATAACTCAAATTTTAAAAGTTTTAAATTAAGACTTGAATTTCTTTACATGTCAACTACTTTTTCTTCAAAATATGATAATTACAAAATTTAATATAATCGGTTTGTCTCATATGCACCCTACCACGGATTGATTCTTTTTTGTTAAATTAACTAACCCTCTAATGGTTCTTAATATAACTTGCTTGTCATCAAGTCTTTTCAATGGCAGACATGACACATGCCTAAGTCCATTCTCAGGTTTATTTTTTACCCCTTATAAAAAACAAAATAAAGTCAAATAAAACCTACTTTTAAACTTTATAAAAACTTCTATTTTTTGACCTAGAAAATCTTAGGAATGGCCTGCACATTAGATACAATTTTTTTAAAAAAACTACAGCTTGAATTCGTGAGATTAAGAGGTTAACTAAACCTGCAAACCTTGTTCTAGAATTCAAAGAAGAATGTCATCGCATCGTAACAGACAAATAACAGGTATAATTTCGAAAGATTAAAAAAAAAGTGATAAGAGTTCTGCCCGGTTAATGAACCTTACGATGCGTCCTAATCCATAATACATACATTTGCCCTCGTAATTGATGTACAGTTCACCATCTTTCGTTAAAAATGTTCTGGAAAACCACTTCGATTGGTTACCAGATCTTTACCACATTAGGCATGAGAACCGAAACGTCATTATCGAGATGATAATAATGGCATCTACTATGTGCCATCTGGTTCTTAGTTACATTCATGGTTTTCTGCAGTACAGTCACTAACCTGTTTTAAATGATAGTATGTACTGCTTCTGGAAAAATTGTTCGGATTCCAGTTGTCATGTAAGAATAAATAAGAACAGATGTAGGTTTTGGCATATTGCATTTAGAAGAAACCTTGTGGTGTTGGGACAAGATAATGCAGTAATACTATCCGTTGTCTCTCTATGAATTATAATTAATACGAGGTTAATTAAATCACTTCCTAAATCATTATTTATTAAAATTAAATTCATAAATATTTATTAATCTAATTTATTATTTTAATAGTGATATAATAAAAAATTTAAGGCGCGTAAGGAAAAATTAGTCTAAATAAATCTATATATAACTAAACTGAGTTCAATCCTCTTTGATTGCGTAATGACTTACAAGTGTTAAGCTATAGGATTCCTAAGGAAGCTAAAGTTGCATGGTTCATCCAAGAGAGGGATAGGATCGTAATTTCAACTGTTGGAGAACTAGTTACCTGAGCTGCCTACTGTTTAAAGGAAGGATAAGTTGCAATGGGCTCTACATGCTAGCGGGATATTCAATATCAAATCGGCTTATAATCTACTGTTAGCACCAATAGAGTCAATCCCGTGGGCAAAAATCATATGAAAGCAAGTTTTGAGTCTCAAAACTGCCATTTTCTTATGGTTAGTTATAAAGAACAAATTAAGAACTAAAGACCGATGGTTTTAGAGTTACGACCCACTATGTTTCTTATGTAAACAAGTAAATGACAATAGAAATCGTCTATTCTTTGAGTGTAGTTATAGCAAATCTTTGTGGAGCATAACTTTGAACATGATTTGACTTCCAAGATTCTCTTGTGATTGGAATGAAACATTGAAATCTATCGTTCGGTACTCCAACTCAGGTCAGAGGGATGGAATAATCATCAAGACTTCTTTCCAGATGGTGATCTATCAAAGTAAATTTATATATAACCAAAATGTCATATATTAATATAAAATTTAAAATTATGGATCATGAGTCATATTTTTATATATAACTTATCTTTATTTTTATATTATTTTTATCTGAAACAATTTCAATTATGAAATTTTAACTATAACAATTTGTATCAAAATAGTAGGTGAAAAATTTTGTTTTATTTCATTTATATATAGATTTTCTACGAGCAAACTTATAATAAATAGTACTGATTATAAAATGAAACTTTCTGTAATCATTGTAGGGTTCAGATCATCTGTTTCCATCACTCTGTTCCTATCATGTTTCATGAGTATCTATCCATCTTTTTTATGGTTCCCTCGTGAATACTGTCGCTTGCAACCAAATATAAAATAAACCAACTCCTTACAACACAAACTAATGTAGTAGTAGAAAGTAGGGATCGTTCCCACGAGAAATTCAGAAGCTAGTAATTATGTAAGGGGGTTTTAATTGTGAATTAAATAGAATTTAATTGGAATACGAAATTTAAAAATAATTAATAGCAAAACAATGAGAATTTAACAATCAATAGGAATAAATCTTGGTTTCCGGTATCCTTCAATATTGAACTTGTGTTGATCATCAACACTAAAAATAATCAATTTATTGGTTAAGCATTCATCGTTATAAATTTCTTTACCTATTTTTTCTTATGTTTAGTTAATCAAAACTTGTATTCGAATTAACCCTTATTAATCAATAACCTAGATACGATCTCATATTTGATCAATTAATAGCTTTACGAATCAATAAAATCGACGAACTAGACAACATACATACGATGCATATTTAGTCGGGATAACTTTTTTTTTTCTAGAATCATGTCCCTAACGTAGTAGACAAAAATCCTAGTCACTACTTCTGATTAAAAGAATTTAAGGTCAACCTATTCTAGCAATTGATTGAATAAAATCATAAACTAATTACACTACCATATGCTTGCAAATATACCAATTCTCTACTACAGTGATTACATGCTAAAATAGATTTAAAAAAAGGCTTTAACTGAGGTTGCAATGGGGCTAAGGTTAAGGTGAGTCAAAAGGGTTTGAAGGGTTCTTCACAAGTAGTCATAAAGCACTAAGTATACAAAAGGATTACAAAATGTATTTATGAGAATTGCATGTAAATAACTAACTACTCAACACTTATTATTGCTACTATATTTGATTCTTTTCTTTTCTTTTTTTGGTTTTTATTTTTTTAATCTTTTTTAATCTATACTAAGGAAACAATGAACAATAACAACATCTAAATACAATGTGCTCTATGAATAGAAGTATCAGTAAACTTGTCTCAGAAAAAATATAGCCAAAATTCCCAAAACTAGCTAACTTTTGATGTTTTAGAATGGGGTGTTTTCTTTAAGAAACAAAAAGGATAAAGACTTAAAGGGATTTACAAAGGGAAATAAGATAGGTGGGCCAAGGGTCAAAAGAAAAAGGGCCTTAATCATTTCTATCTAGCATGCATCTAGTAGATTCAAACCAGTTCAGAGCAAGTTCTAAAGGTAATCACCTAAGAGAGTATCACACACACAAAGAAATAAAATGACTTTTGAATGGAGTCATACTGGCTCAATTCCTCACATAGGCTCAATTGAAAATCCATTATGCTTCTATACATTACATAATCACTCAAGCATCAATTTCTGAGTAAGTTATGTAACCAACGACTTTAATCGATCAACATGATTTACCTTTTATTCAGTTGGCCTAATTCAACTTCAAGTGTGCAATTCAGTCTCATTCCAACTACTAAGATAGAATTTCATGATTTAACAAACATCACATGAAAATAAAAAGACAGAAAAGAAAAAAATCAAAATCAAAATGAGCAGAGAAATAGTAAATTCAAAATGCACAGTCACACAAACATTTAATGTTTCTCCTCCACACTTAATTTACTTTGTCCTCAACGTACTCACAAAAAGAAAAACACAAGAAAATAAAGAAAATAAGGGTTTAAGAAGTCTCTCTATTAATACATCAAGGTGTTGGTGGAAAAGGCGGTTGAAACTTCTAGTGTTAGAAGAAAGCGAGCTGGTTATGCTCTAATCTGTCCAATCTACGCTCCATGCATTATAGAAGTGCTAAAATAGTCGGATCAAATGCAGAAGGATGTGTTGCGGTGGGCACTGATGGTTATGAAGTTGTGGCTGTGGAGGTATTGGTAGTCACAGTTCTTCTTTTTAGCCGATGCGGGCGAGGAGCAGGTTGTATAGCTGGTCTAGGTGGCGCAAAAGTGTATCCATCAGCGTCATTGACAACTACAAGTCCCATCCTATACAAACACTCACAATCCAATGGTTCCATCTCACAAGCAACTTTTTGGTTTGGCTGCACGTTGTAGGGTCAATCTCACCACTGTCTGCATCCATTTTATGTTATTCTTCCACTGTTTCTACTTTTGTTTGTTCTTAGTCCTATGTTTCCACTACTTCTGGTTGTGGTCGGACCTCATTTGTGTTAGAGGAACTGAATTCTTCAGGAGCTGTAGGTGGCTGTGTATCTATGGATAATGGTGGGGAATCTATAAAAGAAAGTGATGATGGAATGTCTTCAACATGGCCATTGGTTGAAAAACGATGTTGCTGCAATTTTTGGGTGAGTAGTAGTAAATTGAGCATCTAGTTGGCATTTTTGTTAGAAGCTAGGCTGTATAGGATGGGGTTTTTTGAGTTAATGACGATTGGTGAGTAGTGGATAGGATTGTGTGGAGAGGCGGTACTAGTAGAATGGCTCGTGGTGGGAGTGTCTGGGAAGTTCACATTGGTGGGTAGTGGATAGGCTTGAGAGGACTTAATGTGTGCCTTGGAAGTGTTTATGGGACAATTTGTCAAATAGTTGGTGGGAAGGTGCTGAGAGTAGAGCTTTGGTTAGGTGCATTTGGTAAGTGGAAGTGGAAATGGAGGGGGCTTTGGCTGCTGGCGGGAGTTTCTGTTGATTTGGATATGGGGTTTAGATGCTTGGATGGCGACGGTGGAGTGCGTTGGCTAGAGTGTGAGCTTGGTGTGAATAGTTTCATAGACCACAAATTAAATTGTCAAATCATGGAGCAGTAGAGAAGGTAGTAGCATGAAATAGAGCTTAGAAGAGAGAACAGAGGCTTGCAATAGAAGAGTGGAGTAAGCAGACCTATAGGACTTCAAGAAGAGTTAATAGTAGCATGGGCCAAAGTATTAATTTGTCACATCAAAGTGAACAATGGCATGAAATAGAGCTTACAAGAGAGAAATAGAGAGGGGTCTTCGGTTGAAATAGCGCTTGTAGCTATAAATTTTTTAACAAATTAAAAATAAATGAAATAGAAAAATAATAAGCTATTTTTTTTGAAAAATTAAGATAAATAAAAATGAAATAAGTTAAATTAAAATAAATCTTGAGGTGCCTCTCAAGAACACTTCTTTAACGTCATATTAGCTAGACAAAAAATTTATTGACTTACTCAGAGTAAACTAGCTCAACTAGTTCAATTTCTTCCGTAATTTCAACCTGTAAATTCTCATAATATGGTTTCAATCAGTGTCTATTAACTTTAAACACTTTAAAAGTGTCTAAACTCTGAATTGCAACTGTACCATATGAGAGAACATTAGTAACAACAAATGGACCTATCCAACAATATCGTAATTACCAAGAAAGAGCTTTAGTTTAGAGTGATAAAGAAGGACCTTTTGACCTATAGAAAATTCTTTCTAGTTAAGATTTTTTCGTGAAAGGCCTTAGTTTTTTCTTTATAGATTTTAGCCATCTCATAAGCATCATTACGTATCTCTTCCAACTCTTGCAATTTTAATTTTCGATTAATTCTAATCTCGTTTAAATCCAAATTGTATTGTTTTATAGCCCAGTAAGGCTTATATACCAATTTTACAAGCAAATGACAAGGTTTTCCGAATACTAACCTGTATGGTGACATACTAATAGGAGTTTTATATGTTGTCTTATATGCCCATAGCACGTCATCTAAGCGCAAACTCCAATCTTTCCTATTAGGATTAACCACTTTCTCCAAAATTGATTTGATTTCCTTGTTAGAAACTTCGGCTTGTCCACTTTTCTAGGGATGGTATGCTATTGAAGTTCAGTTTGTAAAACCATATTTTCTCAATAAAGTCTCAATAATTCGATTACAAAAATGAGTTCCACGGTCACTGATTCTTGCTCTAGGCACTCCAAACTTGACAAAAATATGAGACCTAATAAAATCGACAACAACTTTAGCATTATCAGTATAAGTAGCCTTAGCTTTAACCTATTTTGAAACATAATCCACAACAACAAGAATATTTGTCTTATCGAAAAAGGAAGGGAAAGAGCCGATAAAATCAATTCCCCATACATAAAAAATTTCACATACTAGGATATTTGTGAGCAGCATTTAGTCTTTTGGTCCTAAACCACCTATTCTTTGGCATCGATCACAAGACTTACAAAATATATAAGCATCATAATATAGTTTAGGCCAAAACAAACCACATTCAAGCACCTTACGGCTGTCCTTCTAGGACCAAAGTTTCCACCACATACAAAAGAATGGCAAAACTTCAATATAGAAGGGATTTCATCATTAGATACACATCACCTAATAATTTGATTAGAACAATATTTCCACAAATGTGGCTTTTCCCATGCATAATATTTAGCCTCTCTTTTAATTTTATCTTTTTTAGTTCGTGATAAAGAACTAAGTAAAAACTTGGTAATCAGAAAATTAACTACGTCAGCATACCAAGGTGTTACCTATTGGGTGGCAAATAAATGTTTGTCTAGAAATTCATCGTTTAGGTTGTCTAAAGTTGTGTCTAAATAGATACGACTAAGATGATCAGTAACTAGATTTTCAGTTCCCTTTTTGTCCCATATCTCCATATCAAATTCTTGCAACAGTAGAATCTAGTGAATAAGACGTGGCTTTGCTTCCTTTTTGGACAACAAGTACTTCAATGCGGGATGATCTGAATAAACTATGACATAAGTGCCCAATAGATATGAACGGAACTTCTCTACCCTAAAAATAACTGCCAATAATTCCTTTTATGTTTTTGAATAGTTTTTCTGGGCATGGCTTAGCATTATGGAAACATAGCAAAATAATAAGCGGTGCTTTGTTCATCCTTTTCCCCAGAACAACTATTAAGGCATAGTCAGTTGCATCGCACATTATCTCAAATGGGAGACTTCAATCTGGGGGGCTGGATTATTGGAGAAGAAATTAGCTTCTCTTTTAATTTATCGAATGCTTTCCTACATGTTTTATCAAACTTGAATTCCACATCTTTTAAAAGTAACTTGCATAAGGGCTGAGTGGTCTTCAAAAAGTATTTGATAAAGCATTGATAGAAACCTGTATGTCCAAGAAAAGAACAAACTTCCTGTACACTAATGAGGTAAGGAAGAGATTTAATAATTTCTATCTTAACCTTATCAACCTCAATTCCCCTAGAAGACACTATATGGCCTAAGATTATCCCTTGATCAACCATAAAATGACATTTTTCAAAATTTAGAATCAAGTTATTTTCAATGCAACGTTTCAAAAAAATTTTCAAAGTAAATCAAGCAAATATCAAAAGACTCACCATAAACTGTAAAGTTATCCATAAAAACTTAAATACAGTCATCCATATAATCAAAGAAAATACTTACCATACACCTCTGGATTGTCGCAGGTGCATTACATAGTCCAAATGGCATTCTTTGATATGCAAAGGTGCCAAAAGGATGTGAAAGTCATTTTATGTTGGTCCCCAAGTGTAACAGAAATTTGGTGATAACCTGAATAACCATCTAAACAAAAATAATGAGTTTTCTTATAAGTTTTTCAAGCATTTAGTCAAGAAAAGGAAGTGGAAAATGATCTTTACGAGTAATATAATTTAACTTCCTGTAATCTATACAAACTCTTCACCCATTTTGCACACGGATGGGCACCAATTCACCTGAAATGTTCTCCACTACGGTTACTTCAGCTTTCTGAAACCACCTATACTGGACTTACCCATTTACTACCTGAAATTAGATAGATTCTACCAACTTCGAGGAGCTTCAGAATCTCCTTCTTGACTACCTAGATCATTGGTGGGTTCAATCTTCATTGTTACTGTCTTATTTCCTTAACTCCATCTTCTAATAGAATTCAGTGCATACAAATTGATGTGTTAACCCCTTTTCAATCAGTCGTAGTCCATCCAAAAGCATCTTTGCAATTTTTCAACATACCCAATAATCGTGTTTCTTGCAAAGATGTTAGTTTGCTTGAAACAATAACGAGAAGAGTTTCATGCTCACCTAAATACACATATTTCAAGTTATCTGGAAGAGTCTTCAACTCCAATTTTGGAGATTGTATAAGAGATGGCAACAACTTCGAATTATTTCTAGTTAGCTCTAGAAAACATACTTATTCCTCCAAGTATTTGCTCCACTCTAAAATATGGATAATGGTATCCAACTCCTTAGGAATGGCAAGATAATTAGCTAGTGTTTTTCCTTCCTAAGTACCCAATCTATTTCCAATGCAGTCTATAATTTATTTGGTCCATCTAAACAAAATGTTTCCTGCACTAAAGTATCAAGAAAACTCATAAAAACAAAAGATTGATCATCATTAGGAAATTTCATGGGGTCATAAATGTTGAACTTAATCACATCACCATCAAACTCTATAGTTAAAGACCCCTCATAGACATCAACTTTTGTTATAAAGGTTTTCAAAAATGGTCTTTCTAATAAAATTGGGGCTAAAGTGGATGAATCTTCATTACCCATCTGTAAGACATAAAAATCAGTAGAAAAAATCATATTATCAACTTGAACTAGGACATCCTCAAAAACACCGGTAGGATAGGCATTAAATTGACCAACAAGTTGGATTATGACACCAGTTTCTTTTAGAGGCCCCATATTCAAAGATTCATAAATAGATTAAGGCATAACATTAATCGACACACCTAAATCCAACAATGCTTTCTCGATTTTTAGAATACCTATTTTACAAGGGATTGTAAACATACATAGATCTAGAAACTTAGGAGGTAACTTCTTTTGAAACATAATAGAAACATTCTCACCCAATTGCACCTTTTCATTGCCACTTAGCTTTGTCTTTGAGGTATAGAGTTCCTTAAGAAATTTAGCATAATGAGGAATTTTTTTAATAACATCAAGTAAAGGAATATTGACCTGTACTGTTCGTATTTCGCAAGTGCACGGTTGTCGAATTAAGTAATAAATTAGTAAGAATCAAGTCGTATCCACAGGGATTATGAGAAAGTTCAATTCTATGCTAGCTGGCGGTATTTGAAATTGGGTTGAATGAAATTTTAGGAAATTTAAAATTAATGTAAAAAAAATTGTTTAAACTTAAATAAATTTCTAAACAACTACCCAATTCAATGCAACCAAAATAACTATGAATATGACAAATTTGTGCATTAACTAATTAAGAAAAGAATACAACAATTTATCAATTAAAAGTTTTAACGGTAAAGGGGAATGACTTTTTCTTAGGGAATGATATTTTTGTCACCTTTAATATTGAGTTAGCTATCCTCCACAAATGAAATATCCTAACCTTTTAGGTGAATTTTAAGAGTAATTAATCCCCTTTTCTCAAAGATGAATTAATCTATCCACTCTAGACGTCACTTATTAATCCCTTACTTAAGTTCTTCCTAGAGTTTCTTAAGTTCCAAACCTTCAATTTTCACCTCCTAAGTTTCTTGGGTCTCTCAACTTACAAGAAAATCCTAGTCTAAATTTCCTTCAATCTTCTAGCAAAAACTCCCTTTTTCCAAAGGCGAATTTATACCAAGACAATTTCCAATAATCCAAAGGAAGAACAAATAAACCCATGGAAAAATCAACAAGTATATAAATTTTCAATCATGGATTCTAGCAAAATTCAATATTAAAGCATCACGAAAACATCAAATCCCTAAAAGAAATTAAAGTTTTAGCCATAAATCATCATATCAAGCTGTCCACAAGCATACAACCTAGATAAACTCATGATGGAATCAATTTAAAATAAAAGGCATTATTCCAAACTACAACAGAATAATGTGCTCTCCCCTCTCCTTACATGGAGTGCTGGCATGAAGAGGCCACATTGTTGCTGCTGGTTAATGGCATGGAGTGATGTGAGGCTAGCTATATTGAAGTTGCTGGCTGTGTGAGTGACTAGTGGAAGCAGCTGTGTGGATCTAGTATGTAGCTTGTAAGTCTTGTAGTGGAGGCATTTTTGGTGAGTAAATGATGAAGGTTGCAGCTTGTGTCTGGCGGTGAAGATTGGATGCTTGAATGGAGGATCTTGTGGTGTTGGAGTTACATCAATAGCTCTTGGATGGAGGCTGCTTGTGTTGCTTGAAAGAAAATGAAGTGTGGGAGTAGTTTGTTGTGTGAATAGGAGTAAATGAAGCTATCTACGTGTTATGTGTGTAGGAGGCTTTGGTGATTGGAGGCTAGTGGAGTGATGTTACGGTGTATGTGGAAGATTAGAGAGAAATTCAAGGGTTACATGTAGGAGGCTGGAGTTACGTCCAAGGTTTCTGTGAATGGTGTGTTGCTTTGTGCTTGAAGTAGCTGCTGAATGAGTTGGAGGCTTGCGTCTATAGCTCTTAGATGGAGGCTGCTTGTGTATGTGGAAGGTTTTTAAGGAATCAGCTATGTGAATGTGATGTACGAATGCTATGTTAGTGGAGTAAAAAGTTGGAGCTAGGTGGGGCTTTTGCATGTGAGAATAATGGAGTGGGGCGTTGTTATTGGTTGGAATGGGAGTTAGCTTTGGTGAGTGGAGTGGATGGGAGTAGCTTGTGCATGTGTGTGAATAATTGGAGGATGGGGTGTTGTTGGAGAATGGAATGTGGGGCTAGTGGAGTGAAGCATGAGTTGCTGCATGGGTTGAAATAATTAAAAGGTGGGGGCTGATGTTGATCCTTGGCTGGTTGGTGACGTTGATGTGGAATGGAGTGTGGGGCTGGTGTTGATCCTTGGCTAGTTGGAATGGATTTTTCAAGGTCAATTTTGATAGTGCATAAAAGCTAAACGATGACAATTTAGGAGCTCATCAATATCTTTTTCTTTGAGTTAGCTTCAATATGAGACTTGAATCACGAAATTTTACCATCTGAGTCAAAAGTTATGATCAAAACATCGTCGAAAGGTCATTCTGGCGATCCAAAATCGAACGCAACTTTTGGGAATTTATTTCTCCTGAATTCTAGCTTTAAAAAATCTGCAATTGGTCTCAAAAATTTCATCAATGAGTCAAGACTTTAAGTATGAAAATTCAGAATTTTTTGCTAAACCAATCTTGAGATAAAAATCCCATAATGACTAAAGGTCAAGTCTACCAGAAACCCAAAAATAGTGCAATTCGAGTCTATTTGTTTCATCTATGCATTTTACGTCAACGAATCTCGAATAATTCTAAAACATAATAAACCAGTTATAGATGAACATAAAATGAACGTAAATGACTCTAAATTAAGTCCAAAATATATATGAAAATATGAGTGTATCATGTACCTTGCGAAAAGTTTCCAGAATTTCTTTCTCTTGCTCCTCCTTTTTTTTTCTTGGCAAAACAACTAGGAAAAGGAGGTTATACATTGAACTTTGGTGTGACAATGTGAGAATCACCCTCCTTTTTCTCTTGTGACTACTTTGGAATTTTTTTCTCTACTTCTTCTTCAACCTCTCGCTTATAAACCTTTGGGGAAGGTTCTTTTAACTCTTTACCACTTCGAAGTGCGATAGCATAAGCACTCTTCTTTGGATTCACCTCAGGTTGAGAAGGGAGCTTTTCTAAATTTTGTACCTCCAACCTATTAATGGCAATCGCCATTTGGCTCATTTGAATCTCAAGATTCTGTTTGCTAGTTTGCATATCTTGCTGAAATTTCATGGTATTATGTTGAAAGTTCGTAGTATTCATGGCTAATGTCTTGACTATGTCCTCCAAATAATTATTTTCACTAGAACTTTGTCCCATTTATTGTTATTGTCTAGGCATATAAGGCTGAAAATTAGAAATTACTTGTTGTCCCTGACTGTTGCCATAAGGAAGGTTTGGATGATCTCACCAACCCAGATTATATGTATTTGAAAACGGGTCATACTTCCTTGGAGGTTATCCGAAATAACTACCCATTGCCTTGACTTCTTCCACTTGGTCTTCTTGTAGAGTGGGGCATGTATCTATGAGATGGCCAACCATAGAACAAATAGCACAATTCTTAACTTCCTCTTTCCTAGATACTGCAAGTCGATGCACCAAAGAAATCAAATCATCTAATCTTTTTTCCAATGACGAAACTTCCATCTCATTAACATGTCTTGAACCATAATCATTCTGAGTTAGAAGCCATAATTGAGATCAAATCCCATTCAATTGCTGCTGTTTTATCAATTAGAGCTCCTCCACTTGCAACATTTATCATACTCCTCTTAATCGGTAAAATACCTTCATAGAAATATTGAATCTACAGTTGATCGCTAATTTGATGATGCGGGCAGCTTGCACACAACTTCTTAAACCTCTCCTAATATTCATATAATGACTTCCCAGTATTTTTTCGAATGCCATATGTTTCTTTTCTGATATTGGCGACCTTGGAAGCTGGAAAAAAAATTCTCTAGAAATAGCTTCTTCATCTCTGCCCATGTTGTAATACTTCCAGTAGGTAAACAATATAACCAATCTTAGGCATCATCCTTCAAAGAAAAGGGAAAAGCCCTCAATTTTATCTGCTCTTCAATGACATTAGTAGGTTTCTTTCCCATGAAAACAACATCAAACTCCTTCAAGTGCTTATAAGGATCTTCTCCTAATATGCCTCGAAAAATGAGTAATAAGTGAATCAGTCCCGACTTCAACTCAAAAGTGTTATTATCACCCAAATTCAGAAAATTAATGCAGTGAGGCTGTTAGTTCTCAACTGGAGCAGCCAATTTGCGTAAAGTGCGATTTGTAGCTATGTTCCTTTCCCTTTGTTGTTCTTCTCTCTGTACTTGTTGTCTTTGTTTTGTCTTCTTTCTTAATGTCATTGTTGTTTTCTTAATGTTAGGATTATACTACAAATTTTCAGATTGATTCGAATGCGTAATATACATAAACCATCAAAAACTCCCCGACAACGATGCCAAAAATTGGTGAATGTTGGGCCTGCAATCAAATATAAAAAGAAACCAACTTCCTACAACATAAATTAATGTAGCAGTGAAAAGTAGGATTGTTCCCATGAGGAATTCAGATGTTAGTAATTACGCAATAAAAGGGGGGTTTTTAATTATGAATTAAACATAATTTAAGTGGAATACGAAATTAAAAAAAACTAATAGCAAAACAATGATAATTTAACAATCAATAAGAATAAATCTTGGTTTCTGATCTCCTTTATTATTGAACTTGCATTGATCATTGACACTAAAAATAATCAATTTATCAGTTAAGCATTCGTCGTAGTAAATTTCTTTACCTATTTTCTCTTATGTTTAGTTAATCGAAACATGTATTCGAATTAACTCTTGTTAATCAATAACCTGGATACGATATCATATTTAATTAATTAATAGCTTTATGAATCAAAAAAATTGACGAACTAGTCAACATACATATGATGTATATTTAGTTGGGACAACTTTTTATCCTAGAATCATGTCCCTAACGTAGTAGACAAAAATCCTAGTCACTACTTCTAATTAAAAGAAGTGAAGGTCAACCTGTTTAATCTAGTAATTGATTGAATAAAATCATAAACTAGCTGCGCACCTAGTTGTAAAATCAAACAATCAAATAATGACCCAGAAAAATATTTAATACTTGACTAATAAATCGATTCAAATAAAGAACAAAAGTCTCACAACATTCAGAGTTCAAAAATTAGGATTTCGTAAACTAAGAAATAAGAGTTTAGATATCCAACATCACAAATTTTCCTAATTATTTTGGATTGTCCATGTTTGGGGCGTTTTTGATTTTCTTCTTTAGTTCCTGTCCAGCAGCTGTCCTTGTTGCTTGATTTTTCTCTTTTTCTGCTGGGCGTTATCCCCCTCTATGGACGTGCTCTGTTCTCCTCTTTTCAGCCGCACCCTCCTTTGTTTTGTTTTCTCCTATTTTCGTTGCTTGAGTTGCTACTATTCTCCTCATGCTGTTAGAGTAGTGCCCTAAAGGTAATCCCCTTTAGCGCATTTTGTTCATAGTCATGTAGAGACTATATGAATAAATAAAGCAAGGCATTTTTCATATATTTGATGTTCATTATATTATGAATTGATAGTGATCTTTAATTAAATTAATGAAGTCCATGATGCATGACATAGCATGAAGGAAATTATGATGTGATCATACTACTGAGATTCCTATCATGTGCAATTATGTCAGTATCTA
>JAOTIZ010000202.1:31364188-31375293 GCA_027123425.1 Erythroxylum panamense
GTAGTTGTTTAATGGATTTGAAGTGGTTTTTGTGGTATTGGAGAAGAATATGAGGTAAGGGGATGTTAGGATGGGTTTAGGAACCTTTGGAGGGGTCTTGGAGGGTGAAAAATTGGTGATACCCGTAGGTTACACGGCCTGCCCGTGTGATTTTACACGGGCCGTGTGATTTTGGGCGCAGGGACACCATTTCACCCGAAGGTTACACGGGCTGACCGTGTGATTTTACACGGTCTGTGTATTTTGACCCTTATAACGATGTAATTTCAAATTTTGGTCTCATAAAAGTTTTATCCCTAGATGTCTACTTTCTAACTGTCTAAAAAAGAAGTCAATCCGACATCTATAGTGAGAGTTATGGTGTTTGCGCCAAAGTATGTTCAGTAGGAATCAGGATATGAACATATCGGATTTGTTTAGCCATAACTCCTTCGTCCGACCTCCGAATGAGGTGATTCTTGAGGTGTTAGATTCCTAACACGTCTTTCTACGTCTCCATAAAAATTGATAGCCTTTGGATCTAAATTCAAAACGTTTGATGGGAAGGAAGTGAGGGGTCTGTTTGGAGAGCGTGATTGGGCTATGAACATATTTTGGATTTTTAAGCATAACTTGAGATATAGAGCTCCGAATGAGGTGGTTTCTGTTTCTAAATAAACTAGAGACTAAGAGCTACCATTTTGAAGAAGTCAATTATGATTTTATGATTTTTTGTGTGGGCTCGCCTTTGTGGCTTGAGATGTCATGCAAATGAGGACTGTTCGTTGAGGGTTAAAGAATTTGGAAACTCGCTTATGTTTTCGACTCCGGTTCAATAGTTGGGCTTCGGAAACGGGGCCCAAAAAAATTACTATATAATGGCAATGAAAATTTTGACAAATGACTTTAGGATTTATTGACAAGTGCCATTGAAAATTGGGGGACAATTAGAGTAGAAATCGAAATTGATTGGACTAATTAAATGAAGGAACCTATTCTTAATGCTTTACAAATTAGAGCGAGTGACACATGTCATAAGTCTTTAATTTTATTGAAAAACCCCCCCTTTTATTTGCTCTTTCTCACAATGCTTCTCTCTTAAAAGCCATTGGAGTTTTGTTTTTGGTTTTCTTCTACTCTCCTTCGTAGCTTCTTTCTTTCTTCTTCTTGATTTTTTTTCTCTTCAAATCTCCACCCACCCACGCTGGCATCTCATCTTCCATTTGCTACTCCTTCACTTTGCCCTCTTCTTCATTCCCACCAAAAACCCTAACCTTCCAACCCTAAAGATGGTGATGATCGTGAGTTGTGTTGAAGTTAGGTATTTTTTATTTTCTTGAAGAGCTTGAAGATTTGGTATCTAAATCAAGTTGTGATTAATGTTTTTTTGGGCAATTTTAAATGGAGCATTTTTTATGATATTTAGAGGTTAATGCATGGAAGGGGTGCTTTGTGTATGTATGTGTTATGGATGATGAAGAGTTTATGAATTTTTTTGTTTGTACATATATGTTTGATGAGTAATGAGCTATAGAGATGTTTTGTTTCATATAAATGCTAAATAATGGGTTATGAGTTATTTTATGGATGATTGATGTTGTATATGAGGAGTAAGAAAACTATGAGTTATGCTACATATGTTTGTAATATAGATTGGTTGTGAAAATGGTGTTTTAATGAGAATTGAGAGTTGATAAATAGGTACATGAACATATCTTGTTTTTGGGTTAATGATCCAATTTATGTCATGCTTTATTGGTGAATGATATTGAGATGAAATGAAGTTGAAAATGGGGAGTAAATGAAGAAAAAATGATGATTTTTGTATAAGTTAGGATAGGTATAAAAATCTAGAAAGTTTGAAGATGGTTGGCTGGAAAATGTCCATTGAGTATGCCTTAATCTTTTACCTATAACTTTCTCTCTAGTTATCCAAATGAGATTAGTTTTGGTTGGGATTAAACTAGATACGTATAGCTATATTTTTTATGAAGAAGTTGAATTCAAATTCTATTTAGAAGAGTTTCAAAATCTAATCTGAAGTTGCAAAACTGGGTTTGCATTTGTGAAAGTTTGCTGCGGCAAACTCCTTGCTTTGCCACGGCGAACTTGAAGGATTTAGTAAGGATTTCTTTGTGGTAAAGATCATCGCGGCCAACTTTAGGTTTCACAGCAGCGAACATATGAAAATTTCACGAGAATTCCTCTTTAGAGGAGTTCGTCGCGGAACTTCTCAAACTTCGCCGCGGTAAACTTTTCTCTACACTAAACATGGTTCACTATTTTGGGCATATCTTTTTCTATAGTTATCCAGATGATTCTTGATTTGGAGTAAACAAGAGACATAGAGTTACAAATTATCTGAAGAAATTAAATTCTGAATCTAACTATAGGAGTTTCAATTTCTTGGTGTAATTTGAGTATAGGGTACTGTCTTAAGATAAAAGCAGTCCAAAAATATTTGGAGTATAACTTTCACAATACTGAATCAAATTGAATGATTTTGGTGTCATTAGAAACCTAAGACATAGCGGAGAAATTTTATAGAAGGAAGTATTCTCAAATTTCCCCATTTGCACTATCTAAATGATCAAGAATGGTAGACCCAAAAGTCAATTTTGGGAAAAATCTGGAATTTTGATCCATGAGTTATGAATTATGATTTTAATGGTTTTATTGGGATATAGACCATAAGCATACATGGTACTTATGTGAGTTGGTAATATACATGATGAGAATAATTGATAGATACCCGAGATTGTCATTGAGCATGCATTGTACATATTCCATATACACACATGTGCATAAATGAATGCTTATAATTGTGCAAAGTTATTAATGTGTGTGCAATGTGTGTATTGCATAATTATGATGTGCAGGATAAACGTCCGTATTCAGACGCTTTCAGATCAAGGAAGCAAATGATAATCTGGAGCGTACTGTGAGTAACCTAGACGGTCTCACTTAATTACTTGTTTGCTTAAATTATGTTTTGACTGATAAATAAATGTGAAATGAATGTGTTTAATTGTTGATTCTGGACATAAGGTCCGATGAATGTGAATGGGGAATGTATATTGAAGTGATGCTTGAATGTGAATGTGAAGAACTATTTGATTCATCATATGATTGATTATGATAGATGCATTCCATACATTAATGCACAATCAGATAATGGTAGTTGTGACCAAAGTAGCCACCGATCATAGCTTAAAGCTCAACAAGTGAAAAGAGTCTCGAGCTCAGAAAGTAATTAAGAGCCTAAGGCTCACTATGTAAAATCAGCCCTATATCTCCATCGGATAAGGGACAATTATCAATGAATCCGGTACCAAAATAGATACGGGACAGTTTATTAATGAACCCGGTATCTAAAATAGATATGAGACAGTTAGGCACTCGATCACAATAACGTAATAATTAGAAAAGAGTCTCATGAGCATTTCATAGGAATTTGTTAAGTATGTTTGATTGATTGAAATGCATAATTGCCCAAGAGTCTCGTGAGCATTTCATAGGCATTTGTTAAGTATGGTTGATGGATTGAAATGGATAATTGCCCACGCTTAAGTGAAAATGTGATACATTATCAATTATGCAAAAATGTGATTATATGTTATGTGATTTGTTGTGTTGTATGAATTGAGTGAACCATCAATGATGGTTACCTCATTGAGTTCACAAAACTCACCCAAAATTTACAAATATTTTTCAGGATCAAAAGAATACCTCGTTAGGCAAACGGAAGTATACCTCAGCCTACAAGTAAGGGACAGAGGTCACAATCAGTTGGCGTCTGCATTGTACTTCCTTGTTTTCGTATTGAATTGTATATATATTTCAGAAATTTTTTTGTATCGAAAAATGTATTCAGAAATTTTTGCACAATGTGTATACAAATGTACTTATGTTGTAATGTAAAGACATTATGAATAAAGTGTTTTGTATTTTTAATGGGCCCCAAATGACGTTTGACATTCTCTTGATTGTATTGTTATGACTGAAAATGTTTGTGAAATAAAGCGGGCTCGAATTGTTCACTATTTTTTGTGCATATGTTTATGGTTTCAAAAAAAATTATATCCATTTTTGAACGATTGAGTGATCTAGCACGCCATCCTCACGGGGCATAGACACAGATATCACCCACAATGTCAGGTTTGAGTCTTGCAGGAGTGGGGTGCTACACATACGTGCATGTTTCTTTTGTAGTTGTACATTTCATAATCTAAGTCTTTCATAGGTGTATAAATTATGTACCGATTTCAGGGAAAAACCGAACAAATTTAGGGTAAATTAGTCAAAGTTATCTTCTAGAAAGTTGTAGCTTATTTTCCTAGCTTTCTAACGGTACATAGTATGAAATTTTTGGATATCGGAGTCAAAAGTTATAATCCTTATAAGTGAAGATGCTCAGGAGTATAGGACGTATCGTCTGGTGAGGACGTATCATCTTATGAGGACGCTTCGTCTTGTGAGGACGGATTGTCTTGTAAGGACAGATCGTCTGGTGAGGACGTTTTGTCTTGTGAGGATGCTTTGTCTGATGAGATCGGATCGTCTGGTGAGGACATATCGTATGGTGAGGATGCTTCATCTAGTAAGGACGGATCGTCTTGTGAGGACGCTTCATCTGGTGAGGACGTATCATCTAATGATGTCATATCGTCTGGTGATGACTTCATTTCGTCTGGCGCACTGTTCATCCAATCCTATCGTCTAATCCCATTTTTGATCCTTTAGATTATAGAATTTGGCTTCAAAGTCTCTATGAAAGTTGTAGGTCTACAAGTCCTCTTCGAAACCATTTAAAGAAAATCTTAATCTGAAATCTCTAGTGAAAGTTATGCTAATTGTTCCGAGATAGGTACAACGTGATTGAGGACATGAGTATGGTTGGTTCTTTTGGCCATAACTTCATAACCTGACTTCAAAATTAAGTGATTCTTAAAGCAATAGATTCCTGAAAAAATTTACTATCTCTCAATAAAAATTTGTAGCTTTTGGGGTTGATTTGAAAGAGATTGATGGAAGGAAAATGAGGGATCGGTCGGAGGGGCATAACTAGGTTATGAACACACTTTCTAAGCATATCTTAAGCTATAGAGCTCCGAATGAGAAGGTTCTTATTTGAAAATAAAATAAAGGCATAGAGTTACAATTGGCTTGAAGAAGTCAAATTGTGATGTTGGTGATGGGTTGCTGTGGGCAAGCCACCCTTGTGAGATAATGGCAAAGTGAGGGTTCACTAGAATAACCCTACAAGGAATCCCGCTCATGCTTTTCGACTCCGAAAAGATAGTTGGGCTTTAGAAACGGGGCCCAACATCTTGTGGTATCAAAGCAATTGTTGGGCTCCAGAAACGGGTTCCAACATGTGTGCATTCAATTTCATAAGATTGCTTTCAGCTATAATCAAATTGCAAATTAGGTGACTTAGGTTTTCTTCAATTTCTTGTATATTCTTTGTTTCTTTTTTAAATTGATGCCTTATTAATGAAATTAAAGATTGGTTTAAGGTTTTATAACTCAATTATATCTAATTATGTTTAATTATAAATTAACATTAGTTTTTGGCATTTTTCAAGTGAAATTAGTAAAATTTTAAAGTTAGTCAACATTGTAAAAATTTTTATGAACTTAATGGTTAGTTATCGTAGTTAGGAATACATTTGAGTTACTTCCATATTCAATTTCATTGGAACTTATCAATTCATGGCCAAATTGAATAATTTCAACTTAGTCACTTTTGAAGAAATTAGGATTTTTTTCAATTAAGTATAATTATTTGTCACTTTCATAAATTAGTGAGGTTAAACTTCTAAAAATTTATTGAACTGCTTTTCCTATAGGTGGCCTTACCTTTAACTCACTTTACCCTTTGTCTGTTAAGTTTTTGTTTCTTAAAGCACCTTAAACCTTTTATTACTATAGCAGGAACTAGATGAAACTCCAATCTTATATCTAGGGCTTTTACTTAAGATAGGACTAACCCTAGCTCTATTAGGACTCGAAGGACTTGAGAGAGATCCGAACTCTACTATCTATGCATTGTTCCACTTATGAGGATTAGTATTTCTACATTCACTCTCCTTAGTTACTCAATTATTCTTTACTCTAGTTACATGAAAACCTAGTCATTTCCCCATCCTTTCTAGAAAAATTTAAAATATAAAACCTTATATAATTTTTCATTGATTAAAGGTCAAAATCTTTAGTTACCAAGATTTTTCACATTAGCCTAAACAATGTTAGGTTGTTCTACTGCAAACTTCAATCTTGAGTAATCCAAGAAAGTACTCACATATTTTTTATAGTCCAAGGTATAGATATCCATCTCACTAGTGATCTCATAAATGAGATTTTAGGCCTTCCTATTCCTAAAAACCCTATTTAGTATAATTGTCATACCAAATATCAACTTTAACCCTATTGTGTATCTGATAAAGTCAAAATCAACTTTGATTTAGGTGTTTATGTAGAAGACATTAAAAAAGTCCAAAGATGATTGTAGTCCCAGTGTTATAATGAGATTTCATCTTATTTTCATCAAGTACAACTTTGTTTCTTCTGGTGGTCATTTATCATTTCGAGGACATGATGACCTTTGGTTTCTCTCCAACCTTATATTAAGAGAGAGCATTCATCTTGGTAACTTTATTTTGCATAATATGGTGCATTTCAATAATACTAAGAAAAAAAATTAAAATACCTCATATGCTCTAATCCTTAGCCTCATCTTTTAACAATTTCACATCTCTCCCACAAAATATGATATTCATCTAGACTTTTCTTTGATGTTACTACCATTAATCATATAGGTAATTAATTGGTTAAAGATCACATTACTCAGTCATATCAGTGACAGTAGCTATAGTGTTAGTCCTGATAAGCCTTTACTTAGCCACGCCATTAAGCTACATACGAATAAGAAAGTTATTACCTTACGACCATGCTATAGATCCCCACCTAATGCACGTCTAAAAACTATCAAGTATCAACTCACTTAACTATAAGTTGATCTTGACTCTTTTGTGACCCTATGATGCACTATCTTAATTACTTATACCACTTGTCTCACTTTCCTCCTCTAGATAGTTGATTTTTTAATGTTTCTAATAAAGTGGAGAGAAATCTAGTAATATTATATTCAAGGAAAGTATCAATTATGCATATATTTTGTTGGTTATCGGACATATGTGATAATTAAATATATTTTTCATGTTATTTTACTCTTGATATTGTGTTGAAATTTATCATATATATATATGCGCTTTAAAAGTTTCACTTGTACTCTTTTCATGCATGAATCAAGTTTGAGTTAATAATTTATATTGTATGGGTGCTTAATTTCATTATTGCTTCTTGTAATATCACAAAAGGATTTTATCATCATAAGAAATAGAGAGATTATTCAACTAGGGATGTTCCAATTAATATTTTAATGATAACAAAATATAAGAACTACTAATGAGTTTTATTTTTTTTAAGAAAGCATTGTGAGAACAAATTATAGCCATACATAAATCAAAAGAAATTTTATGAAGTTACTAGGGAAAAGTTAAAGTTTGCATCATTTGAAGTAATCGAGATAAAGATCAAGACATATCAAGTATATAAATAATTTGTAGTATTTATTGTAATTTCACTTAGTCACTTTGATAATCTTAAAGCCTCATCATTCATAAATACATCATTTTTTAATTAATTGCATAAGTATTTTCATTCATCCAGAGGGATTGAAAATTTTGACTTTAAAGAAGACCCTCTTAAACTTTAAAAAATTCTTTGGGTAACAGTTTAAAAAGTATTTGCATTAAGAAAATGAAGTTTTAGCATTTAAAGTTGTTAAAATCATGATTTTGTCTTACTAATGGTAAAAAATAATGAATATTGCCTATTCAATACATATTGGTGAATCAATATGTTATATTGGTCGACTAGTACGCTGCAAATAGCTTTTGTAATAACTAATTTTTGGGTTTAACAATTAGTTCATCCTAAAACACTATAAATACATGTTTTTCATTAGTTCTTGCATCAAAAAGTATTTAGGTACTTTTTATACATTTTTCTAGATTTTTCAAGCATTTTGAGCATTCATTGTCTCATTTTGAGTAAGTGAGTCATTTATCTTTATTAAATTGAGCAAGTGATATCTTTTATGAGTGGGGTTACTCTTCACCTTAAAGAAATATTGTAATAAGAACTACTTTTTGCTCATAAAAAAAGAAAAGATTATTGTAAGAAGAGACTTACTAGAAATTTCAAAAGTGTCTTGGAGAGTAGATGTAGGTAACGATTGTTTTGTTAAACTTTTATAAATCAATTTACATTTCTTTTTCCTTAAACTATTAAATTATTGCTAGATTGTGCTATTGATTTACATTAATTTTTTTTAATCTTATACTAGTTTTTGTCCAATTGCATCCATCAATTAAAAAATAATTTTTAATTTTACAAACATCTAATTCACCCTCCCTCTTGGGTTCCATTAGGGATCGATAGAGGATAACTTAAAACTAATAAGAAGAGAGGTAGTTGTTGGCTTATACTTTTACATATTGAAACATGGAAAACCTTTTTTAGGTAGCTTCTTTTAGAAAGCCAAATCTTTCTATTATTTATATCTTGGTGAATTTGCGTCCTTTGAATCTTGATTGCTAGTCACAAGTCCTTTATTTCAAATTCCTTAGCTAATTATGTCATCAATACTTTAATATGATCTTTGTTGTGACCTGTACCAATATATCTCTACATGTAACAGCAAGATCATAAAATCATTATCACCAAACCTCTTAAAATATACATAAGGATCTATATTAAGTATGTTATATCCAAAGTTTATAATGAAGGAATCAAATCTCTAGTACCAATACTTCAATGCCTATTTAAGACCATATTATAGAGATTTGTTTAACCAACAAGCTAAGTTTTCTTTTCCTTTTTCTTAAAAACCTTATAGTTGAAGCTTATAAAATTTTTCTTCAAGATCTCTTTGAAAAAAATGTTTTTACGTCTAGTTATTCTAAATATAATTCAAACATAACACATATTTTTAAGACTATTCTAACCATAGTAAATTGAACTACTGGAAGAAAATATTTCATTAAATTCACTTCCTTGTTTTTTTATCATTTTTTTCACTAGCAATCTTGGACGATATTACTCTACTTGATCTTCACCATCTTGCTTGATTTTGAAGAACTATTTATCACTAAGTTTGTTTCTTCCTTGTGGTAATTCTATAACTTTATAAGTTTTATTTTTATAAAGAGTTTGGATTTCTTTCAACAATATTTCATCCATTCGGAGACGTCTGGATTATTAAGTGCTTACTGGAAATTGAATGGTTCTCTATCCTATATTAGAAGGTAATATGCCATATTCCCCTTCATTGTATAATTTGAGTACTAATTTAGCGGTCTTTTATATGATCTAATCGAAAAAAAATTTAATCTTTAAAATCAAATTGTTCTTGAAAATCTTTAAGTTCTAATTTAGTGGTATTTTATATGATCTAATCAAAAAAAACTTTTAGATCTTTAAAATCAATTTGTTCTTGAAAATCTTACTCTTGTATTACTTTTAAAAAGTCTATTTGTGAAATTCTTTTTTCACTTGTATTGTAGTCTCTAAAATTCTTTGTGAAGTTTTATTTTCTTCTTCTTTCTTTTGTAATTTTTCTTTTACAAAGGACATGTCCTTATTGATAATAACCTTGTGGGCATTCAGATCCTATAAGTGACACCCATTCACTTTATCAACATATCGTAAAAATAAGCATTTTATGGATTTTTAAACCTATCTTGTGATTTACCATTATATGTCATATATACAAGACTTCAATATAAAAGGAGGTTAGAATAATCTATTGGCTTCCAATTCATATCTCCAACGACATCTTCAACTCAATTGTAATTGATAGAATCCGATTCACCATATAACAAGAGGTATTGATTACTTCTGTCTAGAAGGCCCTGTTTATACTTGTAGCTCTTAATATTGCTCTGATTCTTTCTAATAAAGTTATGTTCATCTAATTTGAAACCCAGTCTTTTTTAGGAGTATATGCAAAAATTGTCTTTTGATGTCTTCTTACTTATAAAGCACATCAAATTCATTTTCATTATATTTTCCTCAATTATCCCTCCTTAAGCACTTATTCTTTTTACCTAAATCAAGTTCAATATACATTTTGAAAACTTGTGCTCATTAATTATTTTCATTTCTTGTTTAGAAATATGTCCCAGCATCATGCTGAAGATCTTTAACTTGGACTACTTAAAGTGACTGATGCTTTTTGCTTCTAGCGATGCCTATCCCTTTAACTTAGACAAGTTTGCACCTATCTTTTCTTCCTTCATAAGTACAAGTGAAACTTAAATTATCTTCTATATTTTATTGATAATTTCTATTTGACACCCAAGATCATCTAGTCTTCTAGTCGTCTTAAAGACAACAAATTCTTCTTCAAGCCATCCATATGTTGTATATCTTGAATAGTTTGAATTGTACTATTATACATCTTAACTTGATGGTTCCAATTTTAACAACCTTTAGAGAATGATCATCATAATTGTAAAAAGATACTCCTAAAAAAGTTTATAATGATCGAACCATTCTCTTCTAGATATCATATGAAAAGAATATCTCATAGAGTTACACAATCAAGTTGTTGGGACCCGATCTCGAAATCGGACCCCAACCGGAAAAGCGGAAACGAAAAGGCTAAAGAGTTTGCAGAAGCGGAAGAATCAAAGGCGAAACGAATTCAAAAGCCAATCGAAGGGCTCGAAAAACGGAAACAAAAGCGAAAGCACTAGCTCGGATCAAAACGAAAGCAAAAGGACAAAAATGTAAAATACGAAACGATGAACGGAAGCGAATCGAATTCGGAAACAAACGAAAATGAATTCGAACCGATACAAATTTCTGACAAATCGATGCGGATCCGACATCCGAAGAGTGAACAAAGAATACTATCGCGTCGTGTTGGAAACCCTAAGACTAAACCCATCCGAATTCTGGTATAATTTTTTTTAAGTATTTTATTTCTTTCTTCTTTATTCAATCTTAGACAAATCAAACCCACATAATTTCCCCATTTGGAAATTTATCCTCAA
>JAOTIZ010000202.1:31375393-31385430 GCA_027123425.1 Erythroxylum panamense
ACAACACATACATACTCAAAAGCACCTATGTCATTCATTTTATAATTTCTATTTTCCAAGAAAATTTCGGGGTCCAACACAAGTAGTGACTTCCTACTATCAATTGTTACTGCTACTACTTCATAACATAAAGTGATGTTATCACCTAAAGTACCTATAAAATTATCTTAAGGACAAAAATGTTTCTTACTAAAATCTAACAATAAATTTTCAAGTGATCTTTCTTATTGTAGTTGTAGCATTTTAAAATTTTCTTACTTCTTAATTTTGATATACCATGATTTTGGTTCTTACTTAGGCCATGTTTTATTGATCTCCTTTTTATTACAATCAAGGCTTTAACTTATTATGAATTAGATTACTAGTCTTTCTTATTCTTGTGTTAACTTGCTTCCTAAAAAATTGTGGTCACAACTTCATTGAAGACTAAGTAGTCTATAAAAAGATTATCAGTTAAGTTGATGATAAATTAATTATAAGAATTAGGTAGACTTTGAAGTAGACGTTCAAAATATTCAAATGAATTTGTTATATATTCCAATAATGTGAGCTAAGAGAATAAGGTGGCCAAATTATTAATGTGCTCAATTATTGAAATAGATTCTCACATCCAAAGAGTATAAACTTTTCTCTTTAAAAAAATTTGTTGTCGAGTGACTTAACTTCATATAACTTTGTAAGATAATCTCATATCTCTTGGGTTGTTTTCTTCTCATTTATGCTTAACAAAACTTCACCAGATAAAGCTAGATGAAAATTTGCAACAACATTTATGTCCATTTCATTCTATTTGGCTATAAACTCTATCAACTTTATACTAATGATTGCAATGTAATTATCCTTTGAAAGGATTTCTTTCATCTTCAGCTTTCATATTGAGAAACTATTCATATTGAACTTCTCAAACATAAATTTAAATGACATTGTTTTGATCCCAAACTTCTTTGAGTTAAGAGAAATAACTTATTATTTCAGGTAAACAATAATTACATATATGGATAGTATGCAACACCTTCAAAGAGTAAATAATATCTAACATATTTTCTAACAGTGAAGATGCACTTATAGTAGTAACTACAAAGCATAAGATAATTAGATATATATGCCCTAATTAGCCTTTAATACCAATTGTTGAAATGATTGGGCAAAATCATGACTTTATTAAAATTAGAAAAATATGACATACAAAATATTATTATGAGTAAAAGGAGGAATTATACTATAATATTCACTTATTAACTAAATTATAAATATTAATCTGCAACTCAGATTTTAGAAGATTGGAATCCTTGCTAAGTTATATTCTTAAATAATTGAATTTATTTCTTGATACAAGAAGAAAGATGAGAATTTATAAATGAACCATACTAATTATGTCTGTATATTTTAATTTGTTATAATTACCACACATTTTAATATTCATTTTTGCACTATAAATTATTTATTTTTATCTAGATATTTTGTTAATAATATCTAAGATTATTCTATTGTGAATAATATCCGCATATTATGAGTGATATTTAGGTTATCTTAGCATTTTCTTATTAAAATTCTATTGAATTCACCAAAAAGATCACCACGTTGTTTATATTGTTTAAAAAAGTTCAAATAGGTTAGGGAGTTAATGGTAAATAATGTTGGTAACGTAACAGCACTATGCCAATGAAGACCGCAAATAATAAACGGGTCGGGTTGCAACCGAAAGACTCTACCTGCGGGCCCCGTTAATCAATGACAGCAGGCCCCTGCAAGCCCAAATTGTGGGGCAAATCTAACGATCCCAATTGAAAGTTACTTCCCCACCTCATCGCACGCCCAAAGACGAGTCCATGATCAAATCAAATAAAAAATCTTCCCCAATTATCAAGCATTAAAAATAAAAAAATAAAAAAAGGCTCTCTTTTGGGCAGTAGCCAAAAAGGAGGAAACCTGAAAAAGAGATCAATTTTTGGCTGTCTTCTTCAATCTTTGCATTCATCTACCAATATTTGAAGAAACTTTAGTCTTCACCATGAAAGGAGCGAAACGTTTCACCGCATCCGACTCGGCTTCTGATATGACTGTAAGTATTTTGTTTCCTTTTTTTTTTTTTTGGATTCTCAAAGGAAAAACCCTAGTCTACGTTCTACTGTTCCATTTCTTCAAAATTGCTGCCTTTTGTTTTTATAATCTGTGTTTCAGTTTCTGCTATTTGTTTTTCAACTTGGATTGTTGAGTTTGGTTCCTTTTTTGTTTTCAAATTTAATAATGAGGTTTTGATATGCTACAATTTGTTAGTGGTTTATGTGTATGAATCTATTTGCTACTCCAGTGTTATTTTGATTTCTGTTTTCGTCGATGGTGCAGTTTCAAAATAAAAGGCTTGTCTCAGGCTCATCTTTTAATGATGCTCATAGACCCGAGACGGCTCATCAACAGATGAGTTCAGTGCCATCGTTGGATATGCACAGAGCTGAGTCTTCTCGGCTGCATGTGAGAGCTCTCAATACTCAATTTGCCAGGTCCATTTTTTTCTTCAACATCATCACAGCTTTGAAATCATCATTTTATTTCTGAGATTTTTTTAAACACCCGGCAGGGCCGATCTCTGTGTTTATGTATTACCATTTTAGCTGGTGAATGTTCTTGTATTTTCTAATTTGACATTTCTTTATTATTTTTTAAGTGTCTAGAACAGTAACGTGCATTTCTCTCACTAAGGACGTACATGTTCATTTTGGTTCTTTCTTTGCTGCTTTTTCTTTCATTTAAATGGCTGTACTATTGTTATTCTTTTCGTGACAGTTGGGTGCAAACTCAACTTAAAGATCATCCAGATGAACTTTGGGAAGATGGAGTTAGAGACTACCTTTCTCATTCGTCAAACATTATGGTAGGACTTGCCGACATTTAGCCTAGATGCAAGGTAGATTTGTATTTGATATCTCATCCATATCATATACTGATATGCTACCTTCCTGTTGCAGGAGAAGTTTAGTGATGTTGTAAACTGGCTCAAATCAAATGCTATAAAAGAAAGACCTGCCGCTGAATCTCTTGCCTCTGAAAAGAAATTGATCCATGAAGCCAGGAGTATTGGAAACAAGTCATTTCAAGAGAAAACTGGTAGTACTCCGGCATATACAAATACTAGTGTTACAACTTCATTTACTTCGAGTCTGTTCTCCAAAAATCCAAGTTCTGGAGGGGCAATGTCTAGTAGTCAAAGCTCCAATGTAAGTTTGAAAAGTCAAAGCTCTGGTTTGTTCTCGAACACTCAAGAATCGGGATTGTTCTCTAACAATCAAAGTTCGGGCTTATTGTCAAATGGCCCAAACTCTGGAGTGTTCACTACTAATCAAAGCTCTGGAGTGGTTAATAACAGCCATAGCTCGGGCTTATTCTCCGGTAGTCAAAGTTCTGGATTGCTCTCAAATAGTCAAAGCACTGGGTTATTGCCAAACAAACAGAACACCAGCTTGTTTTCCACTAATCAAAGTTCTGGAGTGGTTACTAACAGCCACAGCTCTGGGTTATTCGCCGGCAGTCAAAGTTCTGGATTATTCTCCACTAGTCAAACCACTGCATTTTGGTCAGACAAACAAAACTCGGGCTTGTTTTCCACTTATCAAAGCTCTGGAGCATTCCCCAGCAGCCAAAGTTTTGGCCTGTTTTCCAACAACCAAACTCCAATCTCAGTTGGTAGGTCCTATACTGCATTACTATGATACTTTCACCAGAACTTTTTGTGTGATTCTCAAAAGTTACTCTTGAGCAATTAAACCACAGTATATGAGTTGAATTTCATGAATGAGAAGCAAACTTTTGAGGCATGCAAGCTGGCCCCCTTGATGCTTTCACAAGCGCTTGAGACTTGTATTTGGCCTTTTCAGCTGTGAATCATGAATTTCTTTTGGTTGTTGGGGGTGTTCGGTTGGACGAATGTAATGGAGGTGTATGACCTAATTTTTGGACCAAGGATTTTTCAAGATTTTGAATTGTCATTGAAGATTATGTGACTAGTAGTTGCATCTTCTTTTTACTTTCCGTCAATAGGTCAGGGAATTACAAATGCCCTTCTTATCTAGAGCAAAGCATTGCAGCTCTCGTGTGGATTTGTTAAGCTGCTTTACTGATGTGGTAGCGGACTTCTGTTCTCATTTCAGGGTTAGGGGACCAGCGTGTGATTCCAGAAAATAATAAAATTTCAGATGATGCAGATGATGGTGAGAGAATCAGTTTGTTGATACTTTTCCACCGTGTTATTTGAAGACTTTTAGTGCATTATGTTGCATGAAATTTAGGCTCGAGCCAAATTTTTTAGCCACTGTTTTTTCTTTCTAGCTGTTCTCATTGTTATCGTCTGGTAGAGACTTAGAAGATAAAAGCAGAATAAAAATCTATTAAGCTCTCTATAAGCAAGAATATCACTTAAAGAAGGAATAATAGCCAATAGGAGAATCTCCACAAATGAAATGCTCGAATGAGTTGTATTATTATTCATATCCCTGCATCCTGTAATGCATAATATTTATAGACAAATGAAAGAACTAATTGCCTAAAATGACTAGCTAACAGAACAGAGAAATAGAAGCATATCTGAAAATAAGATTCGTAAGTAACCAGTAAACATAACTGACTCTTTCATCCTAGGACACGTAGAATAGACATAAAACAATTAAAACTGATCTACTGATTCACTCTTGCTTAGCACGTGACTTTCTCCTGGAATACGTATAGAACATGGATGATAACATGATTGCACTTTTTCATTGTTGGATTAGGAGTTCATTTCACTTCTATTCGTGTAAGATAACAATTGGATATAACCTTCCAACCCAAAAAAATAAAGAAGATAAACATTGGATGTAATTTGATAGAAACCTGATAGCTGCATTGCAGTTGCCTGGTTGTTTATTATCCTTTGAAGTGGGCATTGTTCATTTTATAGAATCTTATTATTCAATTTGGTATTCAGATGAAAGCATGATTTCTTTTAAGACTACAGGGAATATACTTCCACAGCAAGATGTACATACCTCTGTCAGTTAATATGCGTTGTCCTAAAACATTTCAGAAAATAATACATCTGTTAATGTATGATTAATTTTATCTGGTATAAAGTGAACATGGAATTCTGCAATGTAAATTTATTTTATTCAGACGGCCTTGTAGGTTCTACTGCAAGATTTCCATACTTCTATTGATGAAAATGTTCGATACGGTAGTTCTTTTATTGGACCTGTTTGGAGTTTTTGGTGTCAAGGAAGATCGACTATTGATTTTGATTTTTTCTATATCACAAATCTATGTGGTACTTTTCTTCTTTGCTTAGGAATGGAAAATAGACGATGGTATTTTTTATTTCATTCCATTCAATTTGATCAGTTTTGTAGTTTTGCTTTCTATTATGTCTTTTTTGTGATTATTTTGGTAACAGAAGTTCTCTATTCTAGTAGATTTCATTCTTTGATGATTTGACTTTTTCTTCTCTCAGAAAACGAGTTACAGCAACCTAGCAGCCCATCTGTAAAGAAATCTGAAGAAATGGGCGTTATTGTGGTCCATGAGGTCAAGTGCAAGCTATATGTCAGGGTAATAATTTATATCATCATCCTTGATGAGTTCACATGATAGCTAACTCGTTGGAAAATTTTGCTTTTAGTAATGCCTAAAAGCAATCCATTTTTGCTATAACTTAGAACATCTTGAGTTATTTATATGATCTTCTAAGGAGATAATCTGAATTTCTTGGTTGTTTTTTAATTAATGATTCACCAAGTTGAATTTGACCATCTGAAATTATGCTTCCTTATAGTATTGTGTGTCTTCAGCTCTATGATTGGCTAAAGTTCTTTTCTATGTTTTCCTCGTGATCTGTCCAGTCAAGTTCAACTGAAGTTATACTTCCTTAATAGTATCGTGTTTCTTCAGCTCTATGATTGGCTAAAGTTCTTTTTATGTTTTCCTCGAGATGTGTCCAGTCAGGTGATTCAGCCGATAAAGACACATGGAAAGATAAGGGCACCGGTCGCCTTTCCATCAAGTGTAAAGAGGGTGTCAGCAAGGGTACTAAAGAATCAAAACCAACAATTGTTGTTCGTAACGATGTAAGTTCAATTAAGGAATTGATTTCATTCAGAAACATCTATATTGTTTGTTTAGTGATGTGATCATTGACTGGCTGCTTCTAATAATAAGGGATAAATTGCATGATAAACAGCACATATATGCAAATACTTAGAGCGCTGTCAACTTATTTTGTGGCTGCATGGCAGGTGGGGAAAGTATCGCTAAATGCTTTGCTGTATCCAGGAATCAAGACAAGTTTACAAAAGAATTCGGTTGTTGCAATATTTCACACTTCGGTAATGATATTTATTATGTGCACATTCTAAGTTGTTCCACTGATTTTGGTTGAGGCAAATAATGATAATGATTATAATTATGGATGTAACATGTTTTATCACTGCAATCAGCCTCAGGAATGGAAACTGCAAGATTCTGAAATTTTAATCTACTTTCTACTATAGGAGTGAACATTTTCAGCCTATGGCTTTCTTTCAATATTTCTTCGTAGATGATCTGGATCTGCATGTAGAATGGAAATTAAATGTGTCTTTTACCTTTTCAATTCCTTCATATATTGGATAAGAGCATTTTTACCATGTGAAAATTCAATTACATTAGCATTGCGAGGCCTAGGTATTTTACTCTTTGTTTGGATTAGATGTAGGACTCTATATTTACAAATGCCCTTTTTATAGGTGATAGGAGCTGCAATAATTAAATCTGCTTATTGTTTTGTGATATTGGTGCCAAAACAGATGCCTCGTAGTTTAACTGTATAAATTGCCGTGCAAGACTTTCATAAAAGGTTAAATGATATCAAAATCTGAAGAAAGTATTATGAATTAGATTCTTTAATTCTATAGAATGCCACTTAGAGAAGCTGGATGACTTCTGCAGGGTGATGATAGTGGTAATGGCGACAGTGTTGTGCCACGGACATTCTTAATTAGAACTAAAACAGAGGCGGATCGAGATAAGCTAGCAACAGCAATCCAGGAATATGCACCTGTATCAAGAGAGTAATTGTTCCTAACTTGAGGACTAAAATTTTGCAGTTGTTGGGTTTGTTAGTAGCTAAGCCAGCTTTCCTCTGGAATCCTAAAAATTGCAGGGGTCAACTTTCCTGATTGGTAGTTAGGACCCCATGAATGAATTGTATTTTTATCTAGTGTATCATAAGAGAGAAGACATTTTTCTTTTATAAAGGACCCTTTTGTTCATTGTTAAGATGGTCTAGTGAATTTTGATTTTCCCCACTTGATAATAAAGGAGCACAAGTTGTACGATTATTTTGAACTGCCATCCATGGATTGACAACCCCGTATCCGTAAGAGTAGAAAATTTTGGATTTTGCTTCTGGAATTGGATTCGTGAGCAATATAAAGTTCCTTGGCACTTTGTTCTCTACTCCTTTTTCTTTGAAGTGGAATGGATTTGAGTTCTGTTATACACAGAGAACATTCAAGGAACTGGACTTCCGAATCACGTAAGCAAGAGATTTGGTGCAAACTCAGTAATGGAATTTTAAAGATGAATGAACAGATCCTCCAAGCTTCGTCAACATGTACATTAAAGACCTTTGTTGTCTTTGTTAAAGCTTATCGGCAAGGGTCTATGTTACGTTAACGTTCGTAATTTGATGTATGTTGTTTGAACTCTATGAGCAAGCAATTGAATTCGGCTTTCACAGCGAATAAAATGCCATTTGATGTCCAATGACACCTGCCCTAACCTTATAAAATGTTTCTTACACATCTTCGGTCCGGAAGGGATCCTCTGGCCCCTTTCCATCTCAGCCATTCAGTCAAGTGGGACTCACCTGAGTGGATGACTCAGATGAGAGGGGGCCAGAATAAGGCCAGGGAAGGGGATCTGGCCCCCTTGGGTCCAAGCAGTCGAGCTCTAGAGTTCAGACAATCAAAATGTTCTTCAGTTCTTGTCCATTCTTCTACCTAACGACTTAACGACTCAGCGACTGCAATTATGTTGATTTTTTTTTTTTTGGTATAAACCATCCGATTTCTGGCACCACGCAGGTGTTCGACTAATCCGGACTCGCCACGGGATCAATTATGTTGATTTGATCAGCATCACGTAACCAAATTTACTTGTTCCAGTTCTAAAGACCTCTTGGGATCTCGTGCAAACAAATCAAAGTTAAATTTACTTGTTCCAGTTCTAAAGACCTCTTGGGATCTCGTGCAAACAAATCAAAGTTTGCTTTGAATTAATAGCTGTTCGTGCCTTTTTTCAATTACCTAACATGTTATAAATTAATTTTGGTATCACTTTAATATTTATAAAATTTTATTAAAATATTAATTTTTAATATTAAAAAATTAATGAATCCCAAACACAAAAGCAAAAATAAAAATAAAAAATCCCGTTCGAAATTCTTCTCCATCACCTTATTCTCTAATCATCAAATCCAGCGCTTTTAGGCTAATGTTTATAAAATTCTCGTCACCCAATCCCAGTCAACGCACGCTGTCTCCGCATCCTCCGCCTAATCTTCCATGCCGTCACCAGGCCTCCTACTCTTCCTCTCCTCCCCCCTCCATTCATAATAGCCCGTTGCAGTTATGCTTGTAGTTGCAGGTTGCCTACTGTGCTCTACATACCTGGGCTTCCGTTGTTAGTTGCACTTCTCTCGCCTCTAACTCTGCGCTCTGGAGAGTGGCTTTTTGTCTCAGGCAGAATCGGAGTACGTTGACTCGGAGTTGGGTGACGGGAATATTGTAGACAGCTGAGTTGCAGAAGCTGTTTGACGGAAGAGATAGGGGGAGAGAGATTTTCTTTTTTCCTTGGAATAATTGATTTTAACCGATTAAAAACCATTAATATTATATTTTAATAATTATAAGAATAAAGACAATAGAGAAAAGTATCAACGCTAAATTAACAAAATTAAGTTCTAAAATATAAATAATATTATTTCATAATATTAAAATATAAAAAAATTATAAAGCTGAATCTCTTTAAATTTTATGTATTAACGTGACTTAAACTGTTCTTATTGGTATTATTGTTGTTTGGCTGTTTAACAGCATCCCGTTAACCAAAATTCTAACAAATTTGTGTCACATTTACAAATCTTTTTTGTTTATTACTCACGAGGGGTTTTAAGAAGGTCTTAATTATAGAAAGATACTTTTAAGTCATCTACTCCTAAATTAATCTCTGCTCAAGTTGGATAGGTTCTTTACGGGAGACAAAGTTCTGATCTCAAATTTTAAACGGCTGCATATAAAAGGACGGTTTGAACCCGTGATTTCACTTAAATCAAAAGAACCCCTTACCAATTCGCCTACGACAAGAAGTTACAAGTCTCTTCTTTAAATGATCCAGCGCTTCCTCTTGTTCTTGTGTTTACGGACTTAATCCTAATAGATTTGAATTTAGAAGTGCCCATGCTTGCTGCTATAAATCCGACAAGCATGGTGTTCAGTTTGCATTTAAGTTTGGTATATGACCCCAAAGGATTTACATAATTGCAGAGTATACGGAGGAAAGTTGCAAATACAAGGTGTTTGTACTAGATATGTTATTATATCGGTATTAATTAATATTGGGTATTATTTATGATAATTTTTTAAATAATTTTTAAATTTTTTAAAAATTATAAAATAATTTATTATCATATTGTACAATTACCACGTTGTCATATTATCAATTTTAAGTTGAAACTTTTGACTTTCTAATTATCAATTGGTTCACATCATACATTTTATTTACCAACTTGATTAAAAACTTAAGATAAATTTCACATAAATCAAACAACAACCATTTGGATAAAACACAACTGTACATCTTTTTATCCAACTCTAATTTCAGTACCGACTTAATACAAATTACAAATTTAATTTACAATTTAATTTTAAGTTCTAACTTACACTCTGATACGGATAAGTTTTCTTAGGGCCCGTTTGGTTCCACTTCTGTTTTTCTGTTGTTGTTTTTAGTTTCTGTTTCCTGTTTTTGGTTTC
>JAOTIZ010000202.1:31401228-31417860 GCA_027123425.1 Erythroxylum panamense
TGATAACAATAATAATAATATTAAGAACAACAATAATTAATACAAAATTAATAATAATAATATTCATAATAATAATACTAAACAAAAATGTTATAATACTAATAATAATAACAATAATAATAATAATAAAACAAAACATAAATATGTTAGAACTAATTATAACTAATAATAATAAAACAAAACATAAATAATGGTTGGGTGAAGAAGGAGTCAAGGACAAGCGTTCCTGTCCTCCTTTTTTGAGAGAGACAAAAAAGCTTATTTTTGTCTATCGAAAACGGTGGACAGAAATTCAGAGTCAGCAACCAAACATATTAGGGAGATAGGATTTTTCTATTTCGTCTGCTGTCCCCACTCATGGGACAGCAACCAAAAACAGAGTAAGAAATTCAATTGCCATAAATTTATTTGTGGTGAAAGAGCTGGCGCATACTCGTCTCCATTCCTCATAAAGTTTGTGGTCCCCATTTCTCAGTTCTCAGTCCACCCTATATAAACAGAAGCCACTTTGGTTTTGGCTTTGTGATATGATTTCAACTTGGCATTTCTTGCACCATCTCCTGCTCTGCTCTGCTCCGCTCCTCCCATATAGCGTACAGTCTTATCCTTAGTCGTCTTCTCTTATTCATTTGATTCTTTCTTCTTCATATTTAAAAGATAAAAATAAAGGTCCGATTTCTTAGCTACGCCAATCAGCTTTTCTCCACTCCATCCGTTTCAAGGTAATATTATTACTTCTTTATTTTAAAGAACAGAGCACTTTCCTTCCCTTCTGTTTCGAGTTTCGACCACATTTTTCCCTTTTCCATTGTTTGTTAAAGGTTTTAGTTGGTTGGTTGATGGTCATCTAAATCGCGTTTCCGAACTCTGTCAGGTAATTTTCCTTTTCGCCTTTCTCTTGATTCTTTTTGTTTATTCAGAAACAAATCCAATGGAACAAAGCGGAGTGTTCTGGAAGAGAAACACAACATGCTCTGTTTTTCCCCAACTTTCTCGGCAGCCAAGCGAGCCGGGTGGTGTCTTAGTTAAGAAGACCTTAGTGAAAAGTGTTTGGCTATGGTTGCTAACGGAATGAATTAGGCAGTTATTGGACCCATGCATCTTGTTTTTCCTCTTGATGGAAGACATAAGCTTACAACTACAGTAACGCGATGGATCTACTGGTTGCTTTATATTGAATTGTGATCTATTCATCATTGGGCTGTGTACGATAATTAAAATCTCGGGAACGAGTTATTTATGCGAGACAAAAGCCTATTGTGGTCTGTTAATCGCAGTAGAGTTATGTGGATTTTTTAATTGTTATTGTTATGCGATTGAATGCCCTGTATCTGGTTGCGTGTGCTTATCTGCAGCCCTTTTGATTGATTATTCGTTTGCTTGAACTTGATCATATCACAATTCTCTGAATTCTGGATTGTTTAAGTGAGTAATTCTTTTTTTTTTTTTAATAAATCCAGTTGTCATGTATGCCTCCTGAAGTATTGCTTTGAGGCCTGCATGTGGAGCGCACCTTTCTTGTGTGGCGCTTGTTAGTCCTTGAGAATAAAAACAATAAAGGTATTTGCATAATAGAAGACCTGAAAATGAAAAGAAAAGAATGAAAACGAGTATAATTGGCCGAGTTGGCTGGGGCTTTTGGTGATTATATTGTTCAGCCTCTCGTTTTCTCATGATACTTTTATTTTTTTGCAGTGAGAGATGGTTGCCTTTGGGAAAAAGTTGAAGGAAAGGCAGATTCAAGAATGGAAGGGGTATGTTTTATACATGTAAACAGATGGGAATATGCTTAGTCACTTTAAGCATGTTTTGAGAAAAATTACGTCAAACCTTTTGTTTATGAAAATTAAAATTTTGAACTTTTTTTCCATTCATCATTTCTGAGGAATGCTCACTTGAAGCGTGTTTTGAGAAAATTTATGTCAAACCTTTTGTTTATGAAAATAAAAATTTTGAACTTTTGTCCATTCATTGTTTCTGAAGCAGCATCCTAGTTCCAACGGTTGACTTGTTTTTATCATTGTTTTGTTAGCTAGAAGAACTGCAAATACTTGGTCGGTGTATAATCTGTCTGAAGTCAATAATCTATTTGCTGTGATAAAAGATTCTGTAGCTCTTCTGTGACTGGTGTAATGCTAATGATCACCTGCCTTGGCCTTTGGAAACCAAATCATCTAGGCTTCTTTTAGTTATTATTACTGCTTTTGAAATAATATTTTAGCAGAAAAACAGTGATCCGAAGGCATCAGTTAGATGGAGACGAAAATTGTCTTTCATAATTTTGGACATTTATATCTGGTCTGGTGGAGATTCTAAAATGTTTCTTTATACTCTCTTTTTATCTATGCAGCCTACTGAATAACCTAGTTTCCTTCAGGTACTATATAAACTACAAATTAATGAAGAAAAAAGTTAGACAGTATGCTCAGCAAATTGAAGTTGGAATACAAGATCGCAGGCATGTTCTGAAGGATTTCTCGAGAATGCTGGATAATCAGGTGCAAATAATATGCAGACAACATACTTATAAAGAGGATTATGTATATGTTTATGCATGTTATCTTTTATGAACTTAATGTGGATTTTTAATATGAAAGGATTACATATTGTGTCATGCATGTAGACAAATATGTAGACCAGATATCTTAGATGAAAAGCATATGGTTTTTGATAACTTTCTCCGTGCTGACTGATCATTCAATTTTTAGGAGTTATGTTTTCCAGTATGTAGATTTTTAGATATAAGTTCTTATTGGGTTGGTTTCTAACTATGTAGCACGGACATGGAAAAATGGAGCCGTATCCGCGTGTCGGACACGTGTCCGTGTCGGACACTCACTGACACACGGTAGACACAGCTCGGACACGTTTAGAGACCGCTCGGACATTGCTTAATGAAAAATATGCTCCATAGAATATATGCTCCATGTTTTTTGAGAGCGGCTTATAAAGTACCAAATATGCATGAACTATCAAGATGTTGAAAGTTTTGAAACACATCAATCATAATAGGCCACATAATTGCATTTTTTTTAATCCCCAAAAGAACACAGAAAGAGAATTCTTTTCATAGGAAAGTGGTCTTTGGAAGGTTCCACAAGGCGTTCGAAGTCTTATTATAGGTTGTCAAATAAGCTAGAGCAAACACATGTTTCCGAATCAAATTGATACTATGGTCTCTGCAAATTCTAGTGTGTCATTTGACAGTCAATTTGCTGTTATATGTTCTTCTGGTATGGTTAAGATGGAATTATGGTCGAAGTATAGGGGATCACAGGCAACATAAACTCTTGGTCAAGTTGCATGCACTTTCATGTGTACGGATAGTTTACATATATGCCTCTGTACATGCATGAAAGAACGTGGTCCACTAGTCTAATCATTCGCGATCACATCTGTACATTAGTATAATTTCTTGCTTATGCTATGTTTTCAAAAGGTCAACAGATGTTCTTAGAAAAGAATTACAAAGTTCACTTTATTCCAGATCGAGAAGATTGTCCTTTTTCTGTTGGAACAACAAGGATTACTAGCAAGCAGGATAGCAAATCTTAATGAACAACAGGATGCTCTTCAGCGGCAAGATCCTGATATTGCTCAATTATCCCAGTTAAGAGAAGCTTATAGAGAGGTGGCTCGAGATCTTCTTAAGCTTCTGTATTTTGTTGAGATGAATGCCATTGGTCTGCGAAAGATACTGAAGAAGTTTGATAAACGGTTTGGTTATCGATTCACTAATTATTATGTTAAGACCCGTGCAAATCATCCATATTCACAGCTACAGCAAGTATTCAAACATGTGGTAATAAGCCGAAGGCCTTTTATTGTTTTCTCTTCTAATTGAATGCTGGGGAAATTTTAATGGACCTTTCTCATTCTTATGTTGAAGAAAAAGACATGCTTTCTGCATTGAGACTAAAAGTGCTGACTGTAGGGTGTAGGAGCTGTTGCTGGAGCTATATCTCGCAATCTTCATGAACTTCAGGAGCATCAAGGAAGCTTCTTATCCATTTATGATCAGCCTGCTCTTCAGTTCCAGGTTTCTTTTCATCTTGTTCTACTCACTTGGCATTGGTTTGTTCACTTCTGGAGATTGAGTTTCAAATATGGCTCTTCCTGTTGTTTATCGGCAGGATCCTGTCGTTGATTCAATGAAAGCAGCAGTGGATAGGTTGAGCCACTCAACGAATTTCCTTAACTTCCTGGCACAACATGCACTGATTATGCAAGAAGAGCTACCTTCTCCAACTGAGGAATATGTTGATGATCAGAGATACCATTTTATGTCCCTTCTTTTGAATTTAGTAAACACATTTCTTTATATGGTCAATACATATATCGTTGTCCCTACAGCAGATGATTACTCCCTGAGCCTTGGTGCCCCGGCAACTGTTTGTGGTGTTGTGATTGGAGCAATGGCTGTTGCTCAGGTGTTTTCTTCAGTGTATTTTAGTGCCTGGTCAAATAAATCTTACTTCAGACCTCTTGTATTCAGCAGTATTGTTCTTTTCCTGGGAAATGCCTTGTATGCACTGGCGTATGATTCTCATTCAATAGTCATTCTTTTAGTTGGTCGCCTTTTCTGTGGGTAAGCAAACTGCTGACTCTATATTTCCCTTTGATGTCTAAAATTTTGGTAACAGGAACAGCTTCCAGAATGTGATATGTTGTTTATTTCAGTGTGGGAGATAGCTATCTATTGTATTCTTCCTATTTAATCAATAAGTTAAATGTTATCTGGTGTTATAGGAAGCTAGTTTATCCTCGAAGGATTATGATAAAGCAGGTACCATGGACAGAAATTAGATGACAAAGGGAACTGATCATTAGGGTATAAGAGAATTTGAAGCTTAGTGTTAGTTGAAGGGTAGTACGAGAGAATTCCTATGATGGAAGTCCCTGACAGAATTTCATGTAGATAGTGGGGATTTGTAGTTCTAAAGGCATTTTATATTTCTGCCCGTTATACTGGTTGACCTAATTATCTGTTATGGCATTGCAGATTGGGTTCTGCTAGAGCTGTTAACCGGCGATATATCAGTGATTGTGTACCTCTCAAAATACGGATGAAGGCTTCAGCTGGTTTTGTTAGTGCCAGTGCCCTCGGAATGGCTTGTGGTCCTGCTCTTGCAGGCATGCTGCAAACAAATTTTAAAATCTACAAACTTACATTTAATCAAGACACTTTACCAGGCTGGGTTATGGCTGTAGCTTGGGTTATATATCTAATCTGGTTGTGGATCTCATTTAGAGAGCCTTCTCTTGCAGTAGAGAGCAGTGTGGGGCCTCAATCTAGTACAGGTATGCTGACTTATCTCATTAATCATTTCTTGATTGGTTCTTCAGATATTCCATTGTGCCCCAATTTTGTTATTGTTCACCAAGTCACGTCATACCTTAGGCCTTTACGGGCTTTATCTGTGTGTAAACATGGTTTATCCCTGATAAATGACAGAACCAGTAGAAAATAATGCCCTAGAAGAAGGTCTCAATCAACCATTACTAACGAATTCAGAAGACAAGCAAGAAGATGAAGATGACGATGGGGAATGTGATGGCACTGATGAAGCTTCCGAAGAAACTCGGAAACCAGCCACATCACTTAGATCAGCATACAGGCTACTTACACCTTCTGTAAAGGTACATACTAATACTTTAATGGTGATAATCGAAACCTGTAGGATCTCATTAGTTGTAGTTACAGAAAGGCTGTGATGGTTATAGGTTCTGCCATATGATATGTATGGGTGCTGTCTTCTGACGTGGCTAGATAGATACGGAGGGAATAGTGTAGAAACAGAAACAAAGATAGTCAAATAACTGAAATTTTGACATACAAATATCCCACTATTGTATGGATCAATTCCGTCATTTGCTTTGCCTTATAAGTCTAGTTGCCGGTGGATTACTTCTTTGGTGATTGTAGGATGAACATAGAATATGTCAACGCTTAGATAAAATTATTTATAAGTTGTAAATCTAGAGTAAGCTAAACATCAGTAACTTCTATGAACTAGTGCTTCAAAAAGTCACTTCTAAGGCTTAGAAATCACTCACAAGTCTAATAGTTATATTTAAAAAGGATCATACTTTCAAAAGCTAAAATTTATAATTTATGAAATAACTCACACTTCTCCTCGATAAATTGAAGTACAATCAAAACATTTAGACTTGCTCAATTAGTCATATTGAGTTAAGGAACCAACTTTGTTTTATTTTAATCCTAACCTAAGAAGAAAACTTTCAAATAAATACTATTTCAACTCTTGTTAAGGAAATTGACAAATACATAAAATTGACTACCAACGAAAATAACACCTAAAATATAACAGGGAATAACAAAGAGATTAAATAAGATATTAAAACTTAATCTCATCCTCCATCATTTGGATGGTTCCTTGGGCGGATAGTATGGTGATTTTTATACATGTCAAACTTTAATGTGAAATAGTTTCTAGTTGTATAATTTACGCCTTTAGTACTTAATCATTTAAAGAAAGAACTAGTGAGATTCTTTTGTCTGTTATACCTTCTTATTTCTCAACGTATACTTGTTGGCTGTTATCATCTGTTCGCATTTAATGTACTTGAATAATGTACACAACTTTTCATCTAAATTTCTTGGTCATCAGGTTCAGCTATTGATATATTTCATGCTCAAGTATGTCATGGAGATTTTACTCTCGGAGTCTAGTGTTGTTACCACATATTATTTTGGTTGGTCTACTGGTGCGGTAGCAATTTTTCTTGCATCTATAGGATTAACGGTTCTGCCAGTGAACCTTGTTGTTGGTAGCTACATCAGTAACATGTTTGAAGACAGGTACGTATTCTTTCTAGATGCCTACCTTGAGACTCTATCCATAGCATTTTGTATAATATATCAAGCCGATTTGATGCACTAGAAGTTCTTATGATGGTGTACTGATTTCATTGTTATCATCTGTTGAAGGCAAATTTTGTTGGCATCAGAAATAATGGTTTGCATAGGCATTCTCTTGAGCTTCCACATAATATGGAAATACACTGTACCTCAGTATGTCATCTCAGGCCTTGTAATGTTTGTTGCTGCAGAGGTACTTGAAGGTGAGAAACACTTAAACCTGATAATTTTTTGCGATGAAAACTATGACCAGGGTTACATATAAAAAAAGAGGGGATAGGGACAGGGGTGGTTGGAGGAGCTTCATTTAGGAGGACAGTAGTAACCAAAAATAGAGGGTCAGCTTCCAATGGTACATGAAACAATAAACGATACGTCTTGTCAAAAGGATGTTAAGATCTGAAAGTTTGTTAATAAACACTTGGTAATCTGACTCTTTTCTTTAGATATTTCATTTCTCTGTAAGCTGTCATATGTGATCAAAAGCGCCTGAAGAAATTAATGAGCTTGTAGAAACACAAATCAGCAAAACTAGATAACCCTTGGAAAATAATAACAATTATTCTACTCATCATAGTGATTGCTGCATCATATCTTGGCATAACTTATTGTCACGCCACTAAATAATATGGTTGCTATAATTTTTTGGTGATACAGTACATAGTGTATTGAAATAAACGGTTTAAAAGAGATAAGGTAGCCTTCAGGGGGCCATTAGGTTTCTTTGCTCTCGGGGGTTCAAATATAGGCTATAGATCGGTTGCATATTGATGTTTTGTGAAACTTGATGGATCTCATGAGCTTCTAACTAACTTCTGTACAGGAGTCAATTTGTCACTGCTCTCTCGAGTTATGTCATCAAGGTTATCGCGTGGAACATACAATGGTGGACTTCTCTCAACAGAAGCTGGGACCATAGCCCGTGTAATTGCAGATGGGACAATTACTTTAGCTGGTTACTTGGGCGAGAGTAAGCTCTTGAATGCTACACTTCTCCCTGCACTCTTTATTTGCATAGCCTCCATTGTTGCTACCTGCTTTACCTACAACTCCCTCTATTGATTCACATTTTGTACTACCAAGTAAGTCATTTGGTTAGGAGTCCAATCCTTTTAATTTTTCTTGAGTTAATTACTTGAAGACCCCAGTGATGTGACTGTTTCTCAAAAAATCTCCCTGTAGTTTGAATTGAACTTTAGAGATTCTTTTGATTAGATTATTAGTCAAATAGGTCTTTTTTCAAGATTCTTGGAGTAATTGAACTACAATTTCTGGTGTAAAATAGTAAGGATTTATTTTCGTAACTGCCCGACTAGGGGGACCTTTTTGGCTAAATTCGAATCATAAGGGATTTTTTGGAAAATAGTAGAACCATGTGGGGCCTTCAAGTAATTAACACGTCCCTCCTCCCCCTCAAATGCTGTTTTTTTTTTTGGTATTATTAGTTTCCATCAATATCAATAAAGTTTACAGCCTCATCTAAGTGGGGCTTCATAGTTGTGAATTGATGTAACCTTCACCTTTCTGTTTCGTGGCCCATAAGATTGCATTTCAAGAAGAATGCCACTTGGTGGGCATAGGTCAAGTGTATGTGGATAAACACATTCAGCATCCCTAAGAAAGTGTGGTTAACAAATCTCTTCCCCTAAATACGAATAGTGTAAACAGAGATTAAATACACTGATGTTTCTAATGGATTGGCTTGTGGTCTCTACTGATGCATGTGAAATTTGTATGAAGATACCAAAATTAATCTTTTTGTTCAATTTCTCTTTCCTATGGCAAATTAGAGGTTTTAGAAACCTTGGATGGCCGAAAAAATTGTAGTAGCACTTAATTGGCTTAGTTTGAAATTAACTTTATAAGTTAACAGGGAAAATTTTGAACATGTTAATTTTTTAACTCGGTTTTTAACTTTTCTATCGATTTAGTTTAATAATCTTTGTTGTTAAAAACCTATCGATTTATTAATTAATTGACTAAATTTTGTAAACTAATTGTTTTATATAAATTAAAATAAACTAATTAATTTCTATTTAACAGTTTTTAATTAAATTTTAAAATTTTTGATGGATAAGATAGTTTCTTTCAATTATTTTTCAAATTTTTTAATTTTATTCAAATTTTAATTGATTCTATGATAGTTTAATACTGATTATCTTTTTAAACCTCAAATTTCTTGTCTTATCAGTTTAACTTTTGTTCCAGTTTTTAATACATTGTCTTAAACTTTTTGTTTTATCGGTTTAACTTTCGTCTCGATTTTTAAAATAATATTGACATGTGTGAGATAATTAAGAATAGATGGGAAGTAATATGTTCATTTTAAGATTTTTTATGAAAGTACAAATGTTAATATTTTAGAAGGCTTAAAATAAATCATAATACTTGTAAAACATTCAAAACAAATTTTAAATGAACAAAAATTTAGATAGAGTTAAGTCTTCATTTGTATGATGATCTCATATTATAATACTTTTTATCAAACATGTAAGTCCAATTATATTAAATATATGTAATATAATATAATCAGAAATTTACATTCTTTTTAAAAATTTTGATTATATTTCTTAATCCATAGTTAAACTAATAAATATAAACTAACTAAAATAATCTTAATTTGTAATAATTTCAAATTTATTTAAAAAATCAATCCCAAATTTGGAAACAAACAACTAAAAAAGTAATTAATACGAAAGACCACCTAGAAAGAATTATATGTACAAGAAAGATCAATTGAAAATAAATCAGCATTGAACTTGATTACCATTCCAAAACAACAAAGATGGAGGCTTTTTGTTGATAAAAATACAAGTTTATGGAGATTTAAATCTAGTTGTGTTCAAACTTCAAAAGGACCTAGACCTTTTGAAGCTAGAAGATTGAGTGCTGATTTGTGGAATAGTAAACACATTTTTTTATCTAACTTCTATTAGGTAATTTAACGTTTAACGTCTCTTTGAACCAAATTTGTGGATAAAATTGAGATGGGCATATCGTAGTTATCTCCCTATGTCCTCGTTTTTGACATTCTCGAGTTGAGGTTACTTGTTTTGATTGTTCTTCTTGGAATGAGATTTAGGCTATAAAAATGGAAACTCAAGTGTAGGTTTGATGTTCTCGTTGTACATGAAGACATCAAAGAAATATAGAGAACATCATTATAAAAACTCAGAGATCGATGTTTTTCTTTACTTTGTGGCTTCTGTAATTGAGGATAGAAGGGGTGATTTCTTTTTTAATGGATGCATGTGAATCGGGGTGATGATGAGAGAAGAGGAAGGAGAGAAGTTGAAATATAAAAAAATAACGAACAAGATAAAGAGATAAAAGAGAAGTTATCAAAGACATACATAGTCAAAAGGGTACATAGTCAGAAGGAGAAGATGCCAAGGCATGGATTTTGATTTTGGGAATTAGGATTTTTAATTAAATTTCAATTTGTTAGCAGTAATACTTGACAATTAAGTGTCTGGTGGGGATAGAAGATTTAGGCTGAGATGAGCAAATGATTAAGGAGATAGAATAGGAGATAGGGACAGAGTTAGTGATGAGAGAGAGAAAAGATGCTAAGAAAATATCTTCTTGTCCAGTTCTTTCATAATACAATATAAGGAGTATCTTGTAACAAAATAACAATAAAATTTTGTTTTTATCTAACAAAGTTATGATATTTTGAAGGAAAATGCTTGATTATAGAACCTTTTTAAATGTCAATGGTAGATTGAGGCCCAAAAGGTGTAATTGTCTCATATGAGTTTGCAACATTACTCCCCTCTATGGAAATAGCTTTGTTCTCAGGGGAAAAATAAGGAAAATCACGCTGGATCTCATAAACTAGTTCCCATGTAGCTTCAAAATTAGGATGAGATTCCCATTGGATTAAAACCTATCAAACTGGCTGGCCTTGTTGGAGAATTTGACGATAACTTAAAACCTTGGCAGGAACCACTGCTGGTTTGTCATTCACAAAAACAAATGGAAGTGGAGATCATTGAATAGAATGATCTCCTTTGTAGAGCTTGAGTTTGGAGATATGGAACACATTGTGGATTTTGGTGGTGTTAGGTAGAGCAAGACGATAATCCACTAGTTTGATGTGAGCTAGAATTTTGAATGGGCCATAGAAACGTCTAGCCAATTTGTTAGATTGGCAATGAGCCAAAGTAGAATGACGATATAGTTGCAACTTAATAAAAACCCAATCCCCAACTTGAAAAATAGCATCTCAGCGACCAGAGTTAGCCTGATTACACATTCTGGTTTGAGCTTGCGATAAGTTCTCCTAAAGAGTAGTCAAGATAGATGTGTGGGACCTCAGGAGTTCATCAACTAAAGCCACGAAAGATGTCCCTACCACATAATCTAAAAGAGTTAGAGGTGCTATGCCGAAAACTGCCTCATATGGGGTCATTTTAATAGCTGAATGCCAAGAGAAATTATAGTGTCATTCAGCCCATGGCAGGAAAGATAGCCACTACTGAGGATGGTCAGCTATGAACCACTGCAAGTAATCTTCAATACAATGATTGAGGACCTCTATTTGGCCATCCATTTGCGGATTATATGCACTACTGGTGGCAAGGATAATGCCTTGTAGACAGAATAACTCCTGCAAAAAAGAGCTCATAAAGATAGGATCACGATCTGAAACAATATTAGAAGGCAGTCCATGGAACCGGACTATATCCTTCACAAATGCATCAGCAATAATTAGAGCTATAAAATTAGGACTTACGGTTGAAAAAAGTGCTTGCTTAGTGAGTCAGTTAATTATCACCGGGATGACAATCTTCCTAATTCCTATGTGATAATAGCAAATGAGTGATAAAATCCATTGAAAATGAATCCCAAATTTTACTAAGGATAGGAAGAGGTTGCAACAAACCTTAAGGAGCCATATTGAAAGGCTTGACTTCTTGGCAAATAACACATTTGGATACAAAATCCTTGACTGACAAACGTAACTTGGGCCAATAAAAAATAGAAGAAATGTGAGCGGTGTGAAAGGCTTGACTTCTTGGCAAATAACACATTTGGATACAAAATTCTTGACTGATAAACGTAACTTGGGCCAATAAAAAATAGAAGAAATGTGAGCGGTGGTTCGTTGAATCCCATCATGACCCCCTGTTGATGAGTTATGAAACTTGGTCAGAATCATAGGTTGAAGAGTCGATTCAAGAGGAATGAGGACCAATTCTTGTAGAAAATTAACCCCTCTTTCACAAAATGGTCGAGATAGTTGGCAGGTGAAGCCTGAATAGATCGATATAGTGTAGTTGAAGGGGAATGTGTCTAAAAGAACTGCCGCAGAGTTTCCCACAAGGAAAGTGCCAACTTAGAGGCAATTTGTAAGGCCTAAAAAGTTACAAAAGGTGACTTGAAAGCGCATCATCAGGCCTATTGTTCGAATCCGATCGAAAGATTATCTCAAAGTCATAACCAAGGAGTTTAGTAAGCCATTTGTGTTGTTTGGGGGTTTGCACTGTTTGATTGATCAGGGATCTAAAACTCTGGTGATCCGTTTGAATGGTGAAACGGTGGCCAAGGAGATAATGACTCCACTTTTTGACCGCCTCTGTGATAGCATATATCTCGCAAGCATAGGTGGAGGCTGCTCAAAGTTGAAGTGGTAATTGTTTACTGAAGTAGGTGATTGGGTGGCCCCATTGTTGAAAGATCGTGCTAATGCCAAAACCAGAAGTTGGGTCAGAGGGGCTTGAAAGCAGCTCGAGCTTCTGGGGTCCAAACAAATTCATTCTTGCGAAGAAGTTGGGTCAGAGAGGCAACAATGGAAGCATAATTAACTACAAATTTTCTATAGTAGCCGGATAACTAGAGAAAGTTGTGCAAGCTCTTCAAAGAATTAGGGAAAGGCCATTGTTGTATGGTAGATATCTTGTCCGACTCGACATTAGCTCCTTTAGTAGAAACCTTATGCCCAAGATAACTTACTTCGGCATACCCAAAGTCACATTTGGACAATTTACAAATAGGGAACATCATAAAAACTGATTCCAAATGTTGAAGGTGAGTATGCCAAGATATTATCAAAGAAAATCAACACAAATTTACACAAGAATGGCTTGAAAACTGTATTCATTAAAGCCTGAAATGTTAATGGGGCATTGATAGACCGAAGGGCATGATGAGAAACTCATAGTGCCCTTCAAGGGTATGAAATGTCATCTTCTCTACATCTGGTGGGTATATACGAACCTGGTGATAACCAGAGTGGAGGTCCAGCTTAGGGAACACAAAAGCACTATGAATCTTGTCTAGCCAATTCATGAACAGTGGGAATGAGAAATCGATCCTTTATTGTTACTGCATTGAGTGCGCGGTAATCCACTCAAAATCGCCATGACCATCTTTCTTTTTCACAAGGAGGAATGGAGAGAAAAAGGGATTGGTATTAGGTTGAATGATTCCATTAGTAAACATTTCCCCCATAAGTCTCTCAATCTTGTTTTTTTTGGAAGTAAGGATATCTACAGGGGCGTATGTTTATGGGGAAAGTATTGGGTAAGAGAGGGATTTTATGGTCGAGTGGTTTAGTTGGGGGCAGCCTTTAGGGGTTGGCAAACATGGATTGGAAGGTGGTCAAAGAGTCTACAGAGGTTGGACAAAGGACGAAGGAGCTGTGTTGCCAACATTGGGGACAGAAGGTTTAGTGGGTAAGTCAATGGTTAAGCGGTAAAAGTAGGCTATGGATTCAATTAAAGTGGAGCGACGAAGAGGGTTGTAGGATATATGACACAAATTGGGTTGTTGTAAGCCCCTGAAACGAATCTAATGACCCCCAATAGAGCATTCCATCCACAAATGCTTGTAATAAAAAATGACTCGGCCAAGTTGGGCTAGCAACTGCACTCCCAATACCAAATTAGCTCAATAGGTGGGTAAGAGGAAGAACGTGAAATGTGGAATCATCCAACTTGACTAGGGTTTGCATACTCATACTGCCACACCTAACCGATTAACCATTGCCAATTGTGGCTGTGAGGTGAGTAGAGGGTTGGATGGTGAGTCCCAGGTGAGAGGCAAGGCAAGATTGAATGAATTTATTGGTGGAACCTCCATCAATCAAAACCATTATTAGTTTGTCATTAACAATGCTATAAGGTAAAGGGAACAAATTGTCCACAGAAGTCAATCTTTTGAGAGGTAAGGCCACGGGTTTGAGGGTGGAAATGATAGCAGTTGGTGTGTTGGTTTGGGTGCTAAAAGTGGTTAAGTGAGTGTTTGGGGTAGTGGTGGAGATGGGTTTGTGGAAGGAAGGTTTAGAGTAGGATGGTTTGAACGAATTGAGTTTATCTTTGATGAGTTTTGCCATGCCCACAACATCTGGTAAGGGTTTGGGGTTTGAGGATGAATAACTCCCTTTAAATATCATCCTTCAATCCATTGAGCAAATTATGCTGCTCAGGCTATGAATGTGAGTGGAGATGGCTTCAAAATAAGACATGTAGGCATCTACCGTGGTCGTTTGCTTCAACTTATACAGTTGTGCCTCGTGGTTCAAACAAGAAAAGGCCCAAACCTAAGTTCTAGTTGCCTTGTAAAAGCTTCCCATATAGACAACTGACGAGTAGAGTGCATCCAATAGAACCATTGAAATGTCAGTTTGGACATGTAAAATGTGGCAACTGTGAGTCTTTGCTCCAGCTGAGTCCAATTATAAGCAAATAAATGCTCGAATTGGAACAACCAACCTATTACATTATCCCCTGAAAACAAAGGTATTTCCAGCTTAGGCAACCAGAGGGTATTTGTGGGTAAAGTGGGGAGTTGTGTGGCGGGGTCCAGTGGTGGAGGGGTGGTGGAAAGGATGAGTATAAGGATGAGGGCATGTGTTGATGTAGGGTTGGGGCATGCAAAGTTATTGGGTGAGAAGATGACAAAGGTAGAAAAGGTTGTTTTTTTTTCTTTCTAATTTGGTCTTTTTAAGTTGGAGTTCATTCATAGCCAATTGTTGACTTTGGATGAGTTGTTATAAGGCCTTAAAAGAGTCAGAATGTTTAGAAAGTTGCTCCGTCAGCTTAGAAAACTACTCTTCCATAGCTAATTTGGCACGGGTGGTCACTCCCTCCACCATTTGGGGACTCTCAACAAAAGCACCAAAAATGCTAGCAGTAGCTCTCGATAATTCAATTTCTAGTGGGGATAGGAGATTTAGGCTGAGATGAGCAGATGATTAAGGAGATAGAATAGAAGAGAGGGACAAAGGTAGAGATGAAAGAGAGAAAAGAGGATGAGAAAATATCTTCTTGTCCGCTTCTTTCATTATGATGTTACAATATATGGAGTATTTTTGTAATAGAATAATAACAAACTTTTGTTTTTATCTAATAAAGTCTTGATATTTTGAAGGAAAATGCTAGATTATAGAACCTTTCTGAATGTCAGTGATAGACTGAGGCCTAAAAGGTGGAATTGTCTCATATGAGCTTGCAACAAAATTATTAGAATTAGATAATATTATTTAGGTTAATATATTTATTAGTTTTACCTATGGATTAGAAAATATAACAAAAAATTTGAAAAGAATTCAAACAAATTTAATATTGTTTTAAAAAGTGAGTTTCATTGTATCATATAACGTACTAACTTCTGCATATTTAATAAAAATATTAAATTCATTTTACGTTAGTGCTGACATAATACATAATAAATAAAATTTAACTCTATACAAATTTATTTTATTTAGAATTTGTTTTGAATCTTTTGCAAACTTTAAGATTTATTTTGAATGTTTTGAAATATTATAGTTTAACTTGTATTTTAATAAAAAATTTATGGTCAAAAATCCATTTTTTAGTTTCCACCGTCAAATATATTTAAAACCAACAATGGTAGTGCCAAGAAATTGCAAAATACAATCCTTGAGGGAAAAAACTAAAAAACTTAAAATTTATAAGTACATCATGCAGATAATTCTCTCACCCACCAAGTGTCAGTTTCTTTTTACTAGCACAATTTGGAATATTGTCCCTCCCGTCATCTTAGGCTCTTGCTTTTACTATAGTAGTATCATTATTTCATCATCCTCTTCGCTTGGCTCCAATTTCAAATCATCCCTGTGCCATGCACAGTTGGCTTTTTCTATAAGTTTAGCATTACCATATTATTTATGACCATTTCTATCTCCCTTAATCGGCCTTCTTTATATGCTCATGGTTGGCAACCTTAGAATTTCATTTAGAAATGGAGTTAACATTTATGAAAACCATAGGTTACAAAAATGTAAAATTGATTATTTGCACCTGCTCCATCCTTTTCAGAAATAATGATCTTGATAACTAAAAACAACATTAAAATTGGGAGACGAGTTAAAAATTTCTGAATCAGGACTGGAAACAAAATTGTGTTTATTGGGATACGAGATATGATCCCATCACATGTTCAACGAAAGAAAACGAAAATTTCATCTTTTTTTTTTATAAATTTTGATCACTTTAATTCATATATTATGATTAATTAACAACATAAAAATTGTATCATAAATAGTATGTTATTATGGAAATTGATTCCCATTTCTTTGCAATTCTTTTCTAAGTTTGAATTATAAAATAATTACAAATTATTATCATAAAATTGTATTTAAAGTTAGATAAGTTAAACTATTTTAATTTATTTTTAAGTTTTGTAACTAATATATATGTATATGTATAATTACAAATTATTATCATAAAATTATATTTAAAGTTAGATAAGTTAATCTATCTTAATTTATTTTTAAGTTT
>JAOTIZ010000202.1:31451930-31482623 GCA_027123425.1 Erythroxylum panamense
CATATCTCATAACACTCAAATGCATCATACATGACAAATTAAAAATGCAATGCACAACAAATAGCTCGAGGTTCTATAGAAACATAATGGAGAAACTGAAGTTTACCCTATGAACAGAATGAGCCCAATTTTAGAGCTCATATGTCACAAGCGGGCAGCTGGGAGAAAGCTGTTATCAACGTGCACGTGACAAACAAAATGGTTCCACTCTTTCCCAAACAAAAACACATAATCATTTTCTCATAGTTTTATGGTTTGTCTTCTTTTCATTTAATACAAAATGCCATGACCTCATTGCAGCATACACGACTTTCTCATCATCCTGAAACTCCATCTGATCTAGTATCCTCTCGGCCTTTCTCAAGTGGTCTTGGATTCTTCTAGATCCGTTTTCCTATAGAAATCCACTGCCCTATACTTCATGAGCTTATCAAACTATTTCCCCTTCTTGATTGGGGTCAGAGTGGAAGATTGTGGCATCTAGCCAGCAAAGGCCATAGCAAATGCCTGAAACATCCTTGGATCCAATGGAGCAGGCACTTGCTCCTGTAGAAGAGGAGACTCCCACATTTGTGATCGAATGGGCTCACTACCTTGCCTTACAGAAGCCTTAGTATTTCCTAGGGCTACTGACTCATCAGTACTCTCCTCTCTTGTCGGAGAGTCAGGTGCAACTGATCCTTGCAGAACTTCTCGTGTCTTTCTACGAGGTGGCATCTTACTCCTTTAACGGAAATATTAATGATTAGCTACATTTCATTTTAAAATCCTAATCCCTATATGTATGCATGACATGCATGTCACTTAATGCAATTTAATCAATTCACAATGCCACAAGTATATTGATCATTTTATAGAATTTAAAGTAATCTTAATTTTTGAAAAATCAAAATATAAATTTTTTTGAAGTTATTTCATAATATGCAAGATCAAATTTGACACTATTTCCTAATAGTAGTACTAGAGTCGACATTGATTTTATAATTTGATTAAATTTGCTTGATCATTATTGATTTGATGAAGATTAAGGCCTAAAAACTTAATTATTTGAATTATTTACCTAATATTAATTATGGTATTGTTAATTATTAGGGTTAGTTTCGTTTAACAAAACAAAAATTAGATTACCCCCTTATGCTTTTTATGGAAAGCTTATGATGGTTATCATTCTATTTCTTAAGCTTTTGTAAATCAACATGCTTTATTTTGTAAATCATCATATGCCTTCCATAAAAAGCATAAGACTCTTATCTACTTGCCTTTGAGTTGGATATACGTTCAAAAGAGCAGGCCTATTTGACCCTACACCAAGCGTAGCTCTTCTTGTAATAATGAAAGACCAGGTACATTAAAACTAAAAGGCGCTACAATTAGGGGTTGATAACTATACTTATCTTGATTATTTGATAAGTAATAATTTGTAATGGAAGTAAAGCCTACTTTACAAAATATGAACTTGAATTTACATATAAAAATATTAAAGTGTTAGTTATAATTAATTTAATGAAATTATTTAAAGATATTTTTTTGTTTTGATTAATGTGATACAATTAATTTTAATTTAAAATAATTCATTTATTATTATGTATTCATTCATTTATTATTATGTATTAGTTTTCTTCTATTAATTTTAGTTTAGTGTATTATAATATTTTATTAGTTTTTATGTTGGTGCATTGCAATTATATTGATGCAGTGCAATATTATATTAGTATTTACTCTACTATGTAGGGGTAAGACTGCGTACTATCGGACCTCTCCAGACCCCACTTCGCTGTGGGATTTCAGCCTGGGTGTTATGATGATGATGATGATGATTTGTGTTTTGTATATTTGTATATAATACATTCACACATATGAGAATAGTTTTTACATATGGGCAAAGCAATTTATAAGAATAATTAATGTGAATCTTAGGCTGAAAACCATATAAAACTAAATTACAATTAATTAGAACATTATGATCATCTTCAAATTAAGAAAGGATAACTCAACCCTAATCAAACCAGGTAATTTAAATTAAAGTTATAATGATTTTGATCATTACAAGTTGTCTTGATAAGATCATATTAAGGTCCTGTAAAAGGACAAAGAGGAAATTCTCACAAAAGTGAAGAAAGCTCTCAAATTGTTTTCTTAATTTATAATATTCATTATTTTAAACCAAAATTTGAGAACATACATAAATCATGCAATTCATCAAACATATCATCTAACCTAAAGATAATATGTCTATACTTTATAGAGATTTGAGTGATGGCTTGACAAACAACACTTAAGAGATGTGTTCTATATTTCTTTGGTACCAAAATCACAAGGATCAAACATTGACGAAGATTCTCATCCACTTGTCTTTGAATCTCCTTTGTTTCCTTATAATTAGTAGTATTATAGGCTAGTTTATTAGGGATTAATGAACTAGGAATGAAGTCTATTGGTGTTATATACCTCTTTTTGGAAATAAACTGTGTAGTATGTCCTCAAGAAATATTCTACAAATTCTTACAATAAATAAACAACCGCACAAGACACAAAAGTTTTAAAATGGTTACTTAAAAAAGAAACATCCTAATGCAGAAGTATGACCAATCGCACCCTCGCTAATATCAGAATGACTAATCGCTCCCTCGCTAATTTAAACTCTGATTTCATAACTTCTAACGAAAACACTCTCTTACTTTTCTTTCTATATTGCACTTTAGTCTTTGATATGTTTTTTCATTGCCCACTACTTTTTTTCACTTTTCTACACACATTCACTTTTCTTATAACTCCCCTCTTTTTCTTGAATGCTTTCTTGTTTTTCTCTTATCTTACACTATTTAGTTATCATAAGTTGATCCTTATATGAGTATAAAGGTTAGAGACAAGTTAATACAATATTTTAGTTACTTATTACAAAAGAACATCTATTCTTGAACCTGTCATGAGTAACCTTCCTATCAAATTGCCTCAACCTCCCCAAGAATAAATATACAACATAAGTTGATGTCACATCATAAAGAACCTCATCTATGTAATTGTCGATAGAGAATTCCACTAACCCTTGCTTTGTCACCTTAACTTCTCTATATTCATTTAGGCATTATAACTTATATGGCTTAGGATATAACTAAATTTGGGCTTTCAACTAACAAAGTTTTAGAAACACTAGTATAACTACCACTACCAATATTACATACCTTATCATTCAGATGGTACCTAATATGAAAATTTTGCTCATATTGGACTTTATTTCCAAGTTTCTTAGGCTATATATAAGAACACAACTAGTAACCAACATATCTCCATGCATAGGTCCCTTAATTTTGGCATTATGATAATCCTCCAATAGTGGCAACTCATTATCATATGAATTAACACTTATAACTTATAAGTCAATATTATCCATAATAATTATATCTTTTTATTTAGACATTGAGAAGTAATAAGCCCAAAACTTTAGCATCTGAAACACTTAAAATCAAATGACTTAGAAGATGAACTAGTTTCAGTTTCACCCTTAGAAAGAATAATAAAATCGTTTGCTTTGACATCTTCTTTAAGTTTTAACGCAGTTTTGTTGACCTTCTAATTTGACCCTTATAAAGAGTTAGAAGTCAAACCATGACTTAGAAGCCCTCTTAGATTTCAATTGCCTTTCCACCTTAACATCTTTATTAGACAAATCTTTCATCTCCATATAATAGTGCAATTTCACTGCATCAACTTTCTCTTTATCTAATCACAAATAAATCTTACTATAATTGCCTTACGAACCTCCTCTATATTAGCCTTAATCAATGTATATCTCCTTCTCTTTGTAGTAATTTTCTACGCTTATAAAACCTTGAGTCAACCTTTTTAAATTTCTATATAAGTTCTTATAATAGTAGCTAGGTATGAACCTCTTAAGCATCAATGCTTTCATCTCTTCCCATGACCAAATAGGTCTCTTACCATTCCCATGCTAATTAATCATTTACTGATATAATCATATACTAGCATAAACTCAACTACTACTAGTTTAACCTTCTTCTTCTTAGGGTATTTATGAAAACCAAATACATATTGTACCTTCTTCTTTTACTCTAAGTATAGTTAGAGATTATTCTTCTTATGAAAGGTATATATTTTCTTCTTAATAATACTACATTGTTATCTTATTTTGAAACAACCTTTTTTATCCTTCCTATAACTAGCTTCATCATAATTAGAATCCTCATTACTCTCCTAAAATGTTCTTTTCAAAGTGAATTTGGGTTTATATTGGGACTCAAAACTATCCAATATAATGTTTGGAAACTTGAATTAGTCTTAGATAGCCTTTATAAACAACTAAAGATCAATATTCGATTTCTTATAGTATTTACGAAAATAGTTTAAGAGAACTCTACGAGTAGCATAGAGAGGGATAAATTAGACGTGCTAGATCATGAAGAGCCTATGCCTATTTATAATATGAACTGAATCTTTTGATAATTTAATTAAAATATAAACTTAATTTCAATTAAACTTTAATTAGAATTACAATTAATTCTAATTAAATATCAATTCTTCTAAAATAAGATCCGACATTTAATATTGATCCTTATTTATCAAATATTTTATATTTAATCATAGTTTTTCAAACTTTACAATTACGTCAAACTTGATTAAATTACCTTTACTCTCTTCATTCGTTCTATGTATGCGACTCATTAAATTTCTTACTATGTTAACGATATATATAACTTATAACCACAAACTATATTTAGGATTAGATAATAAATTAAACTCTTTATTTATCTTTAATTTTCTAATTAAATAGTTAGTAATCGTAGATCAAGATTGATATATAGTAATACACCATAATCATCTAAATACTAGGAACATCAAAGTAGTATTGGTTAACCTTTTCAAGAATAATTTTCTATATAAATCAAACATAAAATAAGAAATTAATATGTATTTTATTTAAGTCCAATATGCTCTACCATTAGTAACTGATTATTAACATTTGAAGACTATTTTCAAATTATTATTCTACCTTGATTAAGGATTTCTCCATTCAAATACCAATCAAGAAAAATAAAAGGATAATAAATTATATATTAATCACTAAAATATTTCTATGGTTTATACTACATCCAATGGTTATCAAACGGGCTATCGTTGAATATGATAATTCATAAGTAGTATTAAAACATAGCAATTTATATATGAGATAACTTTGAAATCTCAAGTCAAATAGTCGTTTATATAATCATCATAATAAGAATTTTATAAACATACAAGTAATGTTCCAAATAGAATTACCATATCATTTTAGTTCAATGAACTTATTCTCTAACGCTTACTGACAAATTTATTTAAATATTTTCATACTTTAATTAATGAGGTCAACTATTTCCTTTACAAGGAAGAAAAAATGCATATGTTAGTCTTTACACTATTAATATTCAGTGATAATAAACCCACAATTAAAAACAATTTATGGATAAGACTAAAATATAATATAAATTTATAATTATGATCTCATTATAATTTTATTTGAAAAATATATTAATCTCATGAATTTAATCATATATATTATCAATTAAACAAACAAATATAAGATAAATAATGTATTTAATTAATTATATCATATAAACAACAACCAATTAATTAGTAGGGATGTCAAAAGGAATGGGCCTGAGTTAACAGAGCTATGGGTTGACCATAGCTCGTAGTTCGACCGTTACTTCCAAAACGACATCATTTTTAAAATTTTTCTTTAAAAAATATGGTAAGTCAGGTTGATATAGACTTATCCCAGCCCAACAGGCCACGGGCCGGGCTAGGGCTACATTAACATCTCTACTGATTTGTTTTAAAGTATAAACTAACGCTGTAGTTTAAGTATCGGAATGAGAAAAATATTTTGAATTATCTTAAGCTAGTTGAAAATTATTGTCAATAATAAGAACGAAAAGATTTTTAATGGATTTGACGAGCCCGCAAGGAACGTAGGTAAAGGGCAAAAGAACAGCTTAAAGAAACTCTGATAGGTTATCCAGTTTTCGTTCGATTTCCTCTCCATTTTGGCTTTGTTACATATACTTGTCGCAACAATGAATTGTGCACGTGTACTCTCTTAAATTGCACATGCGTGAATAGACATTTGTTACCTAATTCAACTAATTTTTTTTATATATGATAAAAAGGGCTTAATCGATGGTTGTGTGATGGTGTATCGAAGATTCAATTGAAAGTCATGTAAAAACAAACAAACGGTACAACTTATTGAATAACCTCATTCTGAACTTGGTTAATGCTGAAACTACTTTATACTAACAAGTAAAAAAGAGAAATGTAAGGTCAATAATCTTAGGGCCTCTTTTTAATACTTTGCTATTTGTAATTTTAATTTCTGAATCTCTATTTTGATGTTCTTTAAAGTAAGTGCATCGAAAAGATACAATGGGTAATTGTTCCAAGTCAAAGCCTCAAATATGTGTTTGTCAATGAGATCTCTTTGATTTTAATTCAAATACATATGTTTGAGTTGAAGAATTTGTAGAAGCAAAAATTTAAAGAAGTTAAAAATTAGGATAAAATACCAATTCACACTTAAAAATTTAAGAAAATTTTAAGATTTTGAAGTTTATATGCACACATCTTAAAGTTAATATCTGTTGATAAACGTACTTTATTAATTAATATATGATAATGATAAAAATTTAGTCCTTACTATAAAAAATTAAGGAGTCTATTGTTAATTAAGTTTTATATAAGTAATTCTATAAATAAAGAAGCTTAGTGTCAAAATTAAAGATTACGAAAAGTTTGATGTTTGTTTAAATTTTAATAAAAAAATTTAATTGAGAAAGAATTTGACAGTGACCTAACACCCTAGGTAGAAAGAATATGAAAGTGGAAATACATCAGGCCGTAGATTTTCTACCCACCTTTCTAAGAACAAAAGCAAGCATCTCCAACCTATGCTGCCTTTTTTTCTCCTCTCTCTTACAGCACCTAACATGGGACAGAAACATAAAGAAAGAAAGGGAGAGATAGAGATGGCAGAAACATTAGATCAGTCCCTATAAGAACCTCTCTAAACATTGTCTGTAATGAGCCTTTCTGATAACGGCTCGGTCTTGGGTGCCCTTGCATGGAATGCGTGGAAAGCAGGCACCATGTTAAGGGATATCCATGGCGTATGCTCTTTCTTAAACAACTTATTCCTTTCATAGAGTAGAGCCATCACTGCAGGTTAGAGCCTATATAGGTCTCGCGTCATTGATTTTCTCTACAAACCATACGCATACAACAGACAACAGATGAAATATTAAGTGAACTAGTTAATGGGCTTCTCCCCTTTGGCAGGAGACCGGTAATTGTAGATAATAGATCTACCCATGACCCGCCAAAGGAGAGTTGCCCTTTAACTTCTTCAACTTAATAGATTCTCAAGAATTGACTTTCATGTCATGCATTTCGCACAAGAAAGGACTCTGAAGAGCAAGAAGCACGGTAATATGTTAGTTTTCATTTATTTTATTAATTTGCTTCATGACCATCGAGTATATTCATATTAAACTTTGCTTCATTGACATATAGCAAGAAAACATTTAATTCTTAAGCCTAAGTTCCATATTTCTCATAATCATGTCTTATCTTTATACGTAAGGTAGTTTTAACAGCTGCACGGTGCTCCCCTCGGTTTATAACCGTGTGATGATGGTGGAGTCCTGAACGGGAAATATAATTGGTCGCGTGAGCTGACAAGAAGATGAATAAAGAAAGATCAGATGAAGAAATTTTTACAACTAAAACTATTTTGTTTTCCAAAGATGTTGTGCAATGGCAGCAATCTTCTATCAAGTAACATGATGGTTATTTACTTCGTAACGCACATAATGCTTCGTGTAGCTCTTAGCAATAATGTGATGTAATCACACACCTCATTACCACAAGAAGCTTGGGATATTTAGCAGAATGTTCTTCTAATTTCTTAAAATTAAGAAAGAAAAGATAAAATATCATTAAATCAATTGACCCTTCAAGGTCATCACAAGTTCTCCCTGGTCATTTGGAGTTCGAGTCGAGAGGGCTGTCTAAACCTGCATGCTATGATAAATGAATTAAATTGCTGTCCTGCAAAGCCTGATTGAGCAATCTCGCTCTTGTAGCTTGTACCTTTCTAAGCCTATACTGGTAAAGCAACAGTTTTATTTTGAGTTAAGAGAGAAAATAGTTAGCGAGCAAGGTGCTGCTAACGAAGAGAAGAAAATCTTCATAAATAGCAAACTCTTTGGTTCAGTGGATTAACATACAATTTTTAGAAGTGAAAAACTTTTGACAAGTTAAGATCAAAGACCAGACTTTCTGATCTTTGAGGCAGATCATGAACTTGAGGATAATAAAACCTTACATCGAAAGCATCATAGGAAATGAGAAAAGATCCTAGTTCTAGTTTGATAATTAGACCTAGAAAATTTATTTTGCAAGCTATCAATGATGGATAAACTTCCTGAACACACTAGAATCGATACAATCATTAGTAAGAATGTCCAGAACTATAACACCGGGGGATTCACTTTCATAATGAGAAACTTACTAGGATATAACCCAAACTCAAATGGCTAAGGACAAAGTAGTATGGCTCAGGCATAACTTTAGAGCCTTCACTAACAAAACCCGCATAAAGCTATTCAGGATCAACATGCTTTTAGTTACCTGGTAAAAAAATAGTATAATTTTCCACCAATCATTCAAAAGCATAATTCATATTGTGTTTTACAGTCAAGCAGCGAATTAGGAACGAACACAAATGCAACTTTGATCTCTTAATTCTTTTTGTGTTCTTTTCAATTCCGAGTTAGGGACACACAGTTATCTATTTTTTAAATGCAACTACACTTGTTAGGTTGGGCATAAACTGCAAACTCTCTGCAATCCGCAATATAATTAGAACTGATGAGCAAGCATAATCAAATGGGCTTAGAAGAACCGTCATCACACTAAAGGGGACAGCGTCCTTTTCGAGATAGCCTTCAGCTGCTCCATTTACAACATATGAAATAAAAGGAATACCAGAATCTTTAGGAATGAGAAAGCTAATATCAACTGTATATGTCAAAGATTGTTTTAATTCGGAAAAATAGTGTTGACTAAAGGAATTACCAATGCAATAAGCTCCAACATTGCTACTAGGTGGAACATCTGTAATATTCAATTGTAGAGAACTCACGTCCCCGACGACACAAACAAGCTGCATGATACGCTACTATTCCTTTGCTTATCTTTTATTAGCTTTTCGAGCATGCTAGCTCCTATTGTACTCTTAGTCTGGTTCATTATCTCAACCTTACCTTAAAAAGAAAAATTAATTAGTTTTCATAGGCTTACAAAGACTTTCACCTCTCATTTTTTTTCAATATAGGAATTCTATGCCCAATTCCTATCTAGGATCTCATCGCATTCATTGTCTAGGCTGAATATTGCATAGCAAAGAGGCTTTTTTTCTAATACCATTTTGACACGCCTCAAGCCTGAGCCAACTTGAGCGGGCACGTGTTTGTACTACATCCAAAGGCAAAGTCCAACCTCTCAAGCTTCATCATTGGGTTAAGACGTACAACTTACTAAACTCACATAATTCAATTAAAATAACTTAGCGAATATGCCTATATTGGACAACTAATTGCTCTTAATATCAAAGGGAACATGTTTACGGTAGACATTGGATAATTCATCCCTACGAACAAAATAGTACTTGCCTCTTAACATTGGCTAATTCACCTTAAATAATAGTTTGGTACCTACCCAATCCGGCACTAACCAATTTACCCCACCTAACATAATGACACATACTTCATTTTGGTGTGGACTAAATATTGGTCCTAGCCAATAGGATGATATTTTCCCTGGCCAATCATAGTTGTCACCAAATCAAATAAAATTAGTTAATATTAACTATTTGGGCCTCAAATTACTACAACGAAAAGGACTTTTGGCTACTTTTTCTTTGGGAGCAGTTTCAAAATCTTAGCCAAAAGTAAGCTTTTAACAATATTTTATGAAATCGTAGGCAAAGGTCACATTATTTGCGAGATTTTATAAAATCGTCACTAAAGGTCAAACTTTTAGTGACTATTCACTAACATTGTCAAGAAATGATAGATCTTTGGTGACACTTTATTTAATTCGTTGTAAAAGGCGTGAACTTTGGCCATGATTTTTAAAATTGTCTCAAAAGGCATAATTTTTTGCAACAATTTCAGTAACCTTTGGTGACAATTTTTGAAATCGTCGCCAAATTCTTAAATAACAAAATATCTCTCTTATTTATAATGATGAATTTACTAATGTTGGCTTGATTATTTTGTGACTAAATATCATATTGAGAAAAATCAAACAAACAATTGGTTGCCCACGAGGTGTCATGACACATGCTTCATTTTGGTGTGGACTAAATATTGGTCCTAGCCAATGGGATGATATTTTCCCTGGCCAACCATAGTTGTCACCAAATCAAATAAAATTAGTCAACATTAACCATTTGGGCCTCAAATTACTACAGCAAAACGGACTTTTGGCTACTTTTTCTTTGGAAGTAGTTTCAAAATCTTAGCTAAAAGTAAACTTTTGACGGCATTTTATGAAATTGTAAGCAAAGGTCACGCCATTTGCAAGATTTTATAAAATCGTCACTAAAGGTCAAACTTTTAGCGACTATTCACTAACATTGTCAAGAAATGGTAGATCTTTGGTGACACTTTATTTAATTCGTCGTAAAAGGTGTGAACTTTGGCCATGATTTTTAAAATTGTCTCAAAAGGCATAATTTTTTGCAACAATTTTAGTAACCTTTGGTGACAATTTTTGAAATCGTCACCAAATTCTTAAATAACAAAATATCTCTCTTATTTATAATGATGAATTTACTAACTTTGACTTGATTATTTTGTGACTAAATATCATATTAAGAAAAATAAAAAAAATGATTGCCCACGAGGTGTCCTAGGAGGGTCTCAACTATGGGAAGACACCTTTAAGTCAACTACACCGAAACTAATCCTCGCTCAAGCTTAGTAGGTCCATTGCGGGAGGTAATGCTCTGGTCTCAAGTTTTAAACGACTGCATACATGAGGACGGTTCGAACCCGTGACCTCATTTAAGCTAGGAGAGCCCTTTATCAACTCACCTGCGCCCTAGGGTTAAGAAAAATCAAATTTAATATTATTGATAATGATTTTAAGTGTAAAAATAAATTTAGCTAAAAATTTCAAATCATTTCAACAGTTAATGAAACTATAAAGTCAAAATTAATTAATATTTACATAGATTGATAATTTATAATTTTCTCTTTTAAATTATATGTTTTAACAATTTGATATGGTGTAACAAAATTTTCAAATAGTTTTAACATGAAGAATGAATCATATAATGAAATATGATTTTTACAGAAAAAGCAATAAATAATGATATATGGTAAGTAATATATTATTATGATATATGGTAAGTAATCAAGATTTTAATTAGAAGTTTAACAATTATTATAGACAAAACAGTAAATAAAGTTTCATGTCTATTCCATCGAAGAGAAAAAAAATATAATTAATTTTTTGGATTTCAAGTGATATGAAACTCGATAGATATGGTAAAGGAGTTCCTTATGTTTGGATTTCCACAAGGGCTCTTTCCATATTCGAAGGAATCAATTGAAATAGATAAAGATCTTCCCTTAGGAGTTAGTTTATTTACACTGTCTTCCAACAATTTATCGATTTTAATTAAATTAGCTGAAGATATAATGAATGATTTTCTATATGCCGTATGGATCACTAAATTAGATGAACTGCACGTACTATACTTTCCACCTAAATAGCAAACAGTATAGAACAATCACATTAATTTCTTTATAATCCATTGAAAATTTTATTCCTAAAAGCTAAAAAATTAAATCAAAAGGTATAAGGAACATAGATTTAAACATATGCATACCCGATTTAATGACTCCATCATCGCCATCACCTCCATTGCCATCTATGTTCTCTTGAAGGTTTGAGGAAGCTTTATAGAACACATACTATATACAATCAAACGTTCATCTAATAACTTCGTAACAGAAAATTAGATACAGATAATAAAGAAAGATAGCTAATTTTGATGATACTAAAAACCTTGAAGAAGAAAATCGGCCATTGAAGTTAAGGGGTGATTAGACTTTGATGAGAAGATTTTCTGTGCATCAACTTGTTCTTCATCAGGGAGAATTTTGCCATATTCCTCTCATCGGAGCTTATTCTGGCCATTAGAAACTAATTGCCAAGTTGACATTTCATAATGAATTTATGTTAGCAGTTTTATTATAAAAAGTCAACAGAAAGACAAACAAGTCATAAATATAATCAATACAGAAGCAGGGTGTACAATTTAATAAGGAAACGAAAAATTATATGAAGTTATATGCAATTATCAAAATATTCACAGAAGAAGCAAAGATTATTGAAACTTAAATTTTTAACCATCCAAAAATCCCCTACACAAGCACATTCTATATGTGGTTTCCTCTAAAGTCACTATTCTGATAAAAATAGTTAGGTCCCTTGAGCTCCCCCTCAAATATGGAGGGAGCTATTCTAGTGGAATTTAAAATAGAATAAAGTACATAAACATCCCCTGCAGAAGTGCATTCTATGTTTGTCACTCCTCATTAATATGTTGACGTAGCGCGTCGTCATACTACTCAAAATAACTAGTCTTACAACTATAGTAGTGATGAGTCTAAGTTGATCTCAAAGAGAGTGTATGTAAAGCTTTTGAAATGAAAATGATTGGTGTTTAGGTTATAGGGGGTTTGTTAGTTTCAAATAAGAAAATAAAAAAAAAACAAAAACAACGAAGACAAATTAAAGAAAACATTAAAAAATGATGAAAAGTGGTGAATGCATTAGGGACTTGATCATCAGTTCAATCTCAGCCTATATACAATTAAACATATTTCACTGAGTTGTTGTTCTCATACCACTCCTAGCAACTATTAATCGTAGGTTAACAATAAGCTCTGTTAATCTCGATTTTTCCTTAGGTTGTGTTTAATTAAGAAGAGTTCGTTAATTACACCTAGCTATCGAACAACCTAGAACAAGCTCTCTAGATTTAATTGGACAGCTGCACTACAAGTTAGGAAAACAAATTAATCAAGGCAATAATCACACAAGCTCAGGTCATTTAACCTAGGCGATGTTATCTCTAATTATTAAAAACTATTAATTACCACAAATGAATCAGAAACACAACAATTACATATTGTATTCAATTATAGCAATGAGTTTATACATAAAAACAATCAAATAGAGTATTCGATCATTCTTACACAATACCCAATTCAATAAACACAAGATAATATAATCAATTCCTAAGAGAGAAAGAACAACAAACATAATGGAGAGAATGCTTAACTAGGTTCTTAGGCATCAATATCACCTCTGAAATGGCATCGGAAAGCTCAGCCCTCTGTCGGTCTCTAAAGGAATAGAGCTTTGCCCCTTCTCTTCTTTAAAATCGAGACTCCAGAACTCTAAAATGCTTTGTAAAACCATTCATAAGTTTCTGCCAACAAAATGATGTTTTTATTTAAAAATTAGGTTTCGAGACAGTTGGACAAATGTCATAAGAGTGCATGGTGGCTTACGATCGTGCCTGATCCCCTTGAGGACTCACGGTTATAAGCCTTTGTTGCATAGGTGTGACTTGATGAGTCATGCATATGCATGCTAAGTCATGGGTGTGACAATGGTGGTCATGCAAATGACAAAATTGTCAGGGTCGTGACAATTTGATGTATGGGTATGAGCTATCTTTTATGGCTTAAACTCTTCTTTTTTTGTTAATTGTGTTAATTGCTCTAATCCTTCTTCTTCTTATTCCATTAGGACAAGTGAGTGAGAATATCAAGAAAACGGCTAAAATATTGTGCTTTTGACTCACTTTATCTCTTTCGCTACCAAATTGTACCTAAAACCAAATATGAACTAAAGTGAATATCTTAAACATTTCATATCATTAAACACTAAGTGTTATGAAATAAATGTATAATCAATTAAGCAAATATCATATAAAGAAAGCAAGCTATAATTACAACTTGATCAGATGAGGATTTTGAAAACTTTTAAGAGAAGAGCCTGAAGAAGTCAGTAACATTTGATTTATGGCTGAATTAGGAGATGATGAGTCATATTATTCTAACTCTGATATTGAAATTGATGAATTAAGAGATGCATATAATGAATTATATGATCAATATAAAAAATTAATAGTGTAGTATTTCAAAAATGTTTAAAAGTCTAAGAATAATGATGCATCCTTAATAAATAAGATTAAATCATTATAGTATGTGAATAAGAATTTGCTGTCTAAAAATATGTCTCTTGAAAGTGATGATAAGCAAAAAGTCTCTGAAAAGGAAATTTTGGAACAAAAGGTAAGTCAGTTAGAGAATGCGTTACTTGAGAATGATTTTGTAAGGTAAAACAATTAAAAGAAAAAGTTGTTGCTCTAAAACTTGAGAAAGAGAAATTTGCTAAAAAATCATTTCTCTAGAAAAAGATCTTGCTAATTTTGTTGATGGAAGGAATAATCTTGACGTATTACTTGGGAACGGTAAAATTGTTTTTGATAAGGCTGGAATAGGATATAATGAAAATAACAGTATTGGGCCATACAATAATTTCTTTGATAAATCTAGTAGTAGCTACAGTTAAAACAATAGGAATCTGATAAATGACAAAAATTATAGTAATTCTCATTCATTTGTTTTGTGCATTTACTGTGGTAGATATGGTCATCTTAGTCATTCCTGTAACTTTCGAAGAATGAAGAAATGATCTCAAATGTATGTTTGGAGACCAAAAGTTCAAACTACTAACTTGGAAGGACCCAAAAAAGTTTGGGTACCTAAAATGAGATAATACATTTTGTAGATATGCTTCAGAATAGAGTCAAGAGAAAATCAATAGATAGTTGATAGTGATTGTTTAAGACATATAACAGGTGAAATATCACATTTCAGCTATATTGAAAGGAAAGATGGAGAAAATTTTAGATTGAAAAAGGGTACTGCATTACATCAATTTGGAGTGATAATGGAGGAGAATTTGATACAAAAAATTTGGAGATTTCTGTAATGAAAATGGTATAACTCATAATTTTTCACAGCCAAGGACTCCTAAACAAAATGGAGTTGTTGAGAGAAAAAACATGACTCTTATTGATATGGCCAGGAGAATGTTGTGTGAAAGTGATCTACCTCATGGTTACTAGGTAGAAGCTATATCTAATGCTTATTACATACTTAACAGTTGCCTTATAGGACCTATTCTCAAAAAGATCCCCTATGAATTGTGGAAAAGAACAAAACCGAATGTTACTTACTTTCGAGCGTTTGGCTAAAAGTGCTTCATATTAAATAATGGAAAAGAAAACCTTGGAAAATTTAATGTGAGATCAGATGAAGCTATTTTTCTGGGTTACAGTACTGCTAGCAAAGAATTTAGAGTTTATAATAAAAGAACAAAGAGGATATAAGAATCAATGTATATGGTATTTAATGAAGCACTACCCTTGACAACAACAACTGATTCAGAAGATGAAAAGCATCCTTTAGCTCCAAAATCACATCCCAAAATCAAACTACACCTATAGTACCTTCAGAATTACAGGATCAAGAAGGTCCTTCTGAAGCTAGGATAAAGTAGGCTCCTTCTCTAAGAACTTCTCAATAGGAGCCTATGCAACGAAGAACACTAAGATAGTAGAGAGGTCTGGATACACTTCAGATTATTCTGGGGGACCCTTCTGAAAATCTAAAAACTAGATCAATTTTCAAAAACAATTATGTTGCCTTCATCTCATAATTAGAACTAAAAACTATTGAAGAACGAACAAAAATTAGGTTTCAACTATGAAAGACAATCTAACTCAGTTTGACATGAACAAAATTTGGAATCTAATACATCATCTACAAAATAAGTCAATCAATGGAACTTGTTGGATATTTCAAAACAAACTTGACAAAAATGGTAAGGAGGTAAGAAACAAAGCAAGACTTATAGCTTAAGGTTATAATCAAAAGGAAGGTAATGACACTTATGCACCTATTGCTAGATTAGAATTGATTATAACTTTACTTGCTTTTGCATCTATAGAAATTTTAGAATATTCCAAATCGATGTTAAAAGTGCCTTTTTAAATGGATATATTAATGTGTTAAGCAACATCTAGGTTTTGAAAATGAAAACCATCATGATTAAGTGATGAAGTTAATTAAAGCTCTGTATGATCTAAAGCAGGCTCCTCGAGCATGGTATGAGAGATTATGTAACTTTCTGCTTGAGAATAACTTTCAAAGAGGAAAGGTAGATAAAACCTTATTTATTAAGAAAAAGGAGAATGTTTACTCATAGTGCAAATATATGTTGATGACATAATAATTTGGTGCTACTAATCCATTATGTAAAGAATTCTTAGCCTTAATGTAGGGGGAGTTTGAAATGAGTATGATGGGAGAACTATCTTTCTTTCTTAGGTTGAAAATTAGGAAAATAGAAAAAGAAATCTTCATCAGTTAAGACAAAAACACAAAGGAACTCATCAAGAAATATCATTTTGAAAATTTCAAACCGATGGGTACTCCTATGTATACTAGAACTAAAGTTGATAAGGATGAAGAAGGCAAGGCTACAAATGAGACAAAGTATAGAGGAATGATTGGATCACTTTTATATCTTACAAGCTTAAGACTAGATATTATGTTGAGTGTGTGTCTTTGCCCATGCTTTCAATCAAATTCAAAAGAAAACCACCTTTAAGCAATCAAGAGGATCTTTCGCTATCTTCTCGAAACTATGGATTTTGAATTATGGTATCAAAAACTAATTCATTTAACATAGTTAACTATTTTGATGCAAATTATGCAGGCGATAAAGTTAATAGAAAAGGCACAAGTGGTCACTATCAATTTCTTAGAGGGTGTCTAGTTTTTTGGTTTTGCAAGAAACAAAACTGCATAGTGCTTTCCACATCTGAAGCGAATTAGATAACAACGACCAACTATTGTGCTCAAAATCCTATGGATGAAACATCAACTCCAAGATTCTTCTCTAAACCTTGATCATATTCCTATACTATATGATAATACAAGTGTAATCAATCTTTATAAAAATCCCGTGTATCATTCTAGGACTAAGCATATAGAAATCAAACATCATTTTCTTAGAGATCATATTTTAAAGGAACCATTGATCTTTTGCATGTTAAAACTAAAAATCAAGTAGCTGATATCATTACTAAGCCACTTTCTAGAGATAGATTTTATCTATTAAGAAAAGAGGTTGGTATGTACAAATTATCTTATATCTAACTCTTTATAAAGATTCTATGCTACTTCTTTTTGTAGATACTAATAGGCCCCTTATAATATGCTCTTGAATAGGCTCCTCTAAGTTTAGAAGGCTCCTCTAACTTTAATAAGGTAGAATACATGTGTTAAAAAGGTAGTTATCATACTGTACTGACAGCTTTTCGTACATGACTGATAGAAGATATGCAGACAATCACACCTTATCTAATAGCGTGTATGATTGTTCATCTTCACACAAAATCCATGATTAAGAATCATTTAGTATATCTTGAGAAGGTTTCTTCCTTCTACTTATCTTTATTGTTCTAAGAAGCATTTTTTACCTTGCTACACTCAAACTCTCTATTTTTGTCAAATCTCTTAAATCTCACTAGCTTACTTAAAATGGCACGAACAAAGTCCAAGGGACAAAAAAAAACTTTGACTCCTACTACTAGTTATGGCGAAACTCTCTATTATGAATAAGAGTTTGAAACTCTTTTTTTATCATTTTCTTTGTCACCAATAGTAGGATCATTAAACATCCCTACTGAACCTGCTTATATCACCTCTATTAAAAAGTCTTAAGTTTTAGAAGCATCTATTCAGGAGACTTCATACGAGAGAAAGAAAAAGATTTTGGCTATGTTGTCTCTTCCTAAAAAATTAGATTTTGATTCATCTTCTGGACACAATGAACCAACGATCAAGCAGCAATATGTCTCTGAATCTAGTGATGAAGGTTCTTATGGCTCAAACCCTAGCTCATCAGAAAAAGAAAAAGAAGCAGAAGAAGAAGAAAAAGAAGCAAAAGAATAAGAATAAGAATAAGAAAAATCTTCTAGTGAGGAGGAGCTAACAAGAAAAGTAAGATTCCATTCTCCTTCACAGCCTAGTCTCACTCTGTATACTCCTACTCCATCTACTATTTCTTCTAAAATTTCCACTCCACCATTGACTACTCCTCGACCCGATTCGATGGATGAAAAGTTGCCTGAAGTACATTGGATCACTAATGATAATGATTCAGATGAAGAATCGGTTCATATAATAAGCCATCCACGAACCAAAGTAAGTTTTGCAAAGTAGGCTAGAAAAGCATTTGAAAAAGAAAAAAGGTTCTGTAGTTGAACTAAAGGACGAAGAAGAATCTCAGAAGAGAAGAAATAAGGAAGGGCAAAGCACCTATGTTTGAAGAGAATATTGAGGACCCAATTATTCAGAATGAACCATTTTATGAAGAAATGTTTCTTGAAGAAATTTTGAAGGCAAACACCTAAAAATCAAAGAAACTCTCTTTACACAAGAAAGGAGAGTCTTCAGTACTAGTTAAGATGTTTCAGTTAATGGAAGCTGAAGTTTGATACAAAATGCATTACAAGAAACAGAATGTGGTTTCTGGACGTATTTGATCTCCTCCCATGTTTGATGATATTGGTATCCCCACCTCTCCTTATTTTCTTACTATTGTTTGGCAAAATTTTTTAAATTTGAATGAGACAGTGTGTGATGATTTAGTTAGATCATTTTATACACACATGAGAAGAGATGAAATTGATGGAAAGTTGGCAATTATCTATTGGGTACGTGGGTATGAGATTTTGATCACTAAGGAAATCTTAGGAAACATATTGGATATAACTCCCATAGGCAAAATTAACTTCTCCTGTCATAAGTGGGACATTACTGATCTTGTAATGAGAGAAATTGTGAATTTTATTTCACTACCCACCGAGACTACTCTTGAAGGGAGATCCTATTGTAGACTTTTGAACTTACTATCGTGACGCCCTGCATCGATATCTGCTACATCAATTTTTCCAAGGAGTAGTTCAATGGAAAGATGTAGTCTCCTGGACACATATGTTGTGTATAATCTATCGAAGGGAAATCAGATGAACCACCCAACAATGATCTTGTGATTTATAGTGGATAAAGGGAGTCATAAGAATACCACTAGTGGTCTACTTTATGAGATGCTACTCACCAAGATTTTCGCTCATTATAGAGTGTCTTTTGACAATCTGGATTGGTATAAACCTACCAAGTTTCATTCCCTATCAATTCAGATATAAGCAGAAAGATAATGTGTGGGTAGAGAAGAAAACAGAAAGAGTAGCAAACATCTTAGGTCCAACTCCACAGAAATCAACCCCTGCCATACTTCAAAATACAAATGATCTGATCCTTTAACAACTAAGGGACATTCGATACAATCAAGATTAAATGCATGAACAGATGACAAGGATGCAAGACCAATTTCATGACATGCAACTCCCTCTTTGCACTATTTTGGATCCCCTTAAGGAATATTTTAATGATTAACATACTCTGGTTATTTTTAAATTTTTGATACACTGAAAATTTTAGTTAATGCCTATTTTTTTTCACTCTTACATGTTGGCACATTCTTGTTTCAGGATTGCTTATCTCTTTTTTGTAATGACAAAGGGGGATAGTAGGGAGAGTATTCATAGGACCTCACTGAAATACTTGGCTTATGAGTAGGTAGAGTGTATATAAGACCTCGCTGAAATACTTGGCTTATGAATAGGGAGAGTATATACTTCGCTGAAAGTTATGATGTTATTTCTAATGATATATTTTTGAAACCCTTGCCTTTGAAATTCCTTTATTGCGATATTATATAGCATAGGCTCCTACTGCTTAATGGTAATAAGAGGCTCCTTCTAAATCATGGTTATTAGTAAGGACTTATAAATTACTCAATCATTTAAATTTTTAAATGTTTCTATTAAATAGTTGTCATAATCAAAAAAGGGGAGAATGTTAGCTCAAGGTTTGTTATTAATGATTTTGGTGATAACTATATAATATTTTAAAATTCAAATTTCATTTATTTCTCTTTATTTGAATAATTTTTAAAAGGATATAAAATCTAGTTATCTGTGATAGTATAAATGTTTCCTTTCTTGCATGATCCTTTTTAATGAACTTACTTATTTATTAGCAATGATTCTACAATATTTGAAAGGATCTTACCAATCACATAATTCAACAATCAGTGTCGAGAAATTGTCAAAATTTTTTCTTAACATCTGGATACTGGAAGATTCTAGGAAAGATGATATCGAAGATTCTTTATATTCAGAGTCAACTTAGAATATAAGTGAAGCAACGACTAGTTGAAGAAAATGCATATTTAAGGAAAAGTCCTAGCATTTGCAAACAAGTCAAAATTTTAAAATACATTAGCAACATCAATATTTTTGAAAGACATATTTTATCAAACTCTTTGTGCCTTAGAAATTGAAAACACTCTATTGAGAGAGATTGTTATTCCTTGAAGCTTACATTTGGCAAACCCTACATTCATTTTTTGTTGAGAGCTTGCAAAGGCTTGTTAAACACTACGAATGAGGAAGGTTGAAGAACCTTGAAAAATATGTACTTGTGACCTTTGAAAGGCTCATCAAAATTTATTACTTGGAGTTTTATAGTGAAATACTCAAGTTGGATACTTAGGGACTGGACGTAGGCTTCATTATAAGATGAACTAGTTAAATCGACTGTGTCATTCGCTCTTTTTTTTAACTTTTAAATTTTTGTATTATAGTGTTTGTGTTTTCAATTTTCAAAAGGCTCCTTCAGTTTTAGAATTGAATAGGCTCCTTCTGTTTTAATATTGCGAGAGGCCCCTTTCATTTTGAATGTTGATAGACTCCTTTCTTTTTGAATGTTAACAAGCTCATTTCATTTTGAATGATAACAAACTCCTTTCATTTTAAACTTTTACATGCTTCTTTTATTTACAGACTCATTTCATTGAAATGTAGTTGGCTCTTATCGTTTACACAAATTGATAGTAACTTGCAAAATTTTTAAGTCACACACAATTCACCCCCTTCTGGCATGTGTTTGCTTTATCACTCCCAATGTTTAGGTTTGTTTTCTTTCCCTTCGCATTTGCTTCCATTAATCTTATTAGATGATTTAATGACTATTTTTCTTTATTTAAGAAAAAGGTGAGAAGGCCAAGGTAAACAAAGGACAAATAAGAATACCTCACAACCAAGGCTCTAAGTCATTTGTTGTTGTGCGAAATGAATATGTAAGATATTCGTTTACAACTTATAATTATATAAATAAACATTATATTATTTATTATGCATTGTATGTTTTTTTATAAAGAGAGAAGAAACTACATGGACAAGAGTGTCATAGGATCACACTCTACAAACTCACTTACTATAAGGAAGGTCAAGGGTGGATGTCTGAAGAAGCGTAAAATAACTAAGTATAAAAATATGTTTAAAATTTAAGTTTATTTATTTTTAATACTAACTAATAATATTTTCATTGAATATTGGTTTTTTAGTTATAGAATAAGATGCAAGAGTTGCTATAAACATCAATGTTTGAGAGAAATGAGGCAAATGTAAATGACAATTGTAACAAGGTGCTAGGTACACGATCTAGATATATCGAAGTCTTGGATTTAGTCCTAAGACAACTACTTCATCCTCATCTAGACCAATATACATTCAACGTCTTGACAAGGAAAACAAGTCACTAAACAAAAGTTTGTTAAGCATTCAAAGTACCTCAAAAAATTAGTTCACCCAAATTATGTAAGCAGTGAAGATAAAAACAAGGCTTAGGGATTAAACTAATCATTGTATTTATTATTTTGCATATAAGTAGTTTTAAAGTTGTAATTAGTTCTTGTACACAAACAAATTTAATGATATTTTATTTTTTGTATACCATGTTTCAAATTATCAATTATTTTTTTTATAGTTTTTATAATAAATTAACAATAATAAAAATCTAAATATTATATACAATAATATGAATTAAAAATATCACAAATAATTATAATTCAATATGTTATATCATTTCATTCAAATATATATTAAAATTTGACTACATTTTAAAAAAATGCAAGTAAAACTTTTTGGTTACGTTTTTAGAAAGATAGTTAAAAATTTTTGGTTAATTTTTAGCTACAAAAACTAATCATAGCCAAAAGTGTTGGCAACAAATTTTCAAAATGTCTCTAATAGTTTTTTCCTATGCTTTATTTTCATAGGGAAAAACTATTAGTGATGATTAGTTAAAAACATTGCCTATAATTTTCAATTACGGGGATTTGACGACAAATATAAATTATCACTAATTACTATTAGCGACGATTTTGAGAATTTTAGTGATGATTGTTTTGTTGCCAAATGTGGTTTTTTTGTTGTAGTGAATTAACAAGCTATACACATAATGGGGTACTCAATAAAAAAAGTGCATTTATAATTATGTATAAATTATAATATTCTTACACCGGCATCTAAAATTATAATTCACATGATTACTTAATTTTATTTGTCTTAAAATAATATAAAACCTATAAAATTCTTATAACTTAACTCTCGAAACTATTAATGTAGAAAAAAACTAATTAACTTGTTACTCTAAATTACAATACCCATTTAAACTACTTGAAACCAAAAATCAAAAGATGCAAACAATTAATTATTACCTAATAAAGTATTTAATATGCATAAATAACGAAATAATAAAGCTCTTATTAACAAAGATTACTAGCTTCTATATGAAAAGATAACTTAAATTGTTTTGTACTTGAAAATTGTTCAAAGGCTACTCAAATCTTTGAATGCTAATGAATTCCATTGGAATCATCTTCCTTTTGCTTTCAATTTGCATCTCAAATCTTTCTCATCATTGATCTTTCAACCCCTAAGGTTTATTTACGATAAAAATGATGAATATTATGGTCAAAAACTAATTTTAAAAAGCAATTTTTGAACAAGTTGGTCAATTAGTATGAGGCACTAATCAATTAATATTTCCTGATGATTACAATAGTATGAATGGGGTACCAGGTCAATATATAAGAACAATTAAGTCCTAATTATCTTGATATAAATTATAGATAAAGCTAAATTATCTTATCTTTCTATAATCACTTGAATCACCTCAATATGATATTTTTATCAAAAGTTTTGTCCAAAATATCTAATAATGCTCAGTAATGATAACAAACTAAATCAACATGCTTTTTTGCCAATAATTAATTAATCCACCACCTTATAAGCTTACAATATCAAACTTCAATTTAATTAAAAATATTAAAGTATTTTCCTAAACTAGTAAATTCCTTTAAATTATAAATAAAATTTTAGGATCTCACATTTTCTCCCCCCATTGAAATAATTTTTTTTTCTTAAAACTTAACTCAATTAACGGTATAAAGGTTATGACCTAATACTCCAAATATAGGTCACTTATCTTGCCCTCTCTAACATCTATAAGGTAATAAAATATGACTCAAAAGTCAAATCCTACTATCTAAATGAAATGATAATAATGATATTTATTCTAGCCCTAGTTATCTAACTATATCGTAAGATCATGTTTTATGTTAAACCTAAGCTTTGGTGCCATTTTGTCATGCCTTAATCTCAAAATTATCCAACAATAACTATAATTTAGACTTTAAACAACCATAGGCCTAAAAGTGGCTAACTATGAACTTGATTAGTAATCGTTTCTATAAGCTTATAATGGTCTCTACCTATCCTGTCCTTTTAATATAGAATTGTGATACCCACCTCCTATGTGGGATCTTATATAGCTAACCTAATGCGGTATAGTTAACAATGGCATATATAAAGGGACTAGTCAATTATATTATAAACATGATCAATGAGTTTGAAGTTTAATGATATACTCCCTGATTCAATTGTAAAATGCCTGGGGTTTCGAAGTTATATCATACATATAGAACAAGTCAAAAAATTTTAAATAAAAACTATCAAATTTTTATGTAGATAGATGTATACTTGTAAAAATTTTAAATTTTAGTTAATACAAACTCATCAAATTTCCTCAATAAACTTTACAATAGTAATAAATTTTAAAAGTTACAGTATATATCAAAAAATTTCATAATCATAGCCTATGATTGTATACAAGTTTTGACACAGTTTATATAGAAATTATTTATCAATTAAAGTGAATTACATGATCATTCAATAATATTATGTGCACATTGATAAATTATATATTAATAGTAAAAATAAAATTAAGAATGCATAGACTAGAAGATATGATTGTTGTTATTAAACCTAGTAAAATCATATTTACACAATACTTAGAAAAAAAAGAAAAACTTATATGCTTCTCTTTACTCTCCCTTTAGTTAACGATAAGTTATAATTGATAAAAATGTAACCCATATAAGTTACGTATATATGAGGTTATAAGATGGCAAGAGACTAATTAGTCATAATTTTAGGCACTATAATCAAGGTACATTAAAGGATCAGAATTACAACAATGAGCCATGATGTCTCTATTTGACCCAAATATAAAGTAATAAATCAATTAGTTATAGCTTAAATAAAAAAACTTACATTCTCTCGCTTAAACAAAACTAACTAAGATTTAATTATGTCTTTGAAAATGACTATATTAGGTTAAATAGTAAATTTAATGAGTTTATGCACAATTTTATTAAACATTTTAGCATAAAGAATTCCAATTTAGTGAACCATTCATACTATACATTGATAGTTGATATTGTCTTTAATATGTAACTCCCTATAGTCACAAGCATAATCAATTGACTAATTGAACTCTTTAGTGTAGTACTAATATATTCTATTTGTATTAATGACTCATTAAAGTCTAAAGCATGCATAACCACATCAAATTAATCTCAAATAGAGACTCCAATTATAAACAAGACTCGTGATCCTTAGAAAAGATAATTAACCTCATATAGAGATCATACTAGAGATTGGTCCAATAAGAGTCACTGGTCATAAAGATCAATCGTGGAATAAACCATTTGCTTTCACAAAGAAGGTATATCTCGAGATAAAAGAAACATATGTACATATATACAAGAAATATAACAAGAATGCATTTTAAACATCACATTATAATAAATAAGTGTATATCACGCATATTTATTAATCTTAAATATTATGAATATGTAACATAACATCCACAAATTCCTACTACATTACAACATTATAAGATAACATAATACTTATATTGCCTACATGTTTATGACAATATATAGGCACGAGTCCTTTAGTCAATAGGTCAACTAACATATTTGTGGTGATAATATACTTATAAAGTACATAATTATGATTAACGCATCCTCTAATCTTAAAATACTTAATCTTAACATACTTGGATCCACTAGTACTTTTTTGTATCCTTGGAAAAGAAAACAAGAGATTAGTTGTTACAGTCAAACTTAATAGGCCTGAAACATAATCAATAATCCTAAGCCCTCCAAATAAGTCTTTAACCACGTGGAATGTGCTCCTACCTAAAAATAAGGTATAATATAAGCTTACATAGTTGAATTTGCAACAATAAACTACTTAAAACTATTTCAAGAAATAACTCCTCCAACTAACATAAAGATGTAACTTGTAGTGGAATTTTTATCATGAAAATAACTACCAAAAAAAAGCATTACCATATCAAATGATACCCAAATCATCTGTTAACTTATAAACCAATATGTAATATCTACTCTTGCACATATAACATAACACTTTCTTCATTTTAACCTAATATTCATGACCAGTATTTTAAAAATACTTACTAAGAACACTAATTGTAAAAGTAATATCAAACCCAGTACATACTTTTAAGTACATCATATATTTAATCAAACTATTGTAAGGTATGAAAATCATCATAACTTTCTCCACCTCATTTTAAGGAAACTGCTACTTGACTAATGTATTACCTTTGACTATACCTAATTACAATCTTATTTGCTAATACTTTTATAGTATTTTATCTACATAAGCCTTCTAAAATAAGCTCAAAACCTTCCTAGATTTATCCTTATAGATCCCCACTATAAGAAAAATTATTCCTTCTTAAGATCTTTTATGTTAAATTTCTTTAAAAGCATCCTCTTCACATTTTGTAATATGATCAAATCATTGCTAGAAAGCTATATATTATTGACATACATGACAAAAAATCCAAAGTTATTCCTATTAAATTTTTAGTTTTTATAAAAGTCAAATGTATTCTCCTCAAAATCTAGAGTTGTGATCACCTCATAAAATTTCAAATACCACTATCATGATGTTTGCTTCATTCCATAGATTGAATTCCTCAACCTAAAAGCCTGATGCTCATTCTCCTTCACCTTAAAACCTTTAAGCTATAAGAATGTGTATTGTTACTAACTCAAGATCATTAACTATTTTAGTTTTCAATGATATGTCTGCTACACAATTCTCTAAAAATTTCCTAGCCAATGCATATTTAATTTTGGTACCAAGATTAGTACAATTAAACATATAGTGTTTCAAACGTTCAAGATAACCTATGAAGAACCTTGGAGTTTTGATAGGATCCAACTTCTTTCCCTATAGGTTATAAATTCTTTACCTTAGTTGGACAATGCTAAAGCCATAAATAATTCAAACTATAGTTCCTACCTGTCCATATTCAAAAGGAATTTTAGAAATTTAATTACATGGAATATGGTTCAGGATGTAAAGTGTCGTCTTCAATGCCTCGCTTTAAAGATAATTAAGAAGCTTTGATCTCACCATTATGCTTATCACCAAGTTTTTTAGTGTGCGATTGAAGGTTTTTGCTACTCGATTATGCTCAAGTATACTAAGTATAATGTACTATGCAACTATGCCACAACCTTGTAGAAACTTAGAAATTTGTTATTTATCTTAACTTAAATCTTTGTCTTCCATATTACTCTCCACCATGGTATGACCTAACAATATTAATGGGTATAAACCTCAATCTTTAAAATTTAAGCTTATCTAGGGCTTTCGACTTATTATTAATGAGATACATATAACCATATCAAGAATAATCATCAACAAAAGTCACAAATAATTTTTATTCATCGATGTTGGGTCTCAAAGGTTTACTAATATCCATGTAAATAATCTTCAAAACCTATTACTCCTAGTGGAATCTTTCTTCATTCTTTTAATAAGTTTACCACTAATACAATCAATACCAACACTACTAATATTATCATAAAGTTTCTTTGCAATGTGACCAAGATGCTATACAGTGAATGAATGCTTTGTATTTAAACTTCTTATTATTTTTTAAATATTCATAACTAATTTAGTTGTGTCCATCAAATATAATCAATAAAGACATAATTTAAAAAGATCGCTAATGACAATGAAATAAAGGGATGATTAAACCTTTCTATTACTGAATATCAAAATGTATCCACCATCATCATATCTAAAAAGTGAAATTAAACTATATCTTATTGAACTCATATACATCAATTTATTCAATTATACTAATCCTTAATCTAAATTACAAAAAACACATCTCCATTGTATTTTACTGTTTCTCAAGTTCCATTACCTATCAATATGTCACCTTCCTTTCATTTAGCCTCTTTTTACTCTCCATTGCTTTGAGTATGTTAGAAATATGATTAGAAGAACTATAATCCAACCACTAACTATTTGGTGTTAAATCTATTAAAGATGAATAAAAGGAAACTAAAAATTTAAGGTTACCTAATTTGCTTTCCTTCTTCTTTGAAGAATAGTTATAACAGTCCTTCTTAAAATGACTCATCTTATCATAATGCCTAAATTTAACATATTTTTTTAACCTAACCAAATTGCCCACTGTATTTTTATCTATCCTTTTTAAAGCTTTTATTCTTCTAACTTCTTATTTGGATTCCCATAATTTCCTTTAGGCTTAAAGGATTCAAAATCATATTCATTGTATGAATCATTTCATGCTTTATCCTTTTCTCTTTCTAGACATATAATGAGATTAATTTATTTACCATCAAAACATCTTTTTTAGCCTTATGAATTGTCTTTTAAAAACTAAAGTTTAATGCTTAAAAATTCAACACTTGATAGATTAAGCATGATTATGATATTTGGATCTAAAGCATAACTTAGCCTATTAACTATGTCTTACATCATCATAATTTAAGCTCTAACATATATTGTTTTGTCATACTTTAGTGAAATCAACCTATCAATAACTTTGTCTATTTAGCTTTCTCATACTTTATATACATTTCCCTCAATATTGTTATAAGCCTCTTGGCATTAATTTTAGTTGGTAGCCCACCCATAAAGGATGATGAAATTGACATCTTGATGACTATGATACTCAACTTATTTAATCTTTCCCATTTATAAAAGTAAACCTTCTGCTTTGTCATAGTCTCGAGTATCAAAGGCGCAAGCTCATACTCATTGAGAGTTATAATTGAATTCTTAAACATAAGGCTAACTCTAAATCACTCTTCCAATCCTCAAAGTTATTTTCATATAAGCTCTCAATTGAATATATTTGATTATTAGTTATTGCTTGACTTGTTGGATAACAAATAAGGCATATTTCATAACAAACCAAACAATACCTAACATTTGCACTATAAACCAATTGACATCATCTAGAAAAAATGAAAAATATAAAAAATAACATAAGCAACCATAACCATAAAACTCGCTAATAATACTGAAAAACATAAGATTTAATTACATCAAAGTTTCAAAATCAATTAATAACCCACTTTAGTGCAATTATTAACCAATCTAATAACTTATTCATATAAACAATATGATTTAATCAACAAGTGATAAAATCAGTTAACAAATTACTTTGCTACATCTATTAATAATCAACCTCATGACTTAATTATGAGAACCAACCAAAATTATAGGTTTTGTGTCTTACTGCTAATGAAATATATGCCTCTTCTTATGTTCCCAAATCTATTACTCAAAAGAGAACCTTTATAAAGGAAACATTGTACACGTTGTGGCATAAGCGACTTGGCCACATTTCTAGAGAGAGGGTTGAGAGATTGATAAAGGATAACATTCTCCCAACTCTGGACTTTAGTGATCTAAAAACATGTATCGACTGTTGTAGGGGTAAGTTGACTAAGATAAAGGAAAAAGGTCAACTCATACTTCTAATTTATTGAACCTTATATATATAGATGTTAGTGTCCTTATATAGTCACGTTGTGCAATGTCAGATACTTCCTAACATTTATAGATGATTATTCCCGCTATGGTTATGTGTTCTTACTTAAAGAGAAATTTGAAGTTCTTGATAAGTTCAAGATCTTTAAGACTTAAGTGGAGAACTAGTTAGGAAAATCAATAAAGATTGTCAGATCTGATAGAGGAGGGGAATACTATGGCAGACATAGGGTTGTAGTATAAGAAAAAGGTCCATTTGCTAGGTATTTGGAATCGATTGGAATAGTGGCTCAGTTCACTATGCTAGGTAGTCCTGAACAAAATAGTGTGGCCAAAAGGCATAATCTCACCCTAAAGGACATGATGAGGTCAATGTAGAGTAGGACAAACCTACCCAAATACCTTTGGGGTAAATTCATTAAGACATCATTATATAGTTTGAATAGAGTCCCGAGTAAGTTAGTATCAAAGATGCCTTTTGAACTATGAAAGGTCTGGAAGCTAAGTTTTGCACACATTCGTGTGTGGGGGTGCCATACTGAGGTGAGGTTGTATAATCCTAATGAGAGTAAATTGCAATCTGGTTCAACTCGTTCCTATTTAGTCGGTTATCCTGACCACTCTAAAGGCTATAGATTTTACTATAAAGAGGGCGAAGCCAAAATAGTGGAATAACAAACAATGAAGTTTCTGGAATACAATGTCTATGATGAGGGAGGATCCTCTCATCCTCCAGAAGATAGTAGAACGAATACTATAATTATTGTGTATCTGCCTCCCATACAGTCAATTTCAGTGGATGAAGGCGCGAGGACAGTGCCTATGTAGGCACAAGAACTTATTCCTATTCAAGAAGAGGTTTCTGAGGTACAAGAGTCTATGCAATTGCATAAATCCACCAGAGAGGCAACCTGCTATCTCATCGAATTACATAGTCTATTTAGGTGAACAAGACTATGATATAGGACATGTTGTAGATCAAGTGACTTTTATAGAAGCCTTTTCTGGACTTCATGCAAATATGTGGAGGGAAGCAATAAAGGATGGGATGTAGTCTATGAGGCATAATAAGATATGGGAGCTTGTTGATTTACCTTAATATTGCAAGTCTGTCAGTTGCAAGTGGCTATTTAAGACCAAGAAGGACACACAGGGTCAAGTTAAGTGGTTTAAGGTGTATCTAGTTGCCAAAGGATTCACTCAAAGAGATGGAGTTAACTTTAATATTACCTTCTCTCCTGTTTCCTCAAAGGATGCATTTAAAGTGATTATGGAAATAGTAGCTCATTATGACATAGAGCTCTATCAAATAAACGTTCAGACTACTTTCTTGAATGGTGACCTTTATGAGCAGATTCATATGG
>JAOTIZ010000202.1:31501572-31519310 GCA_027123425.1 Erythroxylum panamense
GAGAACGTCCTGAGGCAGTGTGATCAGCATACGTAAGTCTTCGTTTTCCAAAAGGAGTATCAAACTCAACTTCACTGCCAATGATTTGAGAGCGAAGCCAACTCAGTTTTCTGTCAGATGAAGAGTTGGCCTGATCAGGGACGATGGACTCAGCTAGTGCTCCAAATGATTCAGAGTGAGTATGGTGCACTACATCATCAGAAGATGATTGAGAAGCTGAACTACTTGTTCTTGCAGGTGAACTGGTGCCGTTGGTATATATGGATGGGGTCAGTCTTTGAAAGGGTTGCTTGACTTCCATGATCGGAGATATGGGGAAGGAGAATGAGAAGAAGAACAAGCTAAGAAGATGTTTGATTATGGAGTAATGTAACCGGCTACTTATACACAAAATGAAGGTGATGAACTCTGGTTGGTGACGATCATAAATTTGTTCAAAAATGGACGACAATGATTGCAACACATTTTTTTTACAATACTTTAGAAAATTTGCTCAAAAGTTTTAGCAATCCTTTAGACTCTGTTTCATCCCTTGAAAGGAGATGTAATGTAACACAATTTTATCGCTTGGAAGCAGATTTTATAATAAAATGAAGTGAAAATAAAGAGTTTTTTTTAATAAAAAAAATAAAAAGTTTTATGTTACCTTTCGTTCAACCCTAAATAGTGAAAATGAGAAATTTCTAAATTTAGGATGAAACATAAATTAATAAATATATACTATTTAATATATTATCAATAATTTTTTATAATACTAATTATTTCTTACTGTACCATAATAACAATCATCACAATACAATAATATTTTATATAATTAATAATAAATTATATATAGTTGATAATAAAATAATAAATTTTTATTAATAAAAAAGAAAAATATATAAAAACTTATTGTTTAATTATTTGTCACATTATTGTGACATATTTTTGGTAAGTCACAAATATATTTCTATGTAAATAAAAATATAAATAAATTATTTTAAAATATAAATCAAATAAAATAGAATAATATTTAATATAATAAATTTTATTAAATAATTGATAATAATATTTTTATATAATTAATAATAAGTTGTATATAATTAATAATAAAATTATAAAATTTTTTAATGAAAATATAAAAATATAAAAAAGATTATTGTTCAAGTCACAACAGTGATTTTAATTGTTTGTCATGGTTGTGTGACTTGAACAACTCACAACCGTGACATGTTTTTTGTAAGTTACATGTTTTTCCTGTTTTAAAACCATAACATTTGAGTGTTTTTGTATTTTCAGTTCTAGATTGTGTGAGAATGTTATATAAAGGTATAATAGTCATTTATTATACATTACATTACATTTTATCAAATAATATTTCATTACGTGACATTATAAACCCTTCCATCCTTTCCAAACAACTTTTCTCTATAATACATTTTATTCTATTATAAATCATTTCGTTTCGTTCTATTCCATTAATTAATATCCAACCAAATAGATCCTTATATTTATACAATAATCATATGATAAGTCATAATAATATTTTAAAAATAAAAATAAAAAATAAAAAAATATATTTTATCAATTTTATAATACAACACAATTATAAGCTATATTAATCAAGTTCTTAAAGTTTCAATTTATTACAAATATAACTTACTATTAAATCTCTCTAATAATGTTGCTGTCGAGGAATGCCAAATAAGCAGACTTTATTCCAAATCAAACTACACATGGAGTTAATAAATAAAATAATTATTTTAAAATTATTTTATTAATTAATAGACTAAAAACAAGTAATAAAAACTACTAAAAATTAGAAATAATTTATTATTTCAACCCAAATCAATAAACAAAAGTTTAAATTAATTGAATTAAAGATGAGACTAAATTTGAGAATATTAACTTGATCCGAAAATGATTTAATCAAATTTCAAAATATCATTTTAATTAAAATTTCAACTAAAAATTTGGATTGTCTTATTATTTAATTTTATTATATTACATTATGCACCCTTCCATCATTCCGAAGTAATAATTTTTTAATATGATAATTATTTATATTTTATTTTATTATAAATCATTCTATTCTACTATATTACATTAAAAATTTTATGTACAACCAAACGTGGTCTTATTGACTACTGATTTAGCGTGATGAGCTAGTCCGAAGTTGTCGGAATGAATTATTATCTATATAAAAAAAAAGTTTTCTTCTATATATAAACCCATACCCCACCGTGTACTTAATTTTGCAAGTCTTCTTTGTCTGCCCAGTGTGTCTCTTGTGTACTTAATTTTTGCAAGTCTTCTTAAGTCTTCTCTGTGACTCTGTCTGCTCACTGTATCTCTTGTGTACTTAATTTTGCAAGTCTTCTCTGTCTGTTCAGTGTATCTCTTTATGAACCCCTTACCCTACCATTTACTACCTAAGTGATAAACACGATGAGGACGTGTTCATATAATTGCCTTATTGGCTTTATAATTTATCTACTTCTATTTATATAATTAATCTAATTCACTTCTTCAAATTTTAAAATTAGGTAAGATTTTTAAAATTTTATTAAATAAGAAAATAAAATATTAATTTAATATTTAAAATATAATAAGTGATATAAAAATATTTAAATTAATCTAACTTGAGAAATAAATTATATAATTAAAATTTAAATGACTCCAATTTTAGAAAAATTAAAAATATTTTATTTTGACAATCTTTTTATCACTTAATTTTTATTTGTTTGAAGTTATTGCATTGATAAAAATATTATCATTACTTCATAATTTTTTTAATTCTATAGTTATATGTTCCTGGTTATGTTTTGTTAGGATATATATCATATATCTAAGTAATTAGTTTTGACATTATTTATTAATTGGATCTATAAGATATTAATTGAATGATGATAGCTAACCAATAATTCTTCTTTGACTTGAATTCAAAAAACTATTTTGGATAACGTTATAGATATTATAGAATCCTCTCTTGAATAGATGTGTATTTTGAGAAAAGGTCCGATGGATTAGGTTTATACATTAATGACGGTTTTTGTATGACTTTTGGGATGGATTAGGTTTATACATTAATGACGGTTTTTGTATGACTTTTGGGACTTTGTCGTGGATGTCTTGTCGGAGATGGATTAGGTTTATACATTAATAACGGTTTTTGTATGACTTTTGGGACTTTGTCGTGGGTGTCTTGGGTTGATTGAAGGTATAAAATAGAAACAAATTAGCTTCACTCTAGCAAATTTCAAGAATAGCCTAAATTTTTCATTGAAAAAAATTAAAAATAAATTTCGTATGAATAGCATATAAATATATTTAATTGAAGTTCTAAAGTTGTATAATCAATTGTTTTATTATTATTGATTATTGATTTGTATGATTTTATTATGTTACGTATGAATAGATTAATTGAAATTAAATTTGTTTTGTTGACATCTTAAAAGAGGGACTTAGGGAGAATTGTGAATTTGAATAATTGAAGGGTTTAAGAATCTTTAAACATTATTAGCTGTGTAAAATTTTACTTTATACAAGAGATTTATTTGATTCAAGTGAAAATTAGTTTAAATATAGATGATTTAAATTTACCTTATTATAATTAAGACTCTCTTAAAATATTTCATAACTAACTAAAAAAAGATAGACCAAAAACTTCGTAAAAACATATTCAACACGGAGAAGTGTTGCTGGCAGCAGGCGGCGGCAGTTAATAGAGAGAGCAAATGGGAAGCAGCTGGCGGCGGAGAGATAGGAACGAAGACAGTGTGCCGCCAGCTAGGAACGAAGACAGTGTGGTGTGCGTGAATAAGGTGGACCACAAACCTTATTCGTCACATCATCAGATAAAATAAAAAAGATTTCTATTTTATCTTTTTTTATAATAATTAAGAGTGAACTTTTATAAAAAATAAAAGAGAAAACATAGGAACCTTTTTGTTGCTCTTTATGAAGATCAAGAAAAAATAAAATAAAATGGGTCATTTTTATTGCCTATTTTATTTTTTATAAAGATAGGCTTTAAATAGGTGCCCTACCCGCCCTTGTCTAAAGCTAACCCTGGGGAGAGCTGGTGGCAGAGAGAAAAATGTTGGCCAAGACGTGATAAATCAGTGGGACGAAGGAGAGGTGCGGCTAGGAGAGAAAATAAAGTCGCGTGACAAAGGTCTTCGGTAGAGAAAATACAGCAGCCAGAGAAGACTAAATATTAGGTGATTTTAATTTATTTTAATTTTTTAATTATCTTAATTTTTGTGAATTGAACCAATGAAAATATATATTATGACTATAATTTGTGTTGTATTGATAAATATGTGTAAGTAAGTTTTTTCTTGGTTGAGGTTAGGATTGATATTTAATTTTGGATAATTTTTTGTGATATTAGTTTCTGTTTGATTGAATACATATTTAGTCATTGTTTAGCTTAATCACCTATATTAAGGTCTTAGATGATTGAATACCATAACCAATGAGATTTAATTTGTTGAAAAAATTAATCAAGTAACATACTTGAGACTAAAGTGTAGGTAATCTTAGGATCTCGTGTGAGGATACCTAAGATAAACAAACTTAATATTAGGATTCTTATATTGATTGCCTTTTATTCCATATTATTTGTGAACCAAGTAGATAACTTGGATTTAGAAGAGAAGAGAATTCCTATAAATATTGGGCTCAATTTGCTTAAGTGAAGTAAATCTTAAATCAATACACCATTACAATTTTTAGTATTCAATCCAATTGAAATTCGATACCTTATCCAATTTCTGTCGGTTGATTAAGTTCAGGCATTTTTAATTTGTACTTTGCATCTTGCATATTTTCTTGATTCGCTTACTTTATTTTATTTTTAAATTAATTTTGCATCGTTTAATTTAATTGTCTTGCGTATTAGAATCCCTTGGGTACGATATTCGCTTCTTACCATTTTATATTACTTGTTGACGGGTCGCTTACCTCTAATTGGTCTAGATAAAATTTAATTTATATTACTTTATTTAGATCACAACAGTAAGATGTGATTTAATTGAAGAATAAAAAGTTGTAGACTTATATATATTCATTATTTATTTCATAAATTATATAGGAATAAAAATTATGTAATTATATTTAAACAAATTATATAAAAATTTAATATTTTTAAAATTTTACATTCTCAATAACTAAAACTATAAAGTCTAATAAATGATGATAGCGGCATAGATTTCTAGTAAAAAACATTAAAATATATTAGTACAAAATAAAATGTGTATTTCTTTTCTAATTGTCTTTCTTTTTCCTATTAGTCTACTCTCTAGTACATTAACGACCGAGACAAACATATTACACTATTTGATTTCTTTTCCAGAAATTTTAAATTTAAATTATAAGATTAAATTTAAGCTTAAAATTATTAAAATTTATAAATAATTGATTAATATTAATATCTTCAATCATCTATCATGTCATATTTTGATTCATTTATACATTCAGTTATACAAATATTTAAATTAAAATATGAAGCCATTTTTTATTTCAAAGATAGAGTCTGAAAATAAATTTAAAAAGTATATCTTATTTCTCTAATTCTTTAACATTTTCTTGTATTTTGCTTTATGTTACCAATATAATAATAAGAATTGTTTCATAATAAGAGTTCAAGTAAGATATTTTCTTCTCTCTATCAATTATTGATAGCCTCCAAGCGACGACGAGGATATTATTTTAGGGGGCTTAAGTCATTTGTTCTAGTTAGGGTATTTTAATTTTGTTTTATTTAATTTTTTCCACATATTTATATAAATATATAAATAAATTTTAATAAAATATGGCAAAATTTTGTTAATTAAACATGGTTAATTAAACAGATAATCTAATCCTATTTTTGGTGATGAGCAAGTCGGAACGAATCGTTTTCTTATTAAAAAAAAAGGTTTTTTATATTAGGGGAACACTCACATCGTAATTATGTTTTGCTTTCTTCTATGTATAAACCCATACCCTCCCGTTTACTTACTTGTCCAAGTCTTCTTTCTTCAGTCAATCCATGTCTTTACGACCGCCTTAATTACGCTACCATTTACCACCGAAGTGATGCATATAATTGCCTTCGTGGCTTTATAATTTCTCTACATATATTTGTATAATTAAAGAGAGAAGGCAGATGGTTGGTTGTGCTATATTCACAAATAATAAATTTAATGCCTGCCACGTGTAGAAATCCACACCAATTCCTTTCACGTTTGGGACCACATGAACTGATAACCAAATAGTTACTTCATTGAAATGGGCCGTTACCATTAGAAAGCAAAATGTTCGGAGCAAATGATTCCACTGTCTTTGGAAACTAAAGAATATTACATCATACTTAGAACCAAAACACTACTTGGTCCAATTATTTTTTTGTCACATTCCGTGGGAACAGTGTAAGGATTTTTAATCAAACATGTGGCTTATATGTATATAATTGTATATAAAGGCTATCATATAAAGTTGAGCCCAATTAATTAAAGTGATTTAATATGTTTATAATATTTTAGGCTTCATGTATCTATTCTAAGTGTGAGCTTTATATATCTTGTGAAATTAATTTAACTTAGAATGTTAAAAAGTTTTGTGTATATGTTATTCATACGAATATGGATTGGCCCAAAGGAAAGTTTATATTTTGCCCGAACTGGCAATTATTCAATATAATATGTGAACATTAAATCGGTCCAAAGAAAGTTTTATTGTTTGATATACCTTATTGCCAGTATTTGATTCCTACACCAAGGTACTACTTATAAGTTAGTATTTCTGTCTAAAGATTAAATATTAATGTTGTGCAAAGTATCTTGTGATGAGGCCCTACCATTATCTGTATATAATTAATTTGGCATATTATAATGTTGTTATGTGAGTAATTAGATTTTGTTTGTTTTTGTTCTCTATTCAGTTCCTGGTTCTGCTACAAATATCTCTGCTAGTGTTAATTCAATTCCTATGCTTAATGGCACCAATTTTAAGTCATAGAAGGAGAACATTTTGATTGTTCTTGGAGTCATGGACTTAGATCTTACTTTACAAGTTGATCAACCTGTTCCACTTATCGATGAGAGTACCTTTGATCAAAAAAGGGAGATGGTAAAGTGGGAAAGGACGAATCGTATGAGCTTGATGATCATGAAACGTGCCATTCTAGAAGCTTGTCAGGGCACTATGTCCAATTCGACTACTACGGCTAAGGGTTTCCATGAGGATCTTGAGAAAAGATTTGCTAAAAATGAAAAGGCTAAAACAAGTACACTTTTGACAAAGCTTATCTCAATGAGGTATGTAGGAAAAGGAAACATAAAAGAGTACATTATGGAAATGTCTCACATTGTTTCAAAATTGAATGAACTTTTTAATATCTCCCCTGGCATAGTACAGTCAATTCAAAGTGAGCTATAACTGTCAAAAGAGGCATGGTTTCTTATTGAGCTCATCTCACATTGTGTCTAAGAAGAGGAACGGTTGTAGCATGATAACGCAGAAAGTGCTCACTTAGCTACAACATCTAAGGACAAAAGGAACAAAAGAAAGAAAACTAAAGAAGTTGCGGTTTCGGTAACACCAAAGAAACAACAAAAGAAAGAAAATCCAAAAGGTTGTTTCTTCAGTAGAGCTAAAGGTCATGTAAATAAGCAATGTGCCAATTATCACGCATGGCATGCAAAGAAAGGTATGCTTCTTATTTTGGTTTGTTCTGAGCTTAATTTCACTTCGGTACCTAGACACAGATTTGACTTCGGTACCTAGACACACATGGTGGTTAGATTTTGATGCAACAACCCATATCAGTGTGTCTATGCAGGGTTACCTGAGTTGTCGAAAACTAAGTGATGGTGAAAGATACATCTATGTAGGTGATGACAAATCGGTAGAAGTCGAGCTAATAGGGACTTTTAGATTATTGTTTAGAACAGGATTTTATTTGGATTCAGTTGAGACTTTCATTGTACTATCTTTTAGATGGAATTTGATTTCAATTTTTGCTTTGGGAAAATATGGTTATTGTTAAATATTTAATCTCTTTCAAAATTCAAATTTGGTTGGTGTCGGTTCTTTATTAGGTCACAATAATTTATATATGCTTGACAGTAATGCTTTATTTAATGAAGCCTTGCATATGGGTACACGAAGTTTAAAGCGCAAATTAACCGATGAGAATTCGACCTCGTTGTGGCACAAGGGATTAAGTCATATCTCCGAAAAGAGAATTGAGAGACTTATGTCCAAAGGAATTCTCAATCCCTTTGATTTTACAAATTTTGCTTCTTGTGTTAATTGCATTAAAGAGAAACAAACAAATGTCAGGAGATTGGGTGCCAATAGGGCTTCAAAAGTCTTAGAACTTATCCATACAAATATTTATAGTTCATTCCCCACAACATCTTGCAATGGTCAACCATATTTTATAGCATTCATAGATGACTTCTTGTAATATGGCTACCTTTATCTCCTCCATGAAAAATCACAGTATTTGGACATGTTCAAAAACTTTGAGGTTGAAGATGAGAACCAACTCAACAGAAGGATTAAAAGTTTTAGATCTGACCATGGTGGTGAGTACTACGATAGATAAGATAGATCAAGTGAACAACATCTAAGACCGTTTGCTAAATTCCAAGAGGAATGTGATACCGTCCCACAGTACACTATGTCAAGTTCACCTAGCATGAATGATGTTGTTGAAAGACAAAGCATAACACTTAAGGATATGGTGAGGAGTATGATTAATCATTCTACCTTGCCAAAATCACTATGGGGTGTAGCACTAAAGACCACAGCATATGTACTCAACATAGTTCCAACTAAAGCAACTGATAAATCCCTTATGAACTTGGATGGGCAAGAAGCCTAGTTTAAAGCACTTGCACATTTGGGTATGTTTAGCTAAGTCAAGGCCTTATAGGAAAAATGAAAAGAAACTAGACTCAAGGACTATCAGTTGTTACTTTATTAGATATTCTGAAAGATCCAGGGGTTACAAGTTTTATGATCCCACTACTAACGTAATTTTTGAGACGAGCAATGCTCAGTTTTTGTAGGATATTGAGTTTGAGGGGGGAGAAAGTATTAAGGACTTTGTTTTTGAAGAAGAACATGTTGAAATTCCCCTAATTGTTATTAACAATTATCAGGGTCAGGTTTCCATTCATGACATTGTTCAAGAAGCAATTCTGGATCAAGACAATGTCATGGAAACTCCTTCTTAAGTTTAACAACTTGTTCTAGAAGAACAAATTCTACAACCTCAAGAACCTATGTCATTAAGGAGATCTACTAGAGAGAGGAGAAATGCAATTCCAGATGATTGTATTGTATTTCTTCAAGAACATAAAGTTTACATTGGTATGGTGGAAGATGATCCAATCAACTTTCGTCAAGCCGTGGAAAGTTCTAACTCTAAAAAGTGGATTGATGCTATGAATGAAGAGATAAAGTCCATGAAAGACAATGATGTTTGGGACCTTGTACCATTGCCTAAAGGTGTGAAACCTATCGGTTGCAAATGGACATTTAAGACCAAGAAGGATTCAAAAGGCAATGTAGAAAGGTACAAGGCTTGACTTATTGCAAAGGGTTGTACATAGAAAGAAGGCATTGATTATAAAGAGACTTTTATCTCTTGTTTATTCAAAAGACTCTTTCAGGATAACAATAGCATTAGTGACACATTTTGATCTTGAGTTACATGAGATGTATGTTAAGACAACATTTCTTAATGAAGACATTGATGAGATGATTTATATGGTACAGCCAAAAACTTTATGTCAGGAGATGCAAAGCAAATAGTTTGCAAACTAAAGAAATACATCTATGGACTCAAGTAGGCATCTCATCAATGTTATTACAAATTTCACCAAGTTGACATCTCATTCAGTTTTGAGATGAACTTTATAATGCCATCTCATCAATGGTATTACAAGTATTAACATCACAAGTACTTTATAATGTTAGGTAGTTACCTGTTAGGGAGTTACTTTTCTTAAGAGGGTTAGTTTGCTGGAAGTTCCTAAGTTTAAATTCCTTACTCCCTCATTTATCAAATAGTCCATATGATTTCCTTCATTTATAGTAATTCCTTGATACTATTGCTTTTATAGAACTTGAGGAATATCTTGTCTCATCCTTCATTCGAGGTCCTCTTTAAGGGCGTTTTCCTCCTAGCTCCAATAGTTCACTGTAATCACTTCTCTTGAATGATATGTCTACATGTTTCTAAGCTTTTCTTTGATCAATTAGGGATGACTTTCATTGGTAGGATGCCTTAACTAAATCTTCATAAAGGATAATATTGGCTTCAAGTTTTGATAAATGAATATCATCACGAAGCTCTTTTCTAATCTATGTCATATTATGTAAGCAGCCATATCATATCCTTTTGAGAGAAACAGTTTGCCCATCCATAGTTATGAAGGAAACTAATATAGCTTGCGAAATATTTGAGTCCTTTAGCTGACCAATATTATAAGAGGATTTTGTGTATATTGGTTTAAAGAGGCACTTGGTTATGCTTGATAGATTAAAACTTCATTCCTAGTTGTCAAAGTTAAAGATATAGATGTCTACCATTAAAATGTCAATGCCCTTCATCTAATGCCTTTTTAGCAACATATCTTAAAAGAAAGCTCAAAAGGAATACGTTATTTTCAATTAACAAAGTCACTTTAAGCCTCTGTGGCTTCCACAAATGCGAGGTTAAAAGTGAATGAGGGAAAATGAAAGTCATTTACCCATCAAAAATACAACAATGGTGGTATTCCACTGAATGGCTCCCTCCTAAAGAAATTTCAAAGGGAGCAACAACTATATCCTTTAGATGAGGATGGAGGATAGAAATGAAGCATTGTTTGGGTTGAAACTCGTACTACTTCTATCTTAATCTAGTACTCAAGGTTTGAAGAACACTGAAGGAGGAAGGTAGAGTTGCACTAGATAGAGGAGGGGGAATGGAAGAAGAAGAAGGCTTGAGGTTAGCACCAAAAGCAGGTCATGGTCTTAATGAATACATATTTAATTGAAGATAAGAAAGGAGATGAATGGGGAGAAAAGAGGAGGCCAAGGACTACTACAAGAATGCCATATAAGAGTACTAGCATCAAACAAGATGAAGAGTTAAAGAGAAGCTTAAAGTATTCCTATTGTTTTTACTATCTAATTTAGAAAAATCTACATATTACAAAATATTTATAATTGGTGGTTAATGTTAATATAATTTATGTAAAAATGGAAAAGATAAAATATATAATGATAAACAATATAAAAATTCAATAAATCAATATTTGTAATATACTCTTTAAGTTTAAATTATCATTGCAGTTTGACATCTACCTTCAAAAACTTGATATATCAATCAATATATATGTAAGATAGTTGTACCAACTAATGGTTGGTTTTTGTAAAATTAATAACTTATAATATCATCAATAAAGGTAAAAGGTGGGTACATAATAGATTATTAGGTATGGATATTTAAAAATTAAACTTAACAATAAAATATGGTAAACATGAGATAATAAAGAAAACATTTTAATAAAGAGGATATAAAGGACAAATAAGAACTTATAATTTACTTTCTAGCACATCATTTCTTTTTTAAAATGTACTCACGAACACGTGTACGCACACAAATACAAACACACAGATATTTCTAGGCTTGACTTTTATACATATATATAGGTGTTATATTACTATTTAATTATGATGTGGATCATTTGTTTTAAGCAATTTATAATTGTTATACATGATTCTATTTTTGGGGTAATAAAAGGATTTCAAATGGGTCAAAGTATAAAATTACCTAATGCAAGGAATTCTTGGTCTAGTTAGCAAGAGAAAGTGTTAGCTGAGCTGCTCTAGTATAGCTTAAATAACTTTGAATATCACAAATGAAAAGTTTAAAACCTTTATGATATCACAAAATACAAATACTAATCAACTTTACTAAGCTTATTCATGTTGCTCCAATTAACAAGTAAGAGATTTCATAGAGAACAAACATGATTGTAACATATTTGACCAATCAAAGCAATAAAAAAGTTTTTGAGAGACTGAGTGTTGGACTTGTGTATAGGTAAGTGTGACCATTTAAATGGTAACTGTCATTAATATTTCTTTTGTTATAGGGAAAAAATCTTAAATTGGTCCTTGAACTTTAATGTTACGTGCATATTGATACTCAAAGTTCTATTTTTGTCAAATTAACCTTAAACTTGTTTAAAGTTTCTCATTAGACCCTTAACTCACCGACATACAGATTTTGTGGTGAACATTTCAACTATGTAGGGTGGGATTTATTAAAATACATATTAATAAGGGTATTTTAGTTTTCTTTTTTACTTAGTTTGTTTAGTTTTCTTTTTTACTAGCTAAACAAACTAAGAACTCATCTCCATCATCCCTCCTTCATTTTTTGCAAGCTTACATTTCTATTACCTCTCTATTTTATTTCTATGCTTTGCATGCACTTAGAATTAAGGTAATTAGGGAAAAAGGATTATGCATATAATTATTTTTATTATTATACTATGGTATTGAGAAGAGGCTATAAAAAGTGGGAAAATAATGCAAAAAAAATTAATGTTGTGATTTCACAAAGTTTGGTTTAATAGTATTTGATGCCTATATGTTGAGATTCCATTATATATTTTGACATGTAGGTTTGAATGACGGCTTTCTCTTAGTAGGTAAAGAGTTGCTTCAGGAAACCAACTTTTTTAAACAATTTAGGTCACCTCTTAATAAAGGAGAAGCCTAAAAGACCTATAGAGAAATTAAGAGATGTGATTATAAAAGTTGTTAGATTCAGTTTTGTTGTTATAAATCTAAACAAAGCACCCAATACAATGCCCAGAAACATTACTTTTAGAGTCAACTAATTTTGCCATACTGGTACTTCTTTGGCCTCAAACAACCTCTCATAAATTCAATCTTTCCCTCATTTTCTCATGCTTATGCTATATTATTGTTATGATCTTTATCAACTATAATTTGATTTTCTTGATTATGACCAATACCTTAATGGCCATTTCTTCTTTATAACTATTCATCTCGTTTTTGTAACTGACTAACTGTAGTAGCCAGTGCTTTGACTACTTTGCTGACATGAGGAACTTCAGTAGAAGACAATAAAATGGTTAACATTCTGTGCTTTCTTTCTCTAATAAATTATTAAATTTATTTTCTATTCTTACATTTCTATACATATGTCGAGTAATTAATCTAATTCCCTTAGGGGAAAAAAAAGATGTTAAGAACATTTATAGAAAGGCAATAAATAATAGGGGAAATAAATTGGTGCTTGAACTTTAATTTCTTTCTTTAGTTAAACTGTACATAAATACAGCCTTCAAAAAATGGAGGAACGATGGATATGAATTCTTGGCTTGTTTAGCTATTAAATACTAAAATACCCTTATTGATTTGTCTTTCAATGAATCCCACCTCCCATAAGCGAAATTTCTGTTACAGACCCATGTGCCCGTAAATTGAGGGTGCAATGAGAAATTTTAAGCAAGTTTAAGGTTAATTTGGTAAAAATAAAAATTTGAGGACCAATGTGAACCTAGCATTGAAGTTCAAGGATCTATTTGAGCTTTTTTTCCTTTATTTTATCCATTGAGTATTTGTTAAATTGAGAACTAAATAGCAATTTCTATAGTGCATTTTTAGACAAAATTAGATTATAAAATATGAAAATGCTTGATTTTAACTTGACCGTTCAAATTTAAAATGTTTGAATAGGTATTAAAGATAAAAGAATTATGTTAGGTAGATATGAGATACCTTATCACACATGTATAAATCTATAGGAATAGAGATTAGACAAATTTTAGGTTGTTTATCTAAGAAATAACAGAGAGTTCAAAATTTAAAACACAAATTTGTTGATATATATTAACAAAGTCTAAAGAAATAATGTGTTCATCTAATCTTTTTTAACATGCCATAAATAAATTTTGAAAGGTGAATTGAATGAGTAACCAACTCAAGTTAGTAATATTATACATGCTTAAGCTATCATTCATATAGTATTATAAATTAAAACATATGATCTAATAAAAAGAGAGTTAAATCTCTCCTGTTTGTTTCTAAATATGATATGTACATAAACTAAACCTAAGAAATGCAATTGTCATAATGTGAGAATTAAAAACTAACCCAAGAAAAGCAATTATCATAATGTGAGAATTAAATATACAATAAATGTAGTTTATTATATGTGATAATATTGCTTTTTAATTTTCATAAGTTAATCAATATGAACTACCTATATACAAAATACTGAATCACTAGCTAAAAATAACCCAACCGTTATTCGCATGTCTTCTTTTCTTTTACATAATCATATTATTTTTAAAATTCTCATATACTCTTATATTTTCTAAAATATTTTTGTTTTCAACTACAATAACAACAAGCCTGTATCAATTGAATTTTCAGTAATATTTTCAAGATTTTAAAATCACTTCGTTCCTCTCCTAAAAATATTCTGAAAAATTTTATGAAGTGTTTTATATCATATTCTATATGTTACCATAAAAAATAAATCTGCAATTTAAATATTCCTAAAAAGAAGTTCTAACTTCAAAATAAGTTCACCAAATCTTGTTAACTCTTTTTTCTTTTTTTTTTTATTGCTCACATGATATCTTAGGAAGGTCTCAATTATGGAAAGATACCTTTAAACTATCCATACCTATATTAATCCCCGCTTGAATTGGGCAGATTCTTTACGGGGGACAAATCTCTGACTCTAAATTTTAAACAACTACATACATAAGGAGAGTTCGAATCTAGAGCCTCGTTTAAACGAAAAAAGCCCCTTATCAACTCAATCTCTTTTTCCTTTTCACACGACAGTGTTTGAAGTTTGAACAGAATCCGAGAGAAAGAGAGAGAGGAGTGCTACTTATCGTAGATCTAGCAATCCCTTGGGAGGTGTTGAATAACGAAGTTCCATATGGTTACATTCTTATTGTTAAAACTTGACTAACATTCCTGAAATGCAGTTTGGTTATAAAAGAAGTTATACAGTTGCCTTTAGATTAGAAATTGTTTAATGGGTATCTTATAAGTTAAAGTTTACACTAACTGGATGGATCTCACATGGGAAATCGCGGCCTAAATCGTGTGGACACTTGCCATATTGTACCCACCAATCAATATATTAGGCGAGTTATTCAACTGCATTATTAAATTAGGTTGCTTTAGTTTAGCGTCCAGGCCTTGTCAAATCGCGTGGGGTCCAGAGTGTATGTAAATAGCCTTTCTTGTATACTTTTGAAAAGTTACATTAACACCATATTTTTCAAGAGGAATCTCATTATTCTAACTTCTGTCACTTTCTCGTTAATTTTAGCTGAAAAGTTGGATAGCTTTCGTGTTCATTTGCATAGACGCCAAGTTTGACAAATCACCGTAACGTACGCATGCTCAAATTTCTCCCAACTAGGGATTTCCAACCACAGCCAATTAATGCTTGATGAGTTTGGTTTGTTTGTGACTTTTAAAGGCTTCTCGTCAGCCCGTGGCTCTCATATAATATATATATATAAAAAGAAAACTTTTTAACCTCAAATTAACGGTAAGTTAATAATGGACTTTTTTAATTTAAGTGAAGTTGCGAGTTTGAACCTCTTCATATATGCACCATTTAAAATTTGATGTTAGAACTTTATCTCTTGCAAGAAATCTATCTGTCTCGAGTGATGATTAATCTAGGTAGGGATGACTTAAAGATGTCTTCCCATAATTGGGACCTTCATAAGATACCTTGTGGGCAATCAAAAAAAAAGTAAACTTCTAAATAGATACATGTAGACTATTTAGATGAATCAAAAGTTTACCCCGCTAAAATCTTGTTTGGTAAATAGCAGGTTGTATTAGCGGTTAGCTAATAGTTAATTATATCAGTTGATTTGTCAAGCATCTATTAAAGATATTTAGTAAAATTAGCTATTTAGTATTAGTTATTAATGTATATAATAACTTATGAGGGCATGATTTTAAAAAATTATAAGAGCATAAATATTATATTTCTTTGTATTTCGTTGAATATTCTTATAAGAATTTATATTTAGATATTTAATTTTACAAAAATTAGGTTTATAACTTTAATAATAATAGTAATATTATTAATGTTAATCCAACGTTAAATTATCTATTAATATGAATGATGTAGCGAGCTACATCATATTAATATTTTTCATATAATATTATAAATTTTATTATTTAATAACTTGTATCTTTCACTTTCTCGGATTTCTCACTCCCGTATTAAGGTTTTGATTACTAAAGAAAGTAAGATTCTCCCAGGGTACACTACACTTTCTTGGTGCCACTAGCACTAAGGCTCTGACTTTTTCATGCCTCGAACTCGAATTAATATATTAGATTTGTGACAAATCATCACCTAATAACAAAATCAAATACACATACCTTGTACTTGAATTAAGGTTTAAATAATTTGCATGTCTCAAAACTATCTAATAGACTACAAAAATTAAAACAAATAATCTATAAACAATAGACACAGGAAGGCTTGGAAATGATGAACTATATTTAATTTATGATAGAGGTGTCAATTTTGCACTGGCCTGGCTTGATTTTGGACCAAAACGTCATCGTTTTTTAATTTTGTTAAAAAATATATAATTGGATGGGCTAGGCCGGCCAGCTCCAGCCTATCGAGCCACAGGTTGGGATGCATAATTAATGAGCTGAATATATATACACAAGTATACAACATAATTCTGGTGAAAGCTCCTACAATATTGGAAAATCATGTAATATTATCTTAAGTAAAACAATTCTTAAAATAAGGAACTAAATAACAAAACAATAGATGACATAGTTAACAACACGTGCTAATATAACCCCCCTCAAGCTAGAGGGTGTGGAACAACACCTAGCTTGCGAATGAAAGAATCTTTGGGAAGTGGTTTATTGAGAGTATCAGATAGCCGATCTTCACTAGAAATGTGAGTGACAACAAGTTATTAATCTTCAATATGCTGTTAGACGTAACAGAAGTCAACAACGACATGCTTCATTCAATTGTTAATAGCACGGTTATTACACAAGTAAGTTACACCTAAATTGTCACAATAAATGGTAGGCGGTTGGGGAAGAATAACACCAAGTTCCTTGAGAAGATTTTTAACCTAAGTTGTTTCAAAAAAGCACTAGCCATTGCTCAATAATCAGCTTCGGTGGAGGAACTAGCAATTTTTTTTTCTTTGGAGATCAACTGACAGAATTAAGATCAAGAAGTAGAAGATAACCAGTAGCTGAGCTCCGATTAGCGAGGTTTCCTGCCCAGTTAGCATCTGATTATATACAAAGGTCAAGAATGCTATTGCAAGCCAAGTGGAGACTATAATGAGATGTGCCTTTAAGATAACAAAGGAGTTTTTTGACAACCTTCCAATGAAAGGTAGATGAATTGAGATAACTTGTTGATAGTAAATGAAGCATTTCCTATACTCAGTGGCATCAGGTGAAGCAGTGTCATCGTTGAACTACAATTTCTGTGTAGAGCTCACTGGAGTTTAAACTCTTGAAGATGCTCCCTTGAAGGATTGAAGATGGCCTCTCTACTGCACAACCTGTTGAGCGTGAATGATGGTTGAGGCAAAGATCGAACACCTTCTCCTTTGTTCAAGAGATAACTCTGCTGCAACAAACTTCTTAAATTTCTCTTCTAATCTTGACTTTGTAATCTTGTAATCAGCTGA
>JAOTIZ010000202.1:31606699-31619183 GCA_027123425.1 Erythroxylum panamense
TGTACCTACATGCACTCTATTTTGAATCACGCTAATTTAAGATTAATAAACTTATTTTTGACAAGATTAATAAACTTGGATACAATGCACCATCATTAATTAATTGTTTATTTATTTTCTTTTCTTGGTTATGGAAAAAACTAATTGTTTAATTTAACAAATATAATGTACAAAATAAAAATTATTCGATAAATTAATAAATATTAATTTATCGATAAATTAATAAAATATTTATTTATCGATAAATTAATAACCTCGTATAAGATAATAATTTTTCAGGTCTCAAAAATATTCATTTATAGAGGTTTTACTGCATTTTCTTTGTTTTAATTCTAATTAGTACGTAGACCACTTATCCAACTAAAAGTTTCTTCAAATAATATCTAATGATAAAGGTATATAATTTGTTAATTACCATATATTCATTTAATAAAATTGTCGCATAATTTATATAATGATTTTTTTATATCTAGATGAAATTATACAAATTATTGGCAATCTTGATTATAATGATTAGTTAGTCCCTTTTACTCTACTGTTGGTTTGTTTATTTAATCTTTACATTTCGATTTACTATTTATTTAATGTAACTTATTTGTATTGCAAATAAAGATATGTCTTTACTTGTGATTTTACGCAAATCAATAAAGAAAACTCCTACTCCAGTAATCATTTCACTTGCATTTAGAAACTTAAATTCTATTATGTATTTTTTATTATATAATTTGGGTCCTGAAGATATTCAAAATTAATTTTAAAATTTTCAAGTCTAAGCCAACCCAATCAAGTTTTGAAACATTTTATCACTAATTTTGGACCCCCTAAAACTTGATTGCACTCAAACCAGGGACGCCTAATAAAATTTTTAGCCTATAACATAAGCCGACTTGACTGGCTGCTATTCCTAATAATGAGAATTGATAGGGGAATTTTCAAAAGAATCCAAAACTCCTACCCTCTTTTATCTCCACCACTTTTCCAGCATTCGCCTTAGAGAAAATGGCATGGCACATGCTGTACAATAATGGGACTAGGAAGGTAATTCTCCATTCTCCAAATTACAATCCATCACTATATGGACTTCAAAGGACTAGGAGCTACCAAAAGCACACACCCAGAGAGAGAGAGAGAGAGAGAGTCCAATTATCTACAAGATGAATCTGGGATCTTTTGCCTTGCCCATTTTTCATTGAAATAGTAGGTAAGCCAAGGAGTAAAGATTGGGAAGGGAATTAGAAGATTACAAGGTCTAGCCATTATATACTTCCTTTTCAATAACCAAAAATTCGATCTAGTCACATGTAAGGTCAAAGTGTCTTATTGAGGTCATCATACATTGGGCCCAAGCTACAAACCATTTACATTAAACAATGCCAATTGCCACCGAAAAGAAGTCACATCACACTACACCTATCTTTAGATTTTGCTTCAGTTCTAGCAGTCGAAGACGAGTTTTTCACACTGCTTCTCGGCACCTGCAGAACAATTCAGTATAATAATGGGCATTGAGATCAAAAAATGAGAGAAGTGAATCTAATCACATTATTCCAATAGGTAAAATTACTTAAGCTAAAAGGCATTACTCCTCAACCATTTATGCTATGTCAACTACCATGCAAACTTTTAAGTTCCCGAACAAAACATTCATATTATCCATGCACGCACCACATGTACAGACACGTAGTTACTGCAAAAAGTAAAAATCTGAGCTGGCATGTAAAAACTGCAACAACCAATTTCCTTATGACATAAACACGTCATTTAATAGACAAGCATGATTTACATGCATTCAACTGTAGCACTATAAATTGTCTACCTGAGGACCAGTAACTAGTCTCGAACTGCTACTAACAGATGGTTGCGGCAGATTATTCCGCTGCAAGTTTTGTTGCCCAAACTCCTGTTGCTGAAGTGCTATTGCTAATTGCAGATCAGCGCTGACAAAACAATAAATTGACAATATTAACTTAAGCACTAATAAGGGTAAAGGATTATAGGATTAAAGGGAACGGAAAATATACAAAGATGCTATAGGATCACTGATCATCATTTACTCAATATGTTTTGCAGCAAAATGAAGTGACCCTGGTTTAAGTCAAGAGTAATTACTTCATTTCTTGTGGATCAGTGTTAATCCTGGAAATGTAATCCTGACAAAAAAGAAAAAAACCAATGATCAAACTTGCAAATGCTACAAATCTCCTCATTTTCAAACCAAAATTATATGCATACTGCAGTGCTGTCCAAGGCAATTTGTTCATCCCATCTGTCACTTTCATGGCTTTCTATTTTGAATTCTTTAAAATTGCCAGTCATGAATAAAGAATCTCCATTGACCTGCAAAACACAGGCAATCAATATCAAGACCAAACTGTCGGAAATTTTACCAAGGGAAACTTGACCCAAAATTCCAGGCCCAACTTTGAATTTTCACTTTTAGGGTTATCTCTTAATTTATTTGGAATCCAGAAAACAAATGTGAGAGGTCTTAGACGATATAAATAATTTAATCTGGAAAAGATCACTGCACCATGCAGCTCTTAAAAAAATAAATCCACAATTAGGAAAAGTCAACACTTCCCAATCTCTCAGTATTATGTTATACCATCTCTCAGTCAGGAATCGGAGATGAAGTCTAAACCCTTATTTAATGGTGTTACCTCATTCAGTTTCTCCCATACTAGATCAGGCTGATTTATGAAACCTTGGTCTGTAGCTAAGAGATAAAGGTCACCATCATACTGCACAAGAAAGGAGACTGAATACATCAGAGCTAGTATACCAAGAAAGAAATAATTTATATCTTCTTCCAAGATCGCCATAGTTCAGATAAGTAGGCAAATGGCATTCAGCAATAGTGACAGCAGTTGCATGTCAAATTTGTTAACTAACCTTAAACATGGTGCTGAAGTGATTATTACGAAAAAACACACAGAGCTCACGTTCTTTAAGCCCATCTTGTAAGCAGAAAAGGCTGCAAAATAACCAATCCTGTTATAGGACTTCCACAAATTCAGATGAGACTGGAGGAAAACAGTAATAATTAATAATTAAATTTTATATACTGACAAATGAATCAACATACCCATAAAAGGTCAGCTGATTAGCATTGCTGTTCAAGAAGTTCCTTATCAGCGTCCCTGATGAATATTAAAAAAATAAACAAAGTCCCTTGAAAAAATATGTAACAAAGATTCTATGGTATGTGTACATAAAAAATTTGCGATGCCAGATGAAACATCAACAATTTTAAAAGAGAAAGTTTACAAACTAACCTTGCTGTGAGGTGATTTCATCATTAGGCCTCACAGTCTTATCAGCTTGTTCAGCAAGGATCACCTCACCTTCATACATAGGCTCTCGATCTTCATAGACCGCAGCTCCACAGTCCAGTATGCACTCTTCTCCTTCATATATAGGTTCACTTCCATCCATACTTGAAGTGAATGCTTCAGCTGAATCTGTGTTCTGCATTGCGCCACTAGATGAATCTGACTCTGGATTGGATGCAGATATACCTGACATTTCCATATCATGTGCAGTTGTAAATTCTGCTGGCACATGAACGTTTATTGTTGAAGTGGATTGATTCGCAAATTTTTCACCTCCCTGTACAACATCCATATCAACTGGTTCAGTATTTTTCCCGGAAGAATGATATTGCACGCCCTCCATCCAAACCAACTTCTCAATACTATCCTTGGTAGCGACATCACTGCAAGACATATCGCCTTCAGAATCTTTATTAGTAGACTTAGGAAGAGATACACTCTGATCAGTTTCTATAGAGGAACATGTAATTTCCGCTTGAAGATTTTCAGGAGATGTCAACTTATTGTTATCATTGGTCAAGGCACTATGGTTAGTATCAACCCCAATGTCCTTTGATGTATCAAGTGAATCTGCAGGCTCAAAAATCTTCAGACATGTAGTCCCATCTAAATCAACAGAAACAACCCCGTCATTCACTTGGGCCATAAGTGACTCACCTACTGAAGTTGGCAAATCTGCCTCTGACATTTTTATGGCCTTTAGAAGCTCTGCTTCTTCTTCCAGGTCCCCTTTTCTAAGTTTCAAGTGGTCAGAACACGGAGATTCATCAAAAGATCTAGTTTTAGAAAGACTTGGGGATGGAACACCAAGGGTAGCAGTTGTAGCTGCAGCAAAATCAACACAATCTTCCCCAAGGTCATTCTTATTTTCTTCATCAAGGTCATTCTTATGGTTGCCTTCCATTTTCTGTGTTTCCAACGCAACAAGTTCTGCAGTAAGAGCATTATAGGACTTTGAACCAATGGCATTAGCAGTGTCATCATCCTGTAACAGTTCAATAAAAGAACCAATAGTCATCTAGCAAGAACTCTCAGATTTTGCATCATTTCCAACAAACATATCAGGAACAGATATGGCATTGAATCACTAGCACCCACTGCAAGGTTTCGAAATAAAGTTGCAATCAGGCAACACAAGTTGAATATAAATAAATAAGAAAAGCAATAGATATGCTTACACAATTCTGAGATGCTCTCCGTCTTTATTGAGAATTACCAAATTTTGGTGAATTGGAGTGTATCCAAGAACAATGATAGAAAGTTCTAGGGGAATCTAGGGGCAGGATTTTGCATATGTGAGGCAAAGGGTAGGAGGTGTCAACTTGCAAAAAGCAAGGCCTGCTTGTTTGGGATCAAACTGGGAAGACAATTGGGATTTACATGTGCAACATTAGAGCATATTGCCTGGAGCTCTTCTATGCAGTCATGGAGGGTAACAAAAACCTTTCCAACAGGGCCAATTTAGCCACTAATATAAATGTGAAGGGCAGACTCTCAAAACCTTTGTTTCCTCTCATACTCAATGTGAAGGAAATGAAGTTGCATGCAATAGCTTAAGGGGGTATGGTTAGTTTTAGAAGTGGCCACATACAGATAGATGAAGCCTCTCTACTAGTTAGGGACAAGGCGGCCTCTCTACTAGTTAAGAGTAAGGTTGCGTATTATTAGATCTCTCTAGACCCCGCGTTTTAGTGGGATTTTATAGAGTTATTGTTGTTGTTGTACATATAAATAGATGAACCACCTGACTCCATATTTCGTATATTAACTTCCAATGGAATGTTAATTTCTTATCATCCAATGTTTTTTTTTCCCATAAATGAAAGAGTAACAAAGTTTCCAAATCCCATTCATTTTTAAAAAATGGATTTCATAGTACAATACTCAATCTCAATTGAGATTAGCAAAGCGACAAACATCTAATAGACAAAATAAAAAAAGAAATAGAACCAAATTCATTTGAAAAAGGAAATGGAATCCACCAACTATGAGAAAACTGTGTTTGCACATAACATACGTACCAAAACTATGTTTCTTATGCTTGAACCAATGTGGAACAATATCAGTCAATAGTTTAATCAGGCTATCCAATACTCAACCTCCTAGCAATATGTCTTAGGGATATCAGTCTACTATCCATCCAAATAAAAACAACTCTATAAGCTAAATCCCATTATCTTAACAACTATGAAAGAATACCTTTGCTAAAACCCCAGTGGTGCCTACCTAAGGATAGCAAAATCCTTCACAAATTTAGATAAACAATACTCAAGTAGTAGCATGGCTGGTATTGAAGCATATAACAGTAAGGAGATTTTACATTTTGCACTCTAAAAGATATGAAGTCATCCCCCTTTGAACTCACTCTTATAAGTAAAGGGACGAAAGAGCTTGATTTTAAAAAGCACTGTTATACTACACCACAGGAAGGGGGACTGCTTAACAAAAATAATGACTCCCATTGAGAAACTTTATTTGAGCTTACAAGGCGATGCATAACAGAAATATCAGGTAATAGTAAAGACATCATAATGTGCACAAAATTACACTACAAAATCAAACGTTGTTTGTGGGCAAGAATGAGCATACCTGAGGATCAACTATCCAACCATGATATAAAGGAATGTCAAGCAAATCAAATATCGCACATTCTGGGGTGAATTCAAAATCATCTATCCTGTGAAACCCACAAGCAACAATTTAAATATCGGGCTTCAACATTTCGTGTAGAGAGGAGTAAAGAGAATGCTACCTCCTAAACTTTATATTTACATCAATTCCAGTAGCAAGTCGCGGAAGCAAATCAATTGCATCAGCAATATTCTGTTGCTGATTCTCAAGATACCCTGCATCTTTATTCTTCAAAAGGAAGAAAAGAGGGCAGTTAAAAGCGATTTATGGTAACAGCAAACAGAAACATCACAAAGCAACCAAAAGAAGAAAGCTGTGAATCATTACATTGACATTAGCATTGGAATCAATCAAGCGTTCGGCAACCAAAGACAGCAATTTCTCCTGAGAAACTTCAGCGGTGTCGGGGCTCAAATTCAAGTTGTTCTTTAGCAGAAGAACATTACCTAATCCAAAGGCACAAAAAATGATGATAAGAATTTAATTCTAGTCCTGATTCCGTTCAAGAGCCGCCATAATATATCAAATTCGGGTCAATTCAGTGAGGAATACAATGGAACACAAAGACATTCACTAATTCATCATTTTAACCTAAAAAGAAAAGGAAAGGAATCAGTTGGGCATTTGTTTTCTTTATTTTGATTTTGCAAGCAGCAGGCAAACAGAAAATAGAAGGGGGAAACCCTAGAGGGAGAGAGAATTACAGATGGCGAGAAGAGGACAGGGACCATTGTCGTTTTGGAGAACGATGGGAGTGGTGCGTCCCAGAAACTGAATGGTTTTGGTCCTGTGAACGCACTCTTTGTCCGTGTCTTTGGCTGACTGGTCTTGTTGTTGTTGTTGTTGTTGTTCCGAGTATTCATCAGAAGAAGAAAGTGTCGAGGCCATTGATTGAAGAAGGTCAAGCTTGAGAGGAGGATCAATCTGAGATAGAGGAAATGGAGGATCCGACGGTAACACCGAAGAACTTTCTCTAACTTTTTGTCATTTCTTCTATTTATTTTCGATTTTTTCTTTTTTTGATCGTTAACACAAAATATATGTTTCTCCCTGTATATGTAGTTAACGCATAATAACTGAATACGTTTTGTTTTCTCTCATCTTAATGAATAGGCTGGCTAAGAATATTCGACAAGTGTACTAAATCGTAAATATAGATGTTCCATTCCAAATAGTCGCATTACCAGGAGCCTCGTGAATAGTCTATGATTTTAACAAAGAATTAACTATCGATCATATATGTATATATATATAAGTAAAAGACATAGATATTTCCTACATTTTTAGAAAATTTCTATAATTCTTGAAAAAATTCTTTTTAATTTAGAAAAGTTTTATTAACTTATATTTTGATTAAAAAATAATAATGAAACATAATCAATATCACTAATATGAAAAACTAACTTTGACTTTTAAAACTCACCCAAACTAATTAAACTTATCTTAAGTTAACAATTTAAGACAATTATAATAAATTATTATTTTAAAACATGTTTAATTAATTAGGTTTGGGTTTAAGAGATGAATTGAATCATCATTTAAATAGTATTTGATAAGTGAGATACTCATGTCACATGTTATTTTAACCAAAATTTAAGATAAGGGTTTTCTAGAAAACTGAAAATTATAAAGCATTTTGTTTAGAATGTTAAAATTTTAGAGTTTTTTAAAATTTATTAAACTACAAACTAAGAAAGTTTATATATTAAGATTGATTCTATTTATATTTGTATACACCTTTGAAAATAGTGTATTCTATTAGATTTTAATAAATAATTTGAACTTTTTCAAAATATTAAAGATTAACTTATGTTTCATATTAAATTGAAAAGTGATATCATCTTTTCATAATATGATATTTATATACGAACAAACTTAAAAAATAGGACAAAAATAACTTCCAAAGTTAAATATTCAAATAATAGGAAACAAATTGCAGGCTTGACGAACACTTATAGGTATTATTTCTTTTGGCATGGAAATAGAGTTTTCAATATCCAATCCTTGCTAATATTTTACCAAACTAGCATGGTATTGTCATGATAACTATTTAATGTGGACAACATTAAGCGCATGGCGACTAGTTTTTGTGGACCAATTAACATGAAAGTAATCAAATGAGACCTTAATGGATTTTCAAGACAAATTAACGGAAAAAAAATTGTTATCTAGTATCAGGCTAAACTTTGATTGGATGTGAAACCATGTTGTTATAAAGCTAAAAGAACTGGAGATTTCTAACAAACCAAGCAACAATGGCTCGATGTTCGGAAGAGCTCAGAGATGTGGATTTTTTTTCAAATATTGTAATTTCACTTTGCTTGTATTTTCAATTTTCAAAACATGGTTGTATCTGGATTTGGTAATATTCAATGGGATTAGCACAATGTGGGCATGTAGAGATGTGATAACCACCGGGCCTGGGATGCAATAACCACTCAATTGCTTTTGGGGATAGTTCCAATATCAATCACTAGAGAACCAGAGATTAAAGTTATGAGGTTTAGAATGTGGCTTAGGTTTCAGAAACTCGGGAGCTTTCAATAAGTGCGTTTATCAACATATAAATATAAAATGTAGTTATATTATATTCTATTCTATTATAGCACTTGTGCAACCAAAAAAGTTAAGGGAAAAGGGACCTATTTTGGGTTTATTCTTAAGTCCAGTGAATAGCTTATTGACCGTGAAAGCGAAATGAAGGGTTCTGTGGAGTAAACCTTTGAGCATGTATTGGCAATGTACAAAGTAGTGTCGTCATGTTGCACCCCTCACTCACGTCTTTGCTTTTCCCCTCTACGTGATCGCTTTTCCGATTTGAATGGCTCTGCTTATGATCCATAGCTTTGATGTGCTCCTGCTCCTTCTTCCCTACCTTTCTCCATCATCAAGAGATGGGATATGCTAATCCGTCTCTCTTCCCCCAGTCTCCAGCCCTTCTAATCTCTCTTCCCTGCAAGCCACAATCCCTTGCTTCTGTTCCAACTCTCAACACCTTTTCAATCTTCTACCTAGCTCTTTGCTTTCATCTTTCTCTTCCTTTCACCCACAACCACTTGCTTCATCATCTTCGCAAACAACAACTGTTGCTTTCCTTTCTTTTCTAAAAATCCTTTACTCTATTTCTGAACCCCTCTTTAGCTACTAGGGTGATTTCTGTCCTTCCTAGCAATCTACCTTGACTATTTTTTTTCCTCTTTTGGTAACCACTTTTTGAAATCTTCTCCCTATCTCTACACTGCATTCCTCTCCCTTATTTGTCAATTATGCCTGCACCTGAACCTTCTGCCTTTTGTGCAGACTCTCATTCTGACTTTTCCTCCCACACCTTGGCTGTCCCCAAGCTACCAGAAAAGGGTCTCTCATCCTCGGATCTTAAGAAGAGCTGGAAACAAGTAATACCAGTGGAAGGAGTTACACAACACTCCATTATTCCCCACCCCTAATGAAGTGGTGTTTTATTGAGCAGAATAAGCCTGTTTTTTGCCTTGATAGTGTATGGTTTCAATCACGGTTTTCAAAGGAAGGTTCTTTAGGATAGCTTACTGAGTTTTCAAAGAAGAGTAGTAGGCCCTTGGCTAATTTAAGGTAACTTTAATTCTACTCCATGGAACGGAAGCAGAAGGGCATTTTTTCTTAAGAAATTACTCTACTAACTTTAAGAATTGTGTTGATCAGTTAAGAGTTCTAGATCTTAAGGCGATTGGTCATTTCTTCTCTTAGGATAATGAGCAAGCTAATGAATGGTCTCTAAAGAAAAAGTTAAACCGAGTTGTGGTCAATAAGCATGGCTACAACAATTACCTGAAAGTAAGGCCTCTTTCTTTGACCCTATGTTTTTAGATCATACATCAATGATTGTGGAGGAATTATTCCTAAAGGTGAAGTGTTGCCATCCTTTTAGATTCAATAATTATATGGTCGATGTAGATGGGAGGGTAAGGGTGACGTCAAGTGTTAATGGAATTCTCCAATTCAAATATGTGCAGAAGCTTAAACTAATCAGAGAGGGCTTAAAGTCAATAAAGAAACAAATAGAGGAGAGCACTTTCCAAGCCATTTCAGTAGCCAGGAACAATTTATCCCAAGTTCAACGTACTCTTTCCTATAATCCTGGGGATTGTTCCCTGTTATATCAGGAGAAATATGCTTTGTTAGACTATTTACAAGCCCTTAATAATCATGCTAGTGTTATGGAGCAGAGGGATAGGATTAAATAGCTCAAAGAAGGTGACAAAAATTCCAAAATTTTCTTTTACTCAATAATTTCCTGGGAGAATGATAACTCTATTAAGGAAATTACCATGCCAGATGGGAGAAAGATTAGCATACATGAGGATTTGTTAAAAGAAGCTAAGAGGTATTTCAAAGATTGCTATATCTTACGAAATATAACTGTGCAAACTCATCTGTTGGATTCTATTGTTTATAACAAATTATCCAATGAAGAGAAGGCTTAATTAACTATAACTATTGAAGACTAAGAGATAGAAAAGGTTGTCTTCCAAATGAATCCTAAAAAGGCTCCATGTTTGAATGGTTTCAATGGCTTCTTTTTTTAGAAAGCTTGGCCTGAGATTGGATCGATGGTGAAACCAGTTGTTAAAGAATTCTTCTCTTTAGGAATTCTGTTAAAGGAAATCAACAAAACCTATCTCTACTTAGTCCCTAAACTAAGTAATCCAACATCTTGGGAGGAATACAAGCCTATTGCTTGCTCTAATTTCTTATATAAAGTGACTATAAAGATTATTGTCAATAGGCTGTGGGGTCCTTGATTAGTGATAGTCAAAGTGCTTTCTTCCTCGAGTAACTGCTAAGAAGGCTTTTGATAGTGTAGGATGGAACTTCATCTTGAAGCTTCTTGAAGTGATGGGTTTCCCCAGGGTGTTTATTAAATGGATTTAAGCTTGTATTTCTACTCCTTCTTATGTTGTTTTGGTTAATGGAATTTCTATAAAACAATTTCATGGAGAAAGGAGACTTAGGCAAGGGGGTCCCATGTCTCCTTATATATTCATATTATGCATGGAGGCCCTATCCTCTCTCTTGAAACATAATACTGGCAGGGGTTCATAGTTTAAACATCACAGCCGATGCAAGAAAGTCTTTTTGGTGAACTTATGCTTTGCATATGATCTCTTTCTATTCCCTAAGGCTGATGAGGTTTCTATCAAGCTTCTTATGGATTCTTTGAATCAATTTAGCTCTATGTCTGGATTGACTGTTAACTACTTCTCTATAAAAGTGCAGAATACATGGAAGGAAGAGTCCTCCCTTTAAATGGAATGCAAAGAAAACAAACTCCCCTATGCTACCTAGGCGTAGCAATCACTTCTAGATGGATTTAGTTTAGTGAATGATATCCTCTTATTGAAAAAATTCAAAAGAGATTTCCTCTTGGACCAATCATGCCCTATCCTTTGGAGGAAGGTTACAACTAGCAAATTTTGTGCTTAACTCCATGCATACTTATTGGTCCTCAAATATTGTAGCACCCTATTACCACAGGGTACGTACCTGAACACCGTAAGGACATTCCAGTATCTAACCTATGATAATGGCACGCTAGAGCATTTACAACATTCACTTAAACATGGCATCATCATTCTTTATTCTCTTATAAGGCACCATCAAAAAAGACACAATATTTAAAAGCCAAATTTCTCATTTTATTACTTAATCAATATGTACATTGTAGCTTTACAGTATCATTCGAATATGTACAATGAAAAAACTAAATACAAAAATATGCTATATATGAGGAATTATACAAAAATTGTATCTAATCCACCAATCTCAGCTGACCGACCTTTGAGTCATTTCTTCTTTCCAAAAATACAAGAATATTGCTTCTTGTGGAGTCTCTCAGTAGCTAAAGTCCTCTCTCGGTCTTGAAAAATCAACATTGCAATTTTGATGAGTTTTGTGAAATCAATGAGGTAACCATTATCGATGGTTAACTCAATTCATGAAACACATCAAAACATGTAACATATAATTCACATCTTTGCATTTTAGCATAAAGCATCACATATCACCTTTAGAACAATCATGCCAAACATCTCATTCATACATAATACACATATCAATTATAAATGCAATGCATATGAGACTCACTTTTATTTATTATTTTCACTATGATCGAGTGCCTTTTTACTAACCCATATCCCTCGAGGATACCGAACAGTATCAAATAATGTCCCATATCCCTTAGTGGATACTAGGTATATTCACAAATAAGCCTGAGGCTCTGATCACAGTTTGAGCTTTAAGCTTTTTATACTGGAGACTCCGGTCACAACTGTCTTTATCTCTCATGCATTCATGTAATGGAATGCTTCACATTTTCATATTTTCAATGTTGGACCCCGATCTTTTAGTAGAATTTGGAATTATTAAATGAAATTATGTGAGTGTTTTTGTATATGTATTGTGTTATAAATGTTATTGTGCTTTAAGGAAATTGATGAGAAAAGAATTGATTGGTTTTGATGACTTTGAGATTTGAGTAGATTTGT
>JAOTIZ010000202.1:31653699-31669560 GCA_027123425.1 Erythroxylum panamense
ATCCACTGAAACCCTACTCTTCACTATCATAGCTGGAATTTGTTTGAAGAATCAGGTAAGTAAAGTTTTAAGTTTCTAAATTTTATGAATGAGTTTGATGATGTTTTTTATGTGTTGGAAATGAATACATGCATGAGTTGTGTATGAAGCAAATTCGGTGTCAGTAATGAGAAAGATGAGTTACGTAGTAGAGAGAGGTTTCAGATGAGTGATTATTATGCAATGGAATGTGTAGATGTTGTAATACCGATTGCATATAGCTTAAAGAGAAACTTAGTGAAGTAAACAACATAAAAAAAAGTATAAAAATTGTATAGGCTCGATTCTGTGTTAAATTTGGGATTGTTCTGAATGGAAACAAACTTACAGTAGTGAGAGAAAGCTTACGTAAGTTTTGGTTTTGATGTTAAATACCATATAAGCTTGCATTTGAAATTCTTTTGAGATTCTACTAGAGTAAAAAGACTGAATATATCATTAAGAATGAATAAATCTTTAGGAAGATACAGAAAAATGAAGGAATCAGGTGCGCTTGAACGGTCGTGCATGGACATGCACAGGTGTGCAATGGAGGGATGTTTAATCTAGAATTGTGATTTGTTTGAGTTATGATGAACTGAAATGGAAGTAAAGGAATTGGTTGAAGTGATATATGTGTTCATTGAATAGGATGAAAGTGAGAAATTTTGGGAAAAGAATGAAGAAAGAAGAAGAAATCTAGCTAAAGGGGTTAGCGAGTCGCGATCGTGCACTAATCCATCTAGAATGTCGTGGTCATGCAGGCGCACGATCGCGACTTCTATGCTTTTTGAAGGGGTTATTTTCTGAACATACTTTGATCTTTTTGTTATAACTTCTTCTCCAGATATCCAATTGACAAGGGAATCAAACCAATAGACTCGTAAGACATTGATCTTCATCTTAGGATCCTCTAAAGTGGATTGATTGAAGAATTTAAGGTGAAATTGTGACTATACTAAAGTATGATAACTGGAATGATTTTAATGAACATACTTCGGTATTTTACTTATAGATGGATCTGTAGATTTCCAAATGGAGTTAATCTTAATTGTAACTAAACAAGATTCATAAGGCTACAAATTTTATGAAAAGGTTGAATTCAAATTCTGCCTCTAAGAATTTAAGATTCTGATTGGAATTTGAGATAAGAATTTTATTGAAGCTTAAGTACAGTCTGAGATCTTTTGAGTATAACTTTCAGTATATAGAACCAAATAGAATGATCTTGGTTTCTTTAGAAACTTAAGACATGAAAGAGAAACTTTCTAGAAGGAAGTGTTATCAAATTACCTCACCTTCCTAATGAGAATAATTGAGCAAAGTGGACCCGAAAGTTGGTTATTAGATAAATCTGGATTGAGAAATTGAGTATGGTTTCACATGATTGATAATGTGACAAGATTAAGAATAAGAAACCCAGAATTTGTCATGACTATGCATCATACATATTCAGTATACATGAATGTGCATTAATGAATTCTTAATCATGCATAATAGTGATATGTGTTTGTACTAAATGTTATAGAGGAATGCATAGAGCGACCACTTCCAGATATTGCTGAGACTTCGAAGCAATAAGCAATAAGGGAGCTTTTGCAAGTAATTTAGATGAACTCAATTGTAAGTAATTTAGATGGTCTCGTTTGTAAGTAATTTAGATGGTTTCTTCTGTAAGTAATTTAGACAATCAATTTTGTAAGTAATTCAGCAAGAAATTTTTGATGGTTTTGCTTTAACTGTTTTGTTTGCTATTGATTGCTCCATTAAATGATTTGCAAAGTCGTCAGGACACTCACACTTTACTTTATTCCATTTAGTACTGAATTGAACTGTATTTTATGATGATTGTGTTCTGAACTCGAGATAAAGAATGTCCAAACTGTTTGATGCCTGTAAATATGATTGACTAATTATTATACACACGAAATGAACTTGTTTTGTTTTGTAACTGTCAAGTCCTAGTCATAGGTAAATAGGCATGCCTAGAAGGGTATGCAGCTACTTTTGTGAAACTTCGATATCGAGACTTCGGTCTCCCTCTGTGACACTTCAGTGTCGAGACTTCAATCTCCTTCTAGGACACTTCGGTGTCGAGACTTTGGTCTCCTTCTGGGACACTTTGGTGCCGAGACTTCAATCTCTCTCTGTATGAGTCCCATTACCCACTTCTATTCATGGATTTACAGTCTAACTCGTTTTGTACTTTGATCTCTGATAAGCTTTGATAAGAAACAAACCATATTTTTGATCTGATGGGTTAACACCCCATTCTGAAAATCTGTTATGTATTTCTGTATGTTCTGTTCTGCTATTGAAATGCCTGACTTTAGCATGCGAAGTGTTTTCATTAATAAATCTTATTATGTTATGAATTTTAGTATGTTGAGATGCTTTTGTATAACATGATTCAGTATCTGTTGTGATTAGACTTAGTTTAGTTATTACTCACTAAGCTATATGCTTAGCACAGTAGATTTGCCTCGTGTAGGTTCGGAGAGAAAGACTTAAGGACTGGGACAAGTCAACCGCAATGGCCAAAGGAGTCTGAGTTTTTGTTTTCACATAAATGTATTTTGAATTTGATTTTTGGCTCGTATTTGAATTTGTATGAAGGTTTGTAATAACCATAATACAGGCTAGTTTCTGATCTTGTGATATGTAATATATGTTTACTTCAGTTTCTGAAAATTTATGTAATGAATGTTTAGTGTGTTTTGAAATCCTTTCGCATGGATCTGTTGTTTGTTTCTATTTGTGAGTTTGATGTGGCATTCCCGTATCCTCCTAGGGGTTATTGGGGTGCCATAAGTAGGCTGCTTCTTCATCCAATCTCTTTCCAGTCATCATAAATAGGCAATTTTAGCGACGTTTATTGTTGATTTTTTGTCAAATTGTAGTGATATTTTTTCAAAAAATCAACCAAATCTATTTTTGACCCATTTTTCCACATAAATGCTTGTTAAAAATCAATTCAAACATCAAATATGCAATTTATATAAGCAAAAACCAATTAATTTCTCTTATTTCCTTATGGAGAAATTCGAAAATCTCTGTTCAAATTCATAGAATCAAGGAACCACTCTAATACCATGTGTTAGTAATAACATGAACTTTAATTATGAATCTAGGATCAACCATGAACTTGTATTAATAAATAAAATGCGAAGAAAAAAAACACCATTTTGCTATCAATTGCATGATGAACAAGCTACTAAACTGCTTGAATAGGCTCCTCAATATTTGAACAAGCTTCTAAAACTTTCGATCAATCTTTATGAAAGTTTCACATGCTTATGTTGTTGCACCTTTCTTAATATGTGGCCATCTTAATAAGTCAAAGAAACTGAATGTCCACGAACTTACTTAAGCAGATAGTATGAGACCTTATCAATTATTTATAATAATGTTATTGAGCCCCTCATTATAGTCCCAATAAATAATAAGTTTACACTGATTAACATTTATTTTTCTTACTAGACTTTAGCCTATTTAACCAAATCTTTTACTAACCTTTATTAATTTTTAATCTAGATCAAATATTAATTTTTTAATTATAATTTTATAAAGATCCTATGATTAAAAATTATCCAATTAAAAATTCATTAACATGAGATTCGAATATAGAAAGAAAGTAGAGAAAATAAGAATTTAGAGAGAAGAAGAAGAGGGCTACAATATTCCTATATATATAAGAAAGAATGGAGATCAAGAAATGAACGACTAGGATTGGTTTTATAGAATCAAAGGGTAATAAGTGAATAGGCAAAAATGACGCTTAGGGAACTGCAAAAGCGCTGGTAAGAGTTGTCATTGCCCTTACAAAAATCGGTATATATGTTATTAAAATTTTCTTCATGAAATGGATAGTTCAAAATGCTCTGAAGCCGCGCCAGGAGACTTCAACCACTCAACCATCGATGCACCTACAGTGAAAAAGGTTCGCTTACAAGAATGGGAGGACCATAACCGTAGCCAGTGATCATCCAACAGGGGACGAAGATGAGATCGCATGGCTTAAGGAATCTCTACCTGAGGTAGAAGAACGAGACATTATACGAGTGCAAGGAGTCTACGGCTAGGCGATTGAATTGTCTTCAACGTTTAAAACCGTCTAGATAAAACCTAGGAAAAAGCAATAATTGTTAAGTTACTAGGAAGATGTATTGGCTATCGATTATTACAAAACCGACTCAAAATAATGTGGAATCTGTCTGGCCCTCTCAAGGTCGTTGATCTAGATAATGATTTTTTCCTGGTCAACTTAGTTGATACGAAAGACTATGAGACAGCACTGACTAAAGGACCATCAGTCATCTTCGGTCATGTTTTGGCAGTACAATCGTGGAGTCCGTAGTTCAGGCCGGGAACTGGAAAAATCTCAAAAGCTATGGTGTGGGTGCATTTTCCCGACCTCCTAGTGTCGCGTTACCATCTGGTAATCCTCCAAACCCTGGGCAACCTTGTAGGACACACAGTGAGAATCGATACCACTACACAATGGACACAAAGGGGAAAGTTTGCCAGAGTTGCTTTAGAAATTGATTTAACAGAACCAATTGTTTCGAGAATTGAATTAGACGAGGAAGAGATTAACGTGGCTTTTGAAGGCTTACCTCAAATCTGTTTCTCTTGCGGGAGAGTGGGCCACAGTGCAGAGCTATGTCAGAATAAACGTCAAACTACCCAAAACCCTCCTATTGTGGATGGTGAAAGACCCAGCAAGGCAATAGGCGATACCCAAAAACCACTATCAACTGGGGAGACTCACCACGATGCTTATGGGTCATAGGTACAGGTACCCAAACGCGTCAAAAGACCACCACTCTAGTGGAATAAACAGGGATGACACACCCTTCTCGAGGATGGACACGTGCCCTCTCATGGACAACGATTTATAACACTTCTCGAAGAGGAAATCCAATCTTAAATTACTGCAAGATCTAGTGAACCTAATAGCTATAAGACTATCAACCCAGAATAGCTCGGCAGAAGCAACTTGGTGGCATATGGTCGTAAGGAAAAGACTCGAACAACTCCCCCAAAACATTTCAGCTCGACTAAAACCGGACCAGTGAACAAAGGCAAGGAGATTTTACAAACTGAGCCCCCATGTCTCCCCATGCATAATGCACAAAAGACAACTGACGTTAGAATCCGTCAGCAAGGTACCGTGCATGCAACTACGTCCACTATCCTGAAACAATGTCTCACCAAGCGGTTCTTATCTCCACGCATCAAGACATAGTTTACCATTCCTCATAATTTTGTTTACCAGGTGTCGAAGAAATGGAGTATGAGAAGACTGAGGCGGTGGTGGAGGCAACTAGTGTTCACCATTTGACTATACCACACTTGCAATACCTCACTCCACAACCTGAACCATCTGACTAGATGGCTGATCCTGGTAGGGAAGGCGATGTGGAAATGATTACTGACTCTCAACAGGAGGCACAACAACAAGATTTAATTATGGAACCGGTTGGAGTGACCGAAACCTAGGCCAGGGTTGACCATGCCTAAGAAATGTGGCGTTAAAATTCACATTATCAAATATGTCAATACTAATTTGGAATTGCTAGGTGCGGGAGGGAAGGTACTGAAACCTATGTTTTTACATCTTGTTCGAACTCATAAACTGTTCATAGTTTTCTTGATTGAAATCTGAATTAGCGGTAGCTGTGCTGACAAGGTCATTCACTGGTTGGGTTTTCAGCAATCTTACCGTGTAGAAGCAGTTGGTTTTTCGGGGGGCATATGGCTCTTATGGAGGGAGTATATTGACGTTCAAATTCTGGTCTCTAATCGGCAAGTTGTGCACACGTATATAAAAAAGGATGGTGTATAGTTTGTATTTATAGCCATCTATGCTAGCCCACAAAATCACTACAAAAAATATTTATGGCACAACTTGAAGCAAATTCAACAGACCACGATGGGAGCTTGGCTGCTTGGAGGTGACTTTAACGCGAAGCTGGAAGCCAGAGACCAACGAGGGTGCTCATCCACAAGCAGAATAGTTAATAAAGCATTTCAAGAATGTATTCAAACCTGCCAACTCCATGATCTTGGTTTTGAGGGATCACATTACACCTAAAGGAGGGGTACTCTTACGGCACGGTTAGACAGAGTTTTTTACTCCAATGAATGGCATGATGGTTTATCTAATACCACAGTATCCCATTTTCCTTATATTAAATCTGACGACAGACCCATTTTGATCAAAATCCAGCAGCCATCTCCGCTGTCCACAGTCAATAGTCAGTTTCGGTTTCATTCGGCATGGCTGGCGAATGAGTCTTTTGGTTCCATGGTGCAACAACGCTGGACACATGAACCTCATAATTTCTGTGGTTCCCTCCATCGCTTTGCAAAAGAACTACAGAAATGGAACAAAGAGGAATTTGGCAATATTTTTAAGCGCAAAAATCGTTTATTAGCCCAAATAGCAAGCATTCAGCGTGCCCTGGAGGTGAGACATTCCGACACGCTCCAACAATTGGAGGTGATTCTTACTCGAGACCTTGAACAAGTATTAAGTGAAGAGGAATTATACTGGTATCAGAAATCCTGCTCCCAATGGTTACTTCATGGTTATCGAAACACGAATTATTACCATGCAATAACCAAATATAAGCATAAATGCACCACAGTCCACTCCCTGAGATTCGAGGGTGGAAGCGTTATATCTGATCAAACAGCTTTGCAGTCTGTGGCGAGGGACTACTTACAAAACCTATATACAAGCGAACAAACTAGTTCACTGCGTCTCTCATCCCAAGAGACATTTCTAGCCTTGCCACCTCATGCTAAAGAGGAAATGGGAGGCCCACTTTAGCTGGAAGAAATCAAAACAACCATGTTTCAAATAGTTGCCAACAAAGCGCTGGGAGTCGACGGGTTTCAAGCACTATTTTTCCAAAAACATTGGGACGTTGTTGGTTTCACTGTGGAGGAATTTATTTAGAAAATTTTTAAACTAGAGCTTTGGGACGCAGAGCTCAATCGAACACTCCTAGTCCTCATTCCAAAATTTTCTTCACCATCTGTTACCTCACAGTTTAAACCTATCAGCCTCTATCCGGTCCCTTATAAGGTAGTGGCCAAAATAGTGGCAAACAGGATCAAATCCTATCTCCCCAATTTGGTGGCTTCAACCCAGAGTAGTTTTGTCCCTCGCCGACAAATAATGGACAATATCATTATAGTACAAGAGGTTATCCATGCCATAAGGAAAAAGTAGGGGCATTCCGGCTATATAGCTTTAAAAGTTGACCTTGAAAAAGCATATGATCGTTTGAACTAGGAGTTCATTAGAGACACGTTGATACAGGCGGGACTACCTGATAACCTTATTGCCCTCACTATGAAATGCATCACCACAGTGTCCATGCAAGTGAATTGGGGAGGTAAGCTCTCGGACAGTTTTGTACTGACTAGGGGCATTTGCCAGGGAGATCCGTTATCCCTATATATTTTTGTTATGTGCCTTGAGAGATTGGGACATCTGATTATTGAAGCAGTCAAAGCCGGACAATGGAAGCCTATATGTTTGAGTCGCAAAAGCCCTTTACTCACACATCTTTTCTTCGAAGATGATCTTATGCTCTTGGACAAAATTAAAGTTGATCAAAGACTCGTAATTCACCAGCTTCTAGACCTCTTTTGTTCAACTTCTGGACAACAGGTGAGCCCCATTAAGATAAGGTGCTTTTTCTCTAAAAATGTCCCCCCCCCAGTTGGGCGTGGCAACTAAGTCGACAACTAGGTTTTCAACACGCCCATAATTTAGGAAAATACCTTGGAGTCCCAATAATCCATGAGCGCTCGTCCAAAAGATCCTATCAGTATATCCAGGATAAAGTACAATAGAAACTTGAAGGTTGGCAGGGCAAACTTTTATCATTAGCGGGCAGGAGCACACTAATCCAATCTGTATTATCCGCTCTCCCAAACTATACTATGCAAACAATGAAACTACCTTGTCAATTATGTGATGATCTCGAAAGGATTATTTGCCATTTCCTTTGGGGATCAACAGAGGAGCACAAGAAGAATGGGTTGCTTAACTGGGATTTAGTGTGCAAGCCAAAAGTAGCTGGAGGCTTTGGCATCCAAAAAATAGGGGAAACTAACGATGCGTTTCTGACTAAACTTGGTTGGCATATTGATTACTCAGCCTGAGGCTTTATGGGTACAGGTTTTAAGTGTCAAATATAATTTCAACCGCAACAACTTACCCACTCATATCACAGCTACCAAAGGGTCAATGGTTTGGAGAGAAATAGCATTTGTATGGGAACATGTCCTCCGAGGATTGCAATAGGTGGTGGGCAATGGTGACCGAACACAGTTTCGGCGTGATGCATGGGTCCATGACTTTAGCCCTTTTAAAGACCAGACAATTCACAATATCCCCAACCACTTGCTTAATAATCCAATAAAGGATTTTGTGGATGTCCGAGGAGGTTGGCAATGGCACCTATTCCATGATATCCTACCTTCCTCGATCTGCATGGTGATTGCTGGCATCCTACCTCCATGTCCTCAATTAGGTCCAGACCGCATACTTTGGGAGCATCATCAAACAGTATTTTTTCCATCAACTCTGCCTATAATTTGATAACTCAGCAGACAGAAAATCACCGAAGTATATTCTGGGAAAAGATATGGAAATGGGAGGGTCCATAAAAATTCGAGCGTTCTTATGGCTCCTGGCTCATGACAAACTTCCCTCTAATCAACAATGAACTCTCAGGTATCATTCAACGGATCCATCCTGCCAGTGCTGTGGGGAGGTTGAATCAATTATGCACGTTGTTAGGGACGGCTGTCGAGCTTGTCAGTTCTGGAGCGGGTTTGTTAGCAACAGTATCTCTGATGATTTCTTCCAGGAGGACAAAAACCACTGGTTGCCAGATAATTTGCATCAACATTAGACACTCCAAGGTCTCAGTTGGTCGTTAGTTTTTGGAACAGCATGCTGGTACCTATGGAATTGACGTAACAAATCAAATTTTGATCCTCAGTTCTCATGGTCGGTTAACCCTCATATTGTCGTTTTTAAATATGTCCAATCAATTATTCAAGCAAAAATTTTGGTTAGACGTGCACTACTGTGTCCACGACAGCATGTGGAAACTCTTATCGGTTGGAGTAACCCTCCACAGGACTGGATATGTCTCAATACTGATGGAGAGTACCACATGTTGACTTCACGGGCTACAGCAGAAGGCCTCCTTCAGGACAACACAGGGAAATGGCTAGGTAGTTTTATGCACAATATTGGTTATTGCACATCAGTTTATGCTGAACTCTGGGGGGTATTCTCAAGATTAACCTTGGCATGGAGTATGGGGTATCAAAGAGTGGAACTTGACATGGACTCACTTACCGTTATCAATTTATTATCAACCTCTGATTCATCCTCAGTTCCATTTAACACTCTAAATTTGGGGAGTCAACAATTACTACAATGCCAATGGATAGTGAAAGCTAGGCATATTTACTGTGAAGCTAATAGAGTTGCAGATTGGCTAGCAAATTAGGTCAAGTATCTAGACTTAGGCATCTATTGGTATCAAAACCCGCCTATGGGTTGTGTTGATATCCTCCTAGAGGATATATCTGGGGTCTCTTTTTCCCACTTAGTAGCTTAATCTGTTTGTAATTCTCCTTCGGAAAAAAATCGATATAGCTTATACATGGCTTGTCTTCATTTTTCTCATGATTTTGGGTGGTTTTGGTTGTTCTTTTCTTTTTGTCCACGAGGTGTTTTAGAAGAGTCTCAATTATGAGAAGGCACCTTTAAGTCATTCATATTCAAATTAATCCTTATTCAAGCTAGGTAAGTCTTTTGTAGGAGGTAAAGTTCTAGTCCCAAATTGTCTTACGAGAGTCGGTAGGTCGCTCTTTTTTTTTAGTTAGTAGCTAGGAGTTAGATTTAAATTAACAAACAAGATTAAAGTTGGTTTGAAATTAACAATTGAGACCTTTTGGTTACATGGTAAATAACTCGAAGCTTTGGGGCATTTTATTTATCATGAATGGATGCTCAAGGATGATGCCATTCAGATAAGCATCAGTGGTTGAAAATAACAAAATAATGACGCATGTCTTACAATCATATATCGATAGTGAGGTGACAAGTTGGAGGGGAGATGGAGAAGAAAGTCGTATATAAGAGAGAACACATTTTTCTTAAACTGTTGGATTGTCATGCAAACATCTTCAATGCACACATGGAAATCGATGCCTCGCTTAATGTGTAGCTTTTCTAATTAAAGATTATTATTATTTTGGTTGATTATTATTTTAATATCTTCAAAAATATAACTTTAGATGATGTATTTTATTTTTGGAAGGTTTGATCAATTATACACTGTTGTGTTGTTGTTGTTAATTAGTTTTTGTTGTAATTTTAAGTTTATGACATCGTATCAACTGTGGCTTTTCAACATTTTAACTTTTTGCTCTATCAAAACAACCCCTCTATTCTTTTATTTTTGTATTTTGATCCTCATATAGTTTACAATAAGGTTTCTATTATAGCTTTATTTTGTCTTTTTAACTCAAAATTTCTTTAACCTCTAAAATTGAGCCCAAATTTTATATAAATTGACTAAAATTTAATAAAACACAAACAATGTCTAAGAAATTAGACTATTTTATGATAAAAACAAAACAAATGCCAATTAATTTAAAAAATGAACAAAAATTTTAAAACAAAAAATAAAGTAACTTTAAAATTAAATTAATGAAAATCACTAAATATATGAAATCAACAATTAAAATGCTTTTTATTAATATTTTTTTGCTAATTTTATAAACAGAAAATAGATATAAAATTAAATCAGATAGGACAAAAAAAGCTCCTACAAAGGACATTGACCTACAATGACATATGTAACGATGGTATATTGACTCAAAATTCTAACATGACATCTATATGGATGACACGTCAATATCAGAGTAACATGATATGTCGTGATATTGCGAACCCATAATGGTATGTATATTATTGTGCTCACGTATTAGAATCTCTTATATGATAATATTAATGTTGCACGCCACTTTTACATTTATTGTAACTACAAAATGTTTTATATTAAAAAAACCTCTAACATGAATAAATAAATTAAAATAATAATAAGAATGGAATAAAAATATCAATATCAATATCCTATTAAGTAAATTAATAAAGAAACTTTAAGTAATCTAATTCACTTTCATTAAGACACCATTTTAAGAAAAAAAAATGACATGAGATTATTAAGTCAATTAGATCTATTTAAAAAGAATTATTTTAAATAATAAATACACTATCTTTTCCTGACCAAAAAAGAATATATGTGTATTTATTTTATTATTGTAATTACAATATTTAAATAAATAACTTGAAGAAAATCCTTGTTCTTCAAATTTTATTCCTTTCTCAACTATAAATATAAATTAGTTGTTTATTTATTTCAATCAACTCCTTTCATATCTTCTATATTAGATTTTACTCTCAACAGAAAAACAAAAAGTACCGCAAAGTCTTAAAATCAAACTCCAGTCTGGAAAACAACGAGAATGCAAATGCAAATGATAGGAAGGTGCATTGATTAGTTCCTTAGCTTGATTAGTCCACCGAAAAAGTAGAAAAAGAGGAATATATGTCAACTTTATTAAAGTCAAGATAATCCTGATTGCACCATAGGGATTAGGGGGTAGAGACGGAGGGATCTTTCAGCATGCTTTGAAGTAACGTGAGAGTGATTATCTTTTATGTTTTTAAGCAATTAATACTAATCATCCCATGCTTTATATATATATATATATATATATATATATATATATGTATTATGAAGGTTCACCATAATTATAAAAAGCCAAGGCCCGCCCTAAACTGTCATGTTTCCATCACCAACCCACAACACCACTTGTGGTGCTTTTTTTGAAAGCCCTCAATTGGAAAAGGACTTACCTGAAGAAAAAAACACTTATCTGTGCCTTCCACCACCACTGACTGACTCAAAAGTCAAAGCACCAATCGGCACAGTGGAGATTGGAGAACCCCACATTAACAAAGAGCTTGAAATTAAAACAAAAGTGAAAACTATCAAAGAGGAAAGAAAAGAAAAAAAAAAAGCAATCAACTCACAACGAACGAGGAGAGACGGAGCCAGCCACGTGATGGAACGTGCTGGCATGGCACCACTCCATTGGAACATCCTTTGACATCATCGTACGGAACACAACACTGACGTGTTCCTATAAAATCGTTGTACGGACACAACATGGTTTAGAGGAGTTTGGGTGCTTTTTTTACTTTGCTCTGCCTTCACATCCACGGTGTCCACTGAGTGCCTGGGTTATTCATGCAACCTTTTGAAACATGTCTCATGTCTGAGAGAAATTGGCAATCGACAGGAATGTTCGCTGTCTTTCACTTCACATGCTAGGTTGCCTCTCCGTCGGATACCGGAAGCGGGCGTTGTCAGTTTCTCCGAACAGGTGTCACCAAGCAACACGATGGGCATCAAACTTTTGGCGCCTCTAGATGTGGCTTTTATTGGGTGGAGTAATAATGGGAATCACATGTAATTTTGCGTCTCTTTCAGTCATATATACTATTATTACCTTATGTATATACATTATTCCCTCTTTTCTTTTTTTGGGAGGTTCTGTTTTTTCTGCTCAATTTTCCAAAAGAAGAAAGGGAATAGGTGCTTTTTATAGGTTTATAACTACCCCTCCTACTACTGCCTGCTAGGTGTGTCATCACTCAATTCGAACTTTGTCCTTCACCATTTCCTCTAGGATAATATCTTCCCTCTAGGGTTTGTCTCGTCTTCCTTGTTTCCGTCTTCTATCTCTTTGCAGATTTCCAACTTCCCTATTCATCTTATTTTCCTTTCTTTTCTTCTTTTCCTTGCCCACCTCCATTATTAATATAACACAAAAGGTTTGTTGTGAGCTGTTTCCTAATTGGTCAGATTTGGTTACCCCTCTTTCTCTTTTTGGGAGCCTTAATTATCTGCGTTTTGTCCGCCTATTTTCAACCTTTGATGTTAGAACTAGGTTGTCTATCAGAAATCAGTCTGTTTTCACTTCACAGGAACTGAAAAATCTGCCTTTTTTTTTCTGGGTCTTCCTGTTTTGACTCATTTTCTTGCGTTTTACGTCCCTCCAATTTCTGATTCGATTCTTTGTCCAGGTTCTCTACAGCAATGGTGAGAGGAAAGACTCAGATGAAAAGAATAGAGAATGCAACAAGCAGGCAAGTGACCTTTTCAAAGAGAAGAAATGGATTGCTTAAGAAGGCCTTTGAGTTATCAGTTCTCTGCGATGCTGAAGTTGCACTTATCATTTTTTCTCCAAGAGGGAAGCTTTGTGAGTTCTCCAGTTCTAGGTACAATCCTTTTGCTATATCCTTTTATTATGAAGTCCAAAGGCATTAGCTTTTCTGATTCAATTCTTTTCTGTCTTTATATATATATATATTTTTGTTCTTGCTATTTTTTGATGTATTCAACGCACTGATTTGACTAACCCATAACTCGTTGTTTTTGTAACCTCTTTAGATTCTATATATGGGAATATCAGTGTTCTTGAGTGAGCTAAAAATCCAATTCATGAAAGCTTTGGCAGCTAGCTAGCTAGCTAGCGACTCAAGTTCTTGAGATTCAAAATAGTACGATCTATCAGTCTTTGTTTGTCATAATTAAGAGCGTCGTTTTGAAATCAAATCTTAGGTCTTGGTCAAAATCCTTTTGTTTTTATTTTGTTTCTTCATGTTTTTCCCCTTTATCTCCTGTGAGTGTACTTTCTGGGTCCAAAGATGTCAGTCGCTTCTCCAAAAGAGATTGACAGCTAACATGATTTAGGGTTCAACTCAATCCGTTAGATCTATTGAATACTTCACATCCAGGATTAACAGCAAAAGAACAATCTTGATGGCAGCAACCAGACTTGTCATAAAATAATATATGGCTACTTAGCCTCCTTGAACATTCTTCTTTTTCCCCACAGGTAAACCAGATAAGAAAATTGAACACCGAGTTTTCGTCAAGAGTATAGAATTCTATGCGAAACTCAATTTGTTAATAATCCATGATAGCTTATACAAAGCTTGCTATATCTTTCAGTAAGTCCCATGGTTTTAAATACATGTAGAGAGTAGAATTTCATGCGAGAATTAACATTAAATAGACACAAAATTAAAAACATGGGACTTACTGAAAGATACAGCAAGCTTCGTATAAGCTGTCATGGATTATTAACAAACTGAGTTTAGCATAGAATTCACAAAATTTTTTTAAAAAAAAAGGAAAGGAAAAAAAAGCAAATGAAAACATGGAATCTAGCTGACTGCTTGCGGGTGGGGTACTCTGAGAATTTGTGCACAGATGCTACGTATTTGTGTTCCTTACCTTATACAGTTTCCTGCCCTTTTTATACATTTAAATTGCATAGTAGTTCTGAAAAGGAAATGCAATGCGTTCCCCAAGATTATCAGACTCATAAATATATATTGGTCAAAAGAGCTTTCTTGTTCTTGATGTTGGTGTTAAGTGGGGTTATTTCCTAGAGATAATCACATGATTTACTGAAACGAAGTAGAGTAATACATGATTATTATATGAACTCAAATGAGGCTTAGTTCCCAACAATTTGGACAAACTCACACGTATGCTTATAGTTAGCACATCCGTTGATTCAACCATTAACCTGTGCTTAGGTCCTTAGGATGCTGGCTTTACAGTATTTTCTGAAACTTTCAAAACGGGGACATTTGAGGATTTATGAGTGAAATTGGTCCCATGCATAGGAAGTTCTAGATGAAAGGTTGCTGTTTTAATAGTATGCTCTCTTCTTGTATTTGAGTCAGCTTGATAGGAAATGCTAATACAACATTATGGAAACTCAATACTCCTATGTTGGTTAAACTTGTACCTCATGAAAACTTCCTAAAGAAAAAAAAAAACAAATTGACATTGAAAACTACACTTGATAATGGACATTTAGTGAAAGAGTTATTAAAGTCTCCCCATTAAATATCAGGAATCAAACAACTAGTTAAGCAAATTCGATTAATTAAATTACAGAGTTACATTTATTCATCATCTTCTTAACTAGCTATAATACAGGATATATAAGTTTGTTCGTGTCTTAGTCCGTGTGTGGAGTTCTTAGTTTGGAACTGTAACTTTATTTTGACTAACAAAACTTCTAGTCTCAACACATCAACATGCGATATAGCTGACTCAAGGGCCTAAATTACGACGTACAACTATAGTATTACGATTTCTAGACCATTGCAATCTCTATTTAAGCTTATTGTGATATGCTATAGCTTGTAATCTTATATTGCATGCTAGGTAAAACTAACTAAGTTTGATCAGCATGCTAGTTACTGTTGGTTTGGGTTAACATCCTACTCTAGCTAGGAGATCTATGGGCAAATTTTGATCAAGCCAAGATCGCATAGATGTAACATGAATCGCATAATTTTTAACTTGTGAATGCACTTAAGAGAATCATGTATCTGTATATAATTATATTGAAATCGATGAGGTCTTAGGATTGCTTGAGACCTACATGCATCATATATATATAGTTTTCCTAGATTTGGGTTGAAGAGTAAGAAAACGGATATGGGTTTAAATTAAATTTCCAAATACAAAAAAAAAAAAAAATTCCCTACAGTTTTAGGACGAGGCCACAAAATATGCCTAACTAATTAACATATAAATGGAACTAATTTAAGGTTGGATTACCAATGTGAAACGCGAGGTTGTAAATTAGTGTAGTTTGCATTACTAAGATTAAGACCTTTAGATTATGTTCTGCCTAGTT
>JAOTIZ010000202.1:31693042-31710745 GCA_027123425.1 Erythroxylum panamense
TCCATATAAAAGATTTGGTTAGATATATTTTCATTTATATTTCATATGGTTTAAAATTATATAATAATTAATATATTACACTTTACATATTGTTTAATATATTTTATATAATATTTTTATATATAAATAATATTTATTACAAAATAAAATATAGTTAAAATTAAAATTAAAATTTATTTTTATATTATCAAACAGTCTAATATATGAAATTCTTATTTAAAAAACTCTTTTTAAATAATAGTCAAATTCAAATAATCAACTAAATTTTTTGGACAGTTATTCTCAGAAAATATATACAGAGACAAATTTTACTGAAAATTTATTAGCATACATTCTTTTCAAATTCAAGTAGGAAACTGTTACGAAACGAACCATTGATTATTATAGTATTATATTATTTATATTATATTTATATATTATCTATTTAACCTACTATATACATAAAAATTCTGAATTTACTTATTGAAATTCAAAAAGCTCAAAAGGACCACCTGGCACTTGTGGGTAACTCCACGTGTTGGTAGAAGCCCCAAAAAAGTTGATTACGTGTAGTTGGCATGTGAAAACACGTGCGCAGATTGCTTGACAAGTCTGGTACTTTCAAGCAATTGAAAAGCAGCTATCAGAGGACTCAGCGGCAATTCAGTGAAGTTTAACATCTCCAACACGCCTCTAATTTCGCCCACTCCAACGCCTAACCGCTTGTTTTTTTGTTCGAACTTTGGTTAGTCATTGAAGGTAAGCATGAAAAAGAAGAAAAGCAAAGCAAAGTGTTAAAGCAAATAAAAGAGTTGCTGGAGTACGCGACTTAAAAGTCTCATTCTTTGAAGACCCTCTCAAATATTGAAATAATTTGATCTAGAAGCCGGCAAAATTGGAGCATTACAGGGGTGAACTACTCAGAGGGAAGAAGTGAAGGAAAGATGGCCACGTTGACTGTAACAACACCTTTTGTTCCTTCAAAGCCTAGACCCTCTGTTTTTGAACAGTTCTCTTCTCTTCTTCCGTTTAGAAGAAACCCCAAGACCAAGAATCTAACTTTTAGTCCTGTAAGTGTTTTTTTGAGGTCTCTGTGGATCTGCTTTGTTTTCTTGTATGGTGTTGTTTTTATTTTGTTTGGAGTTGGTTGTGAGGTGGGTTTGTGTTGATTCAGGTGGCAAGGTTATTTGGGCCATCCATCTTCGAGGCTTCAAAGCTGAAGGTGTTATTTTTAGGAGTTGATGAGAAGAAGCATCCAGGAAAGCTGCCAAGGACTTATACTTTAACTCATAGTGATATAACATCTAAGCTTACTTTAGCCATCTCTCAGACAATAAATAATTCACAGGTAACCGTTGAATCATTTTTATTCTTTTCCAAGAAAACTATTTTTGTGTTTTTGTTCTTTAACGAAAAAGAAAACGGAGGAATCTTTGGGAATTACATTAAAAGCTGAAGTAGTTGCTTAGAAGGCATTCAAGATAACAGGTTTGTGGATTTTTCTAGAATAGTTGTAAACAAATCTGAGGAGCTGTGCAGAATTTGAATATCAAAATCATACTAATTAAATGGTAAGAAAGATTGGTTGATAGTAATGGAAATTGGGGGTATGTTTACAGCTGCAGGGATGGGCCAACAAATTGTACAGAGATGAGGTGGTGGCAGAGTGGAAAAAAGTGAAAGGAAAGATGTCACTCCATGTCCACTGCCACATAAGTGGAGGTCATTTCCTCTTGGATATTTGTTCTAGACTCAGATACTACATTTTCAGCAAAGAACTCCCTGTTGTAAGATTTCTGAATAATGTTAATGCTTTTCTTTTTATTCCCGTTACTTTTAACATCGGTGACCAACTAAAACTACTAATGTGTCAGGTGTTGAAAGCATTTGTTCATGGGGATGAAAATTTGTTGAACAACTACCCTGAATTACAGGAGGCTTTGGTATGGGTTTATTTCCATTCAAACGTTCCGGAATTCAACAAGGTGGAGTGTTGGGGTCCTCTCAACGATGCCACCGCGAAGAAGGAAACTCAGGGGGCGGTGTTGTTGCCAGAGCCAGAGCCAGAGCCATGCCAGGTGGAGTGTAGCTGCTGTTTTCCTCCCATCAGCTTCATTCCACAAAACATGCAACAGCAATAGTAACACCCAAGCTTATTAGTCTTCTGTATCATAATTGTTTTAGATTTAGATTTTAGATTGTTTCTTATTGAGTGTGTTCTGTTAGTAATAAGTTTGTAAATATTACCATAAGTTATGGCCATTTTACGCCAGAAAATGCCCCTTTTATTGATGGGACTATCGATTGTAACTTTGAATTGCCACTGTCCAACTTAGCTATGATATTTATAGTTCTTTTATTATTTTGACAGTGCTCCTATGCGAATGATAAGTTTATTATAGTTTGGAATTAAAGTTTCATTTCTTCTTATTTAACTCTTAAATTAAATTTTCAATAGTTGGCCTAATTCCTTTTATTTATACTTCAACTAGCAATACGCCTATGGTCTTTATACTTATATAGACTTCTTTTTTGTTTAAAAGAAAAGTCGGAGTTAATTACATAACAATGCGTGAGACACAGGTCCTTAACTGATCCTTAATGAGGAAGTGATGGCACTCAAAAGATATAGTGTCAAAAAAAGTAACCCCAATAATAAAATAGGCTGCTTGAGAGGCCAGCCAATCTACGCTTCTGTTGCACTTATACGTATAGGCTTTGATAGACGCAAGCGTTAAAGAATGCTGACACCTACAAGTTTGATAATTAACTTTCATAGTTTCCTTTGTGATGGAATCTGTTTATACTGTTTCTGGAAGGCTCTCAAACGATACAGACTAAAAATTAACTTAAAAAGCAACCCTAGTTCATCCAACGTATATACAGTATTACAAATTAAGGAGGCTTATTTACATACAATTGCATCAAGTACTTTGCAACGGACTAACAACTCAAAGGATACACATGACTGATCTACAAGATCAGAAGAGGGCACATGCAATGGAACAAAACCCAAATTTGAACCAACTCCAGAAGGAATTTTCCACCACAACTGCCATTTCAGGATTTCTGAAATGTTCTCTAACGACAGGCTTGTTGGCTCGGAAAAGCATGTCAAATGAGCTCCTTCTGTAGCTGCCCCAGCCTCGCTTTAGAATCCTGCCAGAGCTAAAACTAGATATCTTACAAATTGGACGAACTCCACTCTACAGGACTCGTAGGAGTCACCGGATTGTAGTTCTTCCAAGTGAGGAGGCTCCGATTTCGCTCTCCGTGTTCTGTGTTGATAATGACATATGAGTTAGTTGCTGCAGGAAAATACAAGGTTAATATGCTTATGAGGGATTACACAGGATCATGTCTGTCCAGCCATCTCCTACGTTAAATGGAATAAAACGAAATGGTATTGTTGGGATTAAATCTCCACTTTTAGCAGAATGCAAATCGGGGTATGAGGTTGGAGCTTACAATATACCAAAAAGAATGTGGTACAGAAACATTTCTTAATAACCTATTGCAAAAAGAAAATGAAATAGTTTGTTTAAATAGGGACACAGTTATAGGCTTATAGCCAATTAAAATGAACAAGGAAACTAGGTAAAAGTTGTATTCACCTGGGATTTAGGGGAAGGAAACACATTCCAAAAACGTAATGTTTCATCCCCTGCTCCAGTAACAATAGTCTGGAAAGAGAGTTTAATCATCGTAAGTTTATGTGGTTAATCACACATCAGTAAGAAAAAGGATACATCAACACAAAACATTGCATAATTACTGATGCGTCACAAAAGGGAAGCAAATATTATACTTATGCATACAAAAAACAACCTGTCCATCAGGCGATATAGCAAGATAAAGGACTCTGTATGTATGACCAGTAAGAGTTGCCAACTGCATTGACAAAAAGAAGTCAGCGCAAAAAATTAAACAACATAAATATTGCTTAAACTGAGAGATAGATGCCGTACCTTTGACATTGTGGGGTATCTCCAAACAATTATTTGGTTTTGAGAGTACCCATGAGTGCTGACTAATTCATTTACATTCTTAGACCACACAAGATTGCATACCTGTCATGGATACAAGTAGTATGACTTGAGCCTTGAGTATTTGAGCAATTGAAAGAGAGAGAATAAATGCCAAAAGGTTAAAATTCTTAATAGTTCATATATATGCCAAGTATCCTTTTGCAAGAGTTTTGGCAAGCCTGTTGCTTTCTCTTCTTCCTTGATAAGTTTCATCAACAGATCTGACTATTTCACCACAATATTCACAGTAAATACAGATGAATATATATATGCATGTACAAAAATCTGCAGAGTTTTTGAAGATTTATTAGGTTAGCAGAGGGGTATACATCTTGTAACAAATGACTCGAGAAGAGATAATAGTTCTGATGGTCAGTCCCGAGTAAAGAGAATGGATACCATATACAGTCATCAACACATATATGCAGTCAGACCCACTATTCCTCATATATTGATACACGTACCCAAAAAGAAAACGTGCATGCACGTGTACACATTGATTTTGTGGTTAAAATTCATCTGTTCATGGTATAGTGTATTACAAACATGTAGTAGTAAATTATCATAGTTTTTCTTTGTGCGCTTGTTCAATTCTTTTGTAATCTTTTAAGACCTTTCTGCAGAAATTTCCTTATTCCCGTCTGTCAGGAAGACTTTATTTCCAAAAGCAATAGAGGAAAAACCATCAAATGCTTTGCTAGCAATTCATGCATTACCTGACTACCAGTATCCATACAGCTGAGGTGTGAGTTAGTGGTTGTATTCCAGAACCTTATACAACGATCTGCAGTTCCACCTCCAGATGCTAGAAGTCCATGAAGATGAGGAGACCAAGCAATTGCTTTCACGGCTGCTGTATGTTCACAGTATTTTAGTACAGGTTGAGTTGACTGTTGATTCCAGACAAAAAGCTGCAGTGGATAACAGTAAGTTAACCTTTGACAAGGAAATCCATGACTGCAGGAAAACTGCTCGCTAGAGAATTTACTTATGCACACCGGAGATATCCATCACTTACCCTATTATCATTTCCACCCGATGCCAGCTCTTGATTGTCATAAGACCACTTGAGTCCACAAACCTGTATGACAACAAGAATTATTAGTAGGCTGAGGGGAATGAACTCAAGGAAACCAGAAATGAGGTAACAACTATTAATGAACAGAAAATAAGAAGAAAAGATTCTTACCTCTGACTTGTGTCCAGAGAGTTTGCTAACAAAGTCATCGTGAGCACGTATATCTCGTTGGAGAATACTCTTGTCCCGACTGCCAGAAGACAAAAGACCTGAACTCCAGGATAAGGCCCCAACACGCAATCTGTGGCCCTCCATGGCTCTTACCCTCTTGCAACGAGATGCATCCCAAATCTACAAATGAAGAAATTGGCAGGAATAAAGAAGCAATAGATGCCTCCAAGAAAATAGAAATGTAGCAAGCTACCAATTTCCATTCATGATTTCGTTAATATTAGAAATAACCTAAGAACTAACCAATTTAGACAATTCAAGTTTCTAACCTTCCATAGTGCAGCAAAAGAGCTGCTCCAGAAGCTTTTTGGAAAATCACTCAATATACTTCCATAAAATAAGATAGTTGGTTTGAGAGAACTGTGTTTTATTGATGAAAAAAGAGCTTAGAGCTTATAAAAGAAGTAAAAGAGAGCAACTCACTCAATACAAGCTTTAATTTGGTAGGATAAAGAGTGAGAGTTAAGGTGAAAGCAAAGACAAAAACTGCTGAAACTTACTTTACATTAGGTTTTCTTATTATATAGGGAGTAATAAGTTAGACATATATTTACCAAAAAAAAAAAGTTAGACATATTATATTTGTTGTTTAAGACTTTAAACTTATTTACGAAGAAATAATTCTTATTAGAGTACAACTCAATTTTATTTTGAATATTTTTTTTAATGAATCCCTTTAACAATAGAGTAAGGGTCCAAATATATATATATAAATACTCAGCCATTCAATAATGATATCTTGAACTTTTTTTCTATATACTTCAATTTTCAATTAGAAGGCGTGACGATTTCTTTCAAGAGTTATTCTTGATTTCTTTCAAGAGTTATTCTTAGACTCTAGGAGCCCCTCCTAGTTCCCTACCTTCTATTACTTGTTTAACTCATTAAAACTCCAGCACTTCTAAACTGAATTTCCTGCAATCCAAAACTCTAATATTCTAGCCATATCAACCTAACTTGAAATTCAAAACCTAAAATTCGAATTCCAACAGCCAAAATTTGTAAGTTCTAGCTACTAGTTTGATATATCTTCTACTCATCCTACATCAATTTGGTATCATAGCTTTGGTTTACAATGGTAACACATAATAGGACATATAGAAGACTATTTAGCGACCTAGAGTGAGAAGTACTTTTGAAAATTGCAAAAGAATTGGGCATCAATAATCCTTGTTCACAAGGTCCTCCAAAACTAACTTGCATGTTACAACTCCTATAACAAAGCATGTTCGACAATTTTTGGAGAGGCTAGACAACATTGAAATTCATTCCCTAAAACTAATATGAGAATTAATCATATCTTTACTGTTGTGAACTTAACTACTTATCATAGACATCATAGTGCACAATCTCCTATTGCAACTGTGAAAGCTATTGCCATTTCTCATTTTAAAGAGGAGATAGTGAATTTTCTTGATGAATAAATTGTAGCCACAAGAGCTATGGATATCGATGATTTCTTATCAAGTGAAAAAGGGATCAAGTTCTAAAAACACTTGAATTTTAGAATATGAATTTCAAAAGTTGAATTCAAACTTGTATGATTAGTATTTGTTACATTCTGTGTTGAAGATGACTTCAAATAAGCTAGAGATGATTGATACAGAAGACCCTGGAGTTTATAAAAGAAAAAAAGAGGGCAAATTACTCAACCACAAACTTTAATTTAGTGGGATGGAGAGTGGGAATTCAAGTGACAACAAAGGCTAAAATTTACTTATACTAATTTTCCTTACTAGATAGGAAGAAATAAGTTAGATATATTATCCTAAATTTTTTAGAACTTAAACTTATTTAAGCATAAGGAATTGTTATTAGTTTACAATTCAATTTTATTTTGGATATTTTATTTAAAGATATCTTTACTACTAGAATATCCAAAAATTTATATATTTATATAAACACGTGTGTGTGTGTGTGTACCTAGCCCTTCAATATATAGTATTTAATATATAGAAGGTGTGATGCATTTTTAAGAGTGATTTTTATACTCTAAGAGTGAATCCTAATTCACTACCCTCCATCACTTTTTTTACCTCAATAAAATTCCAACACTTTTAACCTGAATTTCCAGCAACCCAACACCCTAAAATTCTAGCCATATCAAACCTAAAGTTTTCAACTATTCCAAACCTAAAATTCTGACAACCTAGGTTGAAATTCCAAACCTAAATCTCAAATTCCAACAGCCAGATTTTATTAGTTTTGAGAATTCTAGCTAATAGTTTTGATATAACTTCTACTTGTCCTACATCATTTATACTTACTGCTGGTTGAAAAATTACGGCCAAAAATTTGGTAGCAAGAAAGATGGTCTTAAATTAATTATCTTTGACAAGATAGCATTTGATGATTCTCTACAAGGACATTGGAAATACATGAAGCAAGTTGTTTTCTACTTGAAGAACCATTTGTAACTTTAACTTAACAACTGGCAGTATATAGAATGTTCATTAAATAGCAGTTCAATGCAACCTCATTAGGGTGTTCATTAAATAGCAGTTCAATGCAAGTATGTAACCCTATTCCATATTTTTATTATGTTTTCAAGTAGGTATGTCAGGAGACAAACAACTGCAGAAACTTTTTTTTCACCAACCTGGACTTTCCCATTGCTAGTTCCAACCGCAAGATGTGTACCCCGCTGAGCCCATCCAACTGAACACACACTATCATCAATCCCCAGATCGCACAACTTTGTCACCTACACTCAGCAAATGTGAATTTCACTCACGAAACCAAAATCCATTAACCAGACACAATAACTAAGCCCATTATAGCACATAATTACCATATTTCTGAAGAATCATGAGCTCACCTTGCTACTGCAAGCATTCCACAAATACACACAATTCTCAAGTCCCACAGCCAACACATTATGCGACGACCAGTCCACCAAATTCATATAAAAATCGTCTTGTAATGCCGGTGCATCCAATACCTAATAAACAACCAAAACCCATAAAGTTTACGGATTATACACTCAAAAATCAAACCCTTTTACCAATAAATCTGGAAAATCACATCTTTCCATTAAAATTATTAACAAGCTACCTTATATGGCGACCTTAGGACCTTCCTCGGAGCCTTCACCGGACTATGACTAACGCCGGGACTCACGTCATCGAACCCAAACGGCGAGAGCGAGTGCATTGACTGTCTCGTTTCTGTCTTGAACCGGAAAATATTCCTCCCCGGCGAGTCGCTTTTATCAGGAGTATTCGGCCCAAAAAGCGCGGTTCGGAGGAGGGTGGCGTAAGCGGTGGAGCTGTCCTCTTTTCCACCATCAGAAGTCGGAGGGGTCGCCGCCGACGAACACGGTGGAGACGGCGAAGAAATGATGTTGAAAAGCGCGAAATTCGAGCCAGATCTGCTGGGTATGAACCTATCGGAGTAAATGGTTCTCAACGGTGAAATGTAATGCTTGGAGTTGATCATACGGTTCACGTGGTCGGAGGGGGACATATTTTGTAGATCCAACGACGGCCGTTGCATCGTGGCAGGTACATTAAGCTGTGAAAAAGGAGGAGTCGATAGGTTAGCCGAAGAAGTAGTCGTGGAATCGGCCATAGGAAATGGCTGCAATGTACAGAGAGAAAGATGGGGGAGATTGAAGAAGATGGGTAGAGGTGGTGGTGGGTTAGGGTGTGGGTGAGTACTGTTGACTGTTAATTTTCCCGCGAATTAGGGTAACAAACACGGAAAAGGTTAATGTTTCTCGCGCGAAAATTAACGAGGGGTATTTCATAATTTGGGTTTGGAACAGTTATTTTCAGATCCGTCTCCACTCTCCGCTGACTTAGCTTATTGCTCCCCAGACATTCATACTAAAAAAAAAATTTTTAATGACCAGAGCCATGGTAATTTTCTTTTCTTTTCTTTTCTTTTGCAATATAAAATTTGAATAACGTTAAATAAGTGAAATGAATCAAGTTATATAATTATTTTCAGTAATAAAAGTATGATTACATTGACATTAGTAACAAAACATATTTTTGTTTTAGCTTGAAAAGCCAAAACAAAATTTAGAAAATGAAAAATATTTTGAAAAAATAAAGTAAAACCAAACAACTCTGATATTCATCTTACCATTTTTGCTTCTCCACTCTTTCTCTAGTTTCTTCATTACATTCTCAATTTCTCACTTCTCTAGTTTTCTCTTATTCCTTGATAGGAACATTAATGCTCTTCAAAAGCATGCCAAGAAGAATACAAAATGTATATGACCTTGGACTTTTATTAATTGATATATTAAGATTTTGAAAATTAAATTATTAAAGTATAAAAAAGTAATTCAATATAAAATCTAATTAAGTACACTAAAAAGTATAAAAAAGTAATTCAATATAAAATCTAATTAAGTACACTAAGTGCAGTAAGAAAAATGGTTATTGCACTACAAGAAAAGCATGAATTAGCGAAGGAAAATTACCGATGGTAAAAAAATCATTGCAAATTAAAATTGACTGAAAAATTTCGCTTAGCGGTGGTAGCAATATCTGCCATTAAATACGAAAGAAAATGAATTTGAGATGAAATTTATCGAAAGTATCAAATGACCATCAATAAATAAGGTGGGAATTGTTGGCGGAATAACAAATTTTTCAGTTTGTTGATGAAAATTTTCCGTTGGTAAAATCTCAAGCTATACATCGTCGTCTGCTTCTGCTTGAACTTTTTGAGTTAAACCAAACGACATCGTTTTATTACACTTAAAACACACCCCTGAATCCCCTTCCCCCTACCTGCACTAATCCTCCTTCTTTCTCCTCCAGATCTGCTACTACATCGTCTCTTTCTTTGTCAAGAACTGCTACATCTCCGGTTTCCTTTGCGGCATCTCCAATCTGTCGTCAGTTTTGTGGAGCTACTGCGTCTTCTCCAGCCATTTTCGTTGTCTTCTCCGGCTGTTTTCATGAATGTATTTTCGTCCTCTCCTTTGCGTTAGTTTGTGTATGGGCATGAAGTTTCATTACAAATTGACTTTTTTGTAAATGTTTATGTATGGGAATGAGTTTGTGTATAGGTATAAGTTTGTCTGTGTATGGCTAGAGTTGTGGGTAATTATTTCAAAAAGACCATAAAAATTTTCTGGAATGGTTTTTAGGGTTTGAAATCAATATGAATGCTTAGAATGGATCTTAACATTAGAAGTTGAGATAAAATTTCTAGAATTAAGTCTTATGACTTCAAATTAACATAAAATCTAAAAGCTTGGCCTTAAGGCTTGGAAATAAGATGAAATGCTTAGAATTAGGTCTTAGGATTTGGATTAAAAAGAAATATCTATAATGGATTTTAGAGTTTGAAATTAAGGAAAAATACCTGGAGTTGGTGCTTAGGACTTAAAAGTAAGATAAAATTCCTAGACTGGAGTCTTAGGACTTGAGTTAAAAAGAAATACCTATAGTAGATCTTAGGATTTGAAATTACGTTAAAATTCTTAGACTTGGCCTTTAGGACTTGAAGTTAGGATAAAATACCTAGAGTTAGGTCTTAGGCATTGAAATTAAGATAAAATACTTAGGTTGAATCTTATAACTTGAGCATATTTTAGATTTTGATTTGAAAATAGAGAACGTCTAAGGTTTAATGAAAAGTGATATTTTCTAGGTTTTTAATTCAACTTCCTATAATCAAAGAAAATAAGTCAATCAATTTAGATGTGTAAAGCCAATTCATTGTCTTAATTTGAACCACTGTAAGATTGTACTTATTAGGAACCACTTGTACTAGAATTACTCACTATCTAATGAGAGCTAAGCATATTTATAAAACAAAAATTACATTTTCGTTGCCTAGGTTTTAAAGAGTGTAATTATATGACATTCTTCTTGAGTTCCTTACTATGTTCCATTCCTTCTTTTGTCTCTAAAGCAACATGATTAGTGATAACAACCTCTATCTTGTCCTTACCATCTATCTTAAAAACTTCTTGTAATATTAAATCAACATGATCAATAGAGTTACTAGAACATCATCTATCTTAAAAACTTCTTGTAATACATCATGGCTTTAAAGATATTAAAATGGATTACTTCGCCATTAAGTTCAATGAGGGCCCAATCACACCCATTTAGTATGAGTTATGTTTAGGGATGATATTCCTAAAAGAATTGGTGTAGTGTTAGGAGAAGAATCACGTATGTACTAAAAATATAAAAGTTAACTAGAAACATTTACTCATTTACATATATAACAACATCTATAACCACTATTTTACACTATCTATTAGTATGATCATCCAATTAAATAATAACATTAGTTTCTTTGGAAGTTTATAAATTTAACAAAATATACATAGATAACAACACAATGTTAATGGATGCTTCTAAATCTATCATAGGTCTCCTAATAATGGTGTTGCCTATTTTATAAAGAATGGTGAGCATAGGTCGTTCCTTGCACTTAAGAGGATTTTTTCATTAAAATACTACCCAGACACTCTCACCTATTCTTATCTTCTTATCGCTATTTAGTTTTCTTTTGTTAGGATATAACTTCTTTAAAAATTTTGTAAACCTTAGTATGTGCTTAATGGCATTTGATAGAGGGATGTTGACTTTCACTTTTCTAAATCTTTTTATGATCTCATTATCTTCTTATTTTTTTTCTTTTCCCTTGCTAACTTACAAGGAAAAGGATGAAACAAATTTTATTTTCCTTTTTTAAAAAAGAGATATCTTACATTTAGGCACAATTGTAGTCTCTTTTTCTCTATAACTTCTACCTTTCCATTCAGGATTGCCTTTTTCTAGTTCCTCTACTTCCTTATTGCTTCCCAATATTATTTCACTCATATTTTCCTTAAATTAATAAGAATTTTGGGTACCAACTTTCCTTCCACTTGAGCCTCTTAATGACTAGTAAATCCTCCATTCCTCTCCTTTCTCCTTCATTCATAACTCAATCACTATTTCTCACTCACTATCAATGAGATTAAGGAAACTATTTTTAATATAAATCCTCAACAGTCAAGCTTTAACTTAAAAGATGTTAGGACCTAAAATTAGTATAAGTGGTTGTTTCTTAATGATATCGAAATCACAATGATATCACATATGCAAAAAGTACTATATTTAGGGTAAAAGATAATAGACTCCTTTATTATGTTTCAATATTTTTCTGTTTCAATATTTTGCAACATAGTCATTTTGCATCTTTTTACTTCATTGAATATAGAAATTTTATCATCCTGTTTATGTTTTAAAATGCAAATGACTGGATTTTCATGCATGACATGGTGGTAATCAAATGCTATAACTAAGACTTCTGAATATGAATTTATATCAATTTGTGTACTGCTTTGAAATTCAATGTCTTTTTTGCTTTGTTTTAGTTATCTTATTTGGCCGTCAGCTTTTGGGAGTTGCTACTTTATCATCTTCCTTCACGTACTTCGGGAAGATCCTTTTACGTGTAGGTTGAGGTAAATGATTTTGTTATTTACTAAGTTTTTGTATGTTTGGTTTAATTTGGGTTTTTTTTTGCGGTTTGAACTTCCCATTTGAACTTCTTGCATTTTTAATGTAAATGGCCTATACCAACTGAAATTTTTTGTGCTATGAATTGTGGTTTATCAATGAAATAATATAGGATGGGTTTGACTTATAATTGCAAATATCTTAATTATGTTAACCCGTTATTTCATTGATGCTCTCTGAAATGATTAGGTTCTGTTTACTTTTCATGTGCGAATCTTTACACGCATCTTTTTAATATAATACTAATTTTATTCTAAACATACTAGATAATTTGTATATGTTACAATAAATTTATTAAAATAACTATTCATATTTTTATGAATGCTTATTTTATTTGGCACTAGTACATATACTATTTAGGTTAAATATCAAACTTCTACACTTTAATTCTCTTATAACATATATGATTACAAACAAAAACCCGTGATATAGCTCCTTTGAAGCTTATCAATGAAAAATACCACGAGCCTAGGAGTTATAATGAGAACTTGTTTTCTTGATTCACAAGTGTAATCTTTGGTGATTAATTCAATTGGATGATACTTAGGGAATCTTATGTAAAGTCTAGATGATTTGTAAACTTTGGCGAACATGAATGATACTAACTTTGGAATCACTGTTTTAAATTAACAATTTTGCATAAAGGAGTAATGTTGATAGATCTTAAATGTATAGACGATTAACACCTAATAGTTTCATTAATCTTAAGTTGGTTAAGGGAGTTGAAGCTTTTATTCATTATGCATGTTCTCAACTTGTATATATGGATGACCCAAAGATCAGATGTCCATGTAAAAAGTGCAAACACGTCGTTTCCTTCTTATTGATGGAGTTGATGGGCATTTGTTAAGAACAGGGTTTGTCCCCAATTATTTTGAGTAGACATGACATGGGGAACCGTTGGTTTATAGCACCTCAAAGGGTAATGAAGTACAATCATCTGTGACCTTAAATGAGTTTGAAGGGGGGTTGGATTTAGAACAAATTATGTAGATGGAAATGAAAGTTCTTAAATGCAAATGGTTTATGATGCAACCGGTTATATCTTTCAGGAAAATATTGAAAATCTTAAAGAAGAACTAAACCCACATGCAAAATAGTTTTTTTGGCTTACTACAGTCAGTTGAGCAAGAATTATGGCCAAATTGTGAGACGATGACCTAATTGTCTTCAATTGCTTGCATATTGAACATAAAGTCTGATAGGCATGTTTCAGACCGTAGTTTTGATCAAATTATTGAATGGCATAATAAATCATTGCCTCCTAATCATACAATGGTTGATAGTTTTTACAATATGAAGATGACATGTTGTTTTAAGCTTCACATTTGATGGTATATACTACATGTTGTTTTAAGCTTCATTGAATCTCGAACATGACATTTATGCCCATATAGGTGGGAGCGATGTCACAATGGTCCGTAAAGGATTAGGAAAATTGATTGTTTTGGAAAATTCATCAATTCCACAGATCTCGTCTGGACATTCACGCATGCATGTCACTCCAAATTTGGTTCGTTTAACGATTTTCTAATCTGACAATATCTAAGTTCTATAATGATTTGTTTTAGGTAAATTGATTTGTACTGGCAGTTCATCTGGAGAGTTTTTCTTCCATACTAAATCTGGTGACTCATTCGTTGTATCCTCTACAAGTTTAGCTACAGTGGAAATGTTGTTGCAAGAAGGTGCTAAAAACCCTACACCTGAGGGAAGAATTATCACTGTTTTAATTATTGCATTTGAACATGTTAGGACCCTTCCCAGGAATCTAAATATTGGGGACTCATTTACCTTTACCGACTCTCATGTCACTTAGAATCCAAGAAAATAATTATATCATTGTCATTTATCGATGTTTGTAAACTGGACTTAGCTGTAAAGTTGATTTATTGTTGTATCTATAAGAATTTATCAAACAACCTCCCTACTAGTTAGGGGTCAAGCTATGTCCTATTGAGTGTGGGCTGTTATTGTTCTTGTTTTATGACTGTAACAATTGCTAACCTTTTAATTCAAAGTTTGTACTTGAATATGATATTCAACGAATCACCTTATTTCCTTTTGAATATATTGTGTAAAATATTGAATTCAAATTCTTATAATTCTAGAAAATTCAATAAACTAAATATGCCACCAAAGAGACAGCGTGATGTAATATGACCTAGGTTCAAACAACAATTCATAGTTACTTACTATAAAGGTGAACCATCATAGTCTACAGCAGTAACTGAATCGCCTCCTCCCCCACTAAGGCCTACAGTTGTAGATGATGCGTCACCTGTTATTCCTTATGCTACACCATCCACCACTCCTACATCATCCACTAACCTTATATCGGATGAAGGAGATGGCTGCAAGCTTGGAGTTAAGGAACCTGATGGAAGAACGTACATAACAATTGTCAATAATCTATAAGTGAAATTACATGAAATACTATATGTTTATAATTAAGTTATGGGTTTAAATTTTGCAAATGGTATAAAATTATTTGTTCTTATATTAGGTTGATTATGTCTAGACCGTGTTCTAGAAATATGACACCTAAATTTAAGGAGAAGATTGATCTTAAGGGTTATGTATGGAAGAATATCTTTTAGGCCATAAAGGCATTTTACTTTCAAGAGTTTGAGGTACAATAGAAGATTATTTTCTTTTCTAATTGATTTATATACATTAATTAGATAAATATTATTACATTATACGTATTTATTGAATTTTTCCTTTAATTTTAGAAACAATTTTTTAGGATTCTGATTTTGATGCGGTCATACATAACATATAAGAGAGACGCGCACGTACAGATTATCGTGACTTTATTGGTGCGATACACAAGGCTATTGTACGACCGCCTTATATTTTTGAGCAAATATGGAGTCATTGGTAGGATTATTGGACATCACCTGAGTCAATGTCCATCTCAGAGCGTAACTCAACCAACAGACGTGGAGGATCGGGGGAGAGAGTCTTCCTGTACATAGGGGAGGATCAGTTACCCACCACGAGCATGCAAAAAGACTTGTAAATATCTAAACTTTACACTTATATTCTAATTGTTTTACTTTGCTATAATTCAATTTAAATTGTAGGAATAGAAATATGTGCATTATGGATAATAATAATGGTATAAATGTCCAGTGTCACATATGGCTGTGTTGAGTTATTTTCTTTGTTCAACAGGGGGTAAATATCATAAAAATCAAGGAAACTTTGCTGAAATTTTTATAAATTCTAGTTCACTTATAACATTTTATTCTTATGCAGGAAATATCTATGGGTATGAGGCCTACACCCCATCAGCTGTTTTTACACACTCACACTAAGAAGCATGACGGTGTGACATTCGTCAACACCCGATGTAGAGAACTAAATGTATGTGAAATTTATTCTTTAATATTAATTCTTAATAATTATCACTTACTAATATAAACATTGTCTCCTAATAGGACCAAATACAAGAAAGTATTCAGCAACAGTCTCAGCACGAACAAGCCGTTGATGAGAGTCAGACATATCTTGATATAGTGGGTGGTAGGGACTGTCATGGAAGGATCTTCGGGCTAGGTTTATTTGCGAACACATGTTTTTTGCAATCCTCCACGTCTAGTACAACAACATCTAGTAATGGTTGAAAACCAATGAAGTCAATCAGCTTCGGACCATAGTGGAGACATTGATGGACAACATAACTCAGCTGAGACATGAGGTGGATAAGTTGAAGGCAAGGTGTAGCACCTTAGAGCACTTGTGGTCACTAGGACAATATGATTGTTGTAGTCATTTGCTTTGAATTACAATGACTTATTATGTACAGTATAATGTTTTTATTATCAATTAAGATAATTTTAACTTTATATTATCAATCAACTTTCTGTTTAAACAAATTAAATATATAAACAAACTAAAATATTATGCATAGATAATTCATAAATGTTGAAATTATGCATTAATCATAAGATCATGAAATAAAATTTAATGTCAGAATTTTTTAAAATTTTTTAATTTTCCTTATCGACATAAAATAAAAATCCGTCGATAAAATGCATTATATTTACCTACAAAAAACCACAAATTGTCGGTAAAATGTTAGATATTTACCAATGGTTACTCTTTGTACCGTTTGTAATTTTGCAAGCTGATGCTAGCTTACCCATTAGGATTTTTTGAATCATCTTTATACTCACTAACGGTAAAAAATAACCATCAGAAATCTCATCGATGGAATAACCAGTACCATCGAAAAATATTATGATGGAATATTTAGGTCCGTAGGTAATTTTACCGATGGTTCACAACAAATCTGTTGGTAAATTTACTGACAGTCAAGGACATCTATCGGTATATGTATCGACAGTTACATAATATGTTTGTCGGTAAACTTGCCTACGACCGTTTTAACAATGCCATTGTCCGTCGATTGATTCCGTCACTAATTTATATTACCGATGGAATACAATCGTTTTTCGTTGCTAAAAGATGTTTTTCTTGTAGTGTTGGTGGGTAAAGTGTTTATTGTTGAGTTTGTGATAGAGAGATTCAGTAACTTTATTATAAATATTTGTTAGGTCCATCATATCTAGTTAACTAAATTTTCATGAATATTTAAATACTATAACCTATTAATAGTTTATCATATTAACAAAGATATAGAAAATACTTGTTATTTCCACTAATAACTTTTATATAGGTTTGTTGGTCCCCAAATTTTTTTTTGATAAATAAGTATGATGTACATTAATTATGAGGCCTTTATGAAAGTTTGTGGAGTTAATTATTATGTTGATGATAGGATGATTATAAGATATAGGTTGATTGAATTAAAATGTTAAGGTTATAAGAATGTTCAAGGGTGTTTTTGGCAAGACACTTAAGGTTAAAAGAACCTATTATAAGGAAGGGTAAAATGGACTTTTTGGACTCATTAAGGGTAGAAATGGAAGAAGAAATGTTGGCTTGCTATTTT
>JAOTIZ010000202.1:31717914-31727942 GCA_027123425.1 Erythroxylum panamense
TATGTGAGGGTGTATAAATAGGAAATTTATGTTTAGGTAGTAATTTCATTGTATATCCTTTTTATGTATAAAGGCTCGGAAACTGTGAATCAAGGAGCCTGTATCTAGGATTGTTGAAGCTAAGAGAGTGTATACCTTCTTTTGAGGTGAGTTGAGAAAACCGAATTTCTCAAATAAGATTAGAACATCCTAAGACAAGTATGATGACTAGTATGTGAATTTTGAACCTAGGCAACGTATGGTAGAATTGAATTTCAAATGGACGCTAATATGTTTAGGTATTTAATAAACGTCATTGTTTTGAACAACTATGCATTTAATACAAAAGATAACTTTTATTGTATGAAATAATGTTTCAACATGGCTTTTAAAACTGATATTTTTATTACATAGTTTAAGAAATATTATTGTTTTTAACAAATCTGAGTTTAAAGTGTAAAGAATAATGCTTTATTTTATGAAACTACATTTTTGAATAACTTTGCACTTGGATCATAAAAGATAACTTTTATTGCATGAAATAATGTTTGGAATTTACATAAACATAACCAAGTCATGTATTCTGCATATATTTGTTCTCTTTGGCTTAGAGCCATGGTACGGTTTCATTTTATTGATTGGAGTGACAAATAAAACTATGATGCTTTACTTGATTTTTTGTACTTAATTTTTATATATGATTTTAGTGATTAGTGAGGAAATGATTGGCCAATTGTGTGCTGGGTACAACTGATTAAGCAACCCCTGTACCCTTGACATTGGTACATGAAAGTCAAGAAGCCGTATCGACACCTTTCTATGGGACTTGCGGGTGATTCCACACCTAGGATCTGGACATCGATAAGGTCATCACCCTAGGGTCATGACGCTCTTGTGGACTGTAGTCCAGAATCAGCAAGGATGAAAGTCGAGCCAACACTAGTAATCGATGATTGTGCACATTAGTTTGGCTGACTAGTGGTGTCACACATAATTGTTTTGGCTTTTTCTAATATTTGTTTTCTGACGAGATATTGATTTATATCTAATGTTTTTATGCATTTGTATACTGGAACTGAAATCTATGTCCACCGGATGGGTTATTAATAGGTTGGACTTATGTGATTCCTAACCAGTATATGATGAGGTATAGGCTAGGCCTATGTGTTTTTATGTCATATATATTCACTTCATAGGTTATCTACACCGTCTTGGTATGATCGAATTCTATTTGTATTATATGTTTTTCCTGCTCATTGAGTACCTAGTGTACTTACCGCCTCCGTTTTCTAACTATGCAGGTTAATTTAGTGAGTTTGAAGCTCTGAGTAGATCGTGTGATCTTTTGACATTTTTGGGGTATTACCACACGTAGGTAATTTCTTATTTTATATTTTTATTGTCTAGTGCCTCATGAACTGTGTTTATGTAGATATGCTTTATGATTTTGTAAGATAACTTTTGATTGCCTTGTGTTTTATAAATAACTTTATGTATGAATCTTTTGATACTGTTGTTGAGATTGCCTTGAGTGGACTTTAAAGTCCTGAAGTTGTGGTTGGTTGTGAGTATAGAAATGTGTTTAAAATTATTTGCAGGTTTTGGGATTTTTAAAATACAGTCGTTGTGCTGCTCAAATTTTTGTAAATAATAATAAAAAAGATATTCAGTTAGTCTTGCATAGTCGGATTGAGGATACTGTGAGTGTCCTTAGCTCGGTTAAGCGGTAGTTGTCATAGGCCTGATGTGGTACTGGGTCATGACATGAACATTAATTAACATTAATACCTAAGTTAAAAAAGGAAATGTTAACATTTTTTATAAATTAATTAACTATGTAAGTTTGAGCCCCATTAGATTGAGATATCTATGTTAGTCTATATTTTCTTGATGTGTCATGTTATTCTATATAGATGTATCTTTAGAACTTGTTCTGAATTGTTTTGAGATTACATTAGCATGTACGTGTATGAAAACGATAAATCCCATTATTCATTTAACTCTTGAATTTTAATAATTAACCCAACTTAATATCATAATCAACCTTGTTAAGCCTTATTAACTCCCCTTCTTTCTTTAATATCCATTATATGAGCTTGAGCCTGAATTTCAATATCTTTATTTAACTTTAAGGGTTAAAAGTCATTTAATTTATAGTTTAACAATTGTGATTTAAGGCATTGATTTGGATTGTGATGCTTGTGTAATTGTTACGAAGGTATAATATCTTATTAAATTGAAATCAAATAGGAGGGTGTAAAATAGAAGCATAATAATATGTTATTGAAATACTTAGTTCAGGTGATTCAAGAAATATTTAGTTCAGGTGATTCAAGAAATATTGAAATAAGAAGATATCAAATTATATTAAAATTCGATATCAAACTCAAATAAGATAATTTGGTGAAAGAAGCATGTGATTTCATTTTGTTGTTACCATATAATAATATTTATTTTTTATTATAACTTGTGATAGGAATATCATATTGGGGTGATTCAGAAGGATATAAAAAAGTTAAGACATTTAGAGTTACAACTTAAAGGAAGACATTTAGAGTTAATATAGACTAACTGGGACTCTAACATTAGTTAGCAAAAGATGGCATGAGTTTCATAAATTGGCATATAGCTAGTCAAATAAATTGATAGGCTAGTCAAACCCCATAATTTTCAATTCTTAAAAACACCAAAACAATCAATTGTTTAACATTTTTTTAAAGGGAACACTTAAAAAATTCAAAGGATAGAAGGAAGGTGATGACAAAGGTTATTTTAAATGAGAGCACAACAATCTAAGAAAATTTTCTTGATTTATACACATTTAAGGAAGTATCTAGGCAATTGTACACTTTAAAAGGAAAGTTTTAAGGCAACTTCCATACAAAAGTTAGCAATATATTCCAATTATAACTTTATAGATTATTTTTATGCGAAAATGTTAAATATTTTATTGGGTGTTAATTTAACTATTTATATACCTAAATTAATTGAAATTATGTTATAATTATAAAAACCCCATGTCAGGGTTGTGGATTTAAAGATTTAAGCATGTTTATTAGGTGTAAAATTGTGTGATTTATGACATATACTATTATTGCACATGTGGAGTGTGTTTTTAAGTGTCAAGGAGATACCATTATTGACTTAAATAATGTGTGTGGTTGCATCTTATAGTACTGATGCCTATATATGAATTATGTGATATATGATTTCTTTTAGGCATATTGGGGGTATGTTATAAGGCCTAAAAGGGGGTGTTTTTTCTTAGTTTAATTTATGGAGTTTGATGGTTTGTCAGGTCCTATTAGTTGGTATCATAATAGGGCATATACCATTTTGTTGCATAGGACAAATTAGTTAGCACTCTAATGGGGCATGTACCATTTTGTTGCTTAGAACATATTATCCAACTTAACTGAAGCATAAGGTTTTAGTTATGTTTTAAGTATTGTTTCATAAATTTATATCTATAAGTTTTAGATATAGAGAGTATTATGTTCTTTAAGTTATTTTCTTAATTATATAAGTTTAGGAAGTTGTAAGCCTTAGTTCAATGGTGAGGTTGTTTGGTTCAGACTTTCCATTAGATGATGGGCTACCACAAGCCTAGTCAAGTTAGATAACGCTCATAGCATGACATAGTGTTATCAAAGCTCTACACTTAGGATTATAAGTAGGTTCTTAAAAAGTGATTAAATAACTTGTCTTAGATACAATTTGTTTATTTATGACTTTACAAAAGAATTATTTATTTTTTAAGTTTATATAAAAAGTTTCTTTTAGATATCATACTAGGCATGGTTTGGGGTTTGTGAATTTTACACATCTTAGAGTATCATTGGAAGTATGTAAACTTTATATAATCTTATGAACTAAGAGATTCAATGTCATTAGGGAGACTAGACATGATAAATAGGGAGTAAGACATGAGAGCATTGGGTTTTAGTGTTCTTGGAGGATGTGAATGAAAATATTCCAATGGAAAGGGAATTTTAAAAGGTGTTTCTAAAGGACTTCCTAAGTTTATTGCCTAAGAGGGGGATGGAGTTTGGGTTTAAGATTACTTTATGTTCTAATTCAATTACTAAGGCTTCTTACGAGAAAAAACCTACAAGGCTAAAGAGGCTGAAGGAGAAACTATAGAAATTATTAGACAAGAGTTAGAGTAAACTAATTTTTTCTTATTATGTTGCATAAATTTTATGAAGAATAAGATGGCTCCATAAGGATGAATGTTAGCTATAGAGATTTGAATATAGTGATGTTGAAGAACCATTATTCTTATCCTATAGTAAACAATTTATTTACCAATTATATCTATAGATATAAGGTACTTTTTAAAGATTGAAATGAGATTGAGCTACTATTAGATAAGGATCAAGACTAAAGATTTTATGAGGATAGCTTTATGACTCGTTATGGCCATTACAAGTTTATGACGATCCTATATGGATTAACTAATGCTCCTACCATTTTTGTGGATATGATGAAGTGAGTTTTCAAGCCTTTTTAGATCATTTTATAGTAGATTCATATATGATATCTTGGTTAATTCCAAGAGTGATGAGTTGTATATGAAGCATTTAAGGATCGTACTATAGACTTTGAGGGAGCATCAATTATATACCAAGAAGAAATATGAGTTGTAGTTGAAGAATGTATTATTTCTAGGCATATTACTAAATTTAGCAATGGAAATAAATTTCCTAATGAAATTAAAATTTTCGTAAGTAATTCAAGAAATTTTACCTTTACCTATACCTATGGTACCATTTTTTCTGTTGGTAATTTTAGCTACGAAAATTCCATCACAACAAAATCCCACTAGAATTTTCTGTTGATAATATATTTTTTCTACATTTAATTTCTCTAAATAATATAATCTTGATTGATAATATAATATAAAAATTGTCATGATTGGTAATATAATATAAAAATTATAATGTATAACAATAAGTATCTTGAAAATGTATAATATTACTGTAAATTAAGAATTCATAAAAAACATAAAAGTAGCAAACCATAAAATAAAATCCATTTAAGTATCGAAGTATTATAAATTTAAGCTATGTAGTTGGTGAAGGCGGATGATCTGACTGTTACGATGAGGTGCCGCCCATTTCCTTTAACTCATCCATCTCATTACGGAGCTGGGTTATGTACTCCATTGACTATTCCAATTCGGTTGCCAACATCTCCACTGTGCTCTCATACTGAACGCCCCTCTCATTGGATGTGGACCACCTACCATATCCAGCTGTCTAGGATGTGGAGGATTGAAAGTAGTATGTGTTTGCAAAAGAAACTAAGCTGAAAATTCTTACACGGCAATCCCTAACACCAGCTACATCAAGATATGTATGACTCTCATCAACATGTTCAGAGTTCTGATACTGTCGTTCAATGCTTTCTTGTATTTTCTCCTATCCTTATAATTATTTATATTAATAAGCGATAAATTTTAAATAATAATATTTTTCAAATTAATATTAAAGTATAAATGTTACATACATTAATGAAGGTCATACCATCACGCTTCTTAGTTTGAGTGTGTAAAAAGAGTTGACGTAATGCAGGCTTCATGTCCCGACTTTTCTTGAATTAGAATAAAATATTATACGTGAACTACAATTTATAAAAATTTCATCAGAGTTTCCTTTATTTTTATGATATTTACCCCCTGTTAAACAAAAACAAAATTCTTAGCATCACAGCCATTCACGATAACAAACATTTATAAAATTATCATTATCTATAATACACATATATTTTCATTATAAATTTTGATACATCAAACTATATTGAAGTCTAATTGGTAGTAATTAGGGCAAAAATCAGAATATAAGTGTAAAGTTTTCATAATTACAAGTTTCTATGTATGCTCCTGGTGGGTCATAGATCCTCCAGTGTGTACAGATAGACTCTCTCCCTCCAGTCCTCCCTATTTGTTTGTAGAACTGTGCTCTAAAATGGAGATTGCCTCAAGTGATGCCCAATACTGCTTCTAACGACTCCATATTTCTTCAAATATATAAGGAGGTTGTACATCATTCTTGTGTATTAAACCAACAAAGTCTCTATAATGTTTATGGGCACACCTGTCCCATATGTTATAAATGACATCATCAAATTTTGAATCCTAAAAAAATTCTTTGTGAAAAATAAAAAATAAAAACATACTACAAGTACTTGTAAAGTACAATATTTATATAATTAATGTATAAAATTAGATAAAATAAAAAGATTAAATAATTTATTTTTTGTACCTTAAACTCCTGATAATAAAAATCTTTTGTCCCCTAAGAGATATTCTTCCATATATAATCCTCAAGTTCCATCTTCTCCTTAAACTTGGATGAGGTAATTCTAGAGCACGTTCTAGACAGAACCAACCTGATATATAAGCTATTTATATCATTTTTAAATTATTTAACCTATAACTTCGGTATAAACCTATGGTGTTATCGCATATTACAACATTTTTAGAATTTCACTCATAGATCATTGATAATTGTAATGTATATTCATCAACTCGTTTAGCTCCAGGCTAGAGGCCACCTCCTTCATCTGCAATATCTACCTCTGATATCTCTATCAGTATAGATTTAGATTCAAGTATGGGAGTAGATGTTGCATTGAGAATATCTAATGGTCTAAATGTAGTAGGGGTGTTGTACGAAGTAGTAGTAGTTAGGGAATGTGACTCTAAAGGGATTGTAGGAGGGGAAAGTGATGCCTCATCTGGATGTTCACTAGTTGGATGTGCAACTCCTGATTTTGTAGCATCTGTAGAATATGATGCTTCATTTGGACGTGCACTAGCTCCTCTAAATGGTGATAACCTGATCCTTGGCTGCAACATATCCTTTTTCCTCTTCTATGGAATATTTTTAACCTGGAATTCACATTTTATTGACTATTCCACTATTAGACCAATATAAATTAAATATGTAAAAGTATATTGTTGATATAATAATACATTTATTCATATAATATTCTATTACTTACACAAATTAATCGTTATCATCACTTAATTGTAAATCAAAATCATCATCTTCTTCTTTTTCTAAAGAATTAGAATCAAAATTAGGCTCCTCTTCAGATCTCTTGCTCTCTATAGATTCCATATCCTTTTCATATGAAATTTCAACATATTCATTATTTAGATCGTTTAAAGGTTCATTCTTGTCATATGTTACACATGCATTTATTTTATGAACATCTTCCTGAAGCGCTTCACTTTCAATTCTCTTTTTTTTCTCCTTTTTCATGTAATTCAAAAATACCTCTAGGTTTTACTTTACAAACGGCCAACCAATCTGACTTATCTCGTCTTAAGCTGAGAAAAGGGATATAATACACCTAGGTCGCTTGCATCACCAACATGAAAGGTTTGAATTGTCTAAATCTTCTTTATTGGTTGATTTCAATTATATTGTATTGGCTATGCACTTTTATTCCAACATTAGGCGTTGGATCAAACCATTCACACATAAATATCATTCTTTGTTTTATTGGCAATATGGAATTTCATGTATCTCAATAATTTACAATATTAATCCATCAATTCTCCCTGTATGCAAACCCTACTATTTACTATTGCCATTCTATGACCATAATGTTTTGTATGAAATTTGTATTCATTAACAAAATAAACTCGATATGATTTAACAGTTTGTAAAGGTCTTTTTGCAAGATCACATTATCTATTGTATTTACTGAGGCCTACATCAAAAAAATCATATTAAGTAGTATAATGTCATTTAAACACTTTGATATGATAATTCAATCATTTTAATTATTACAAGTCAAAACTTACATATTTATCGAACCATCGAGGAAAGTAGCTTTCAACTTCTTTATTGATATTATCCTGTGTTTTTTGGGCATTAGCTTGCGTAAACATTCCTCGTATAATCTAAAATTATTATTATGTTTTTTAGTAATGAACATCACTCATCTTGAAAACCTAAATAATCAATTTCAAAGTTAACTTATATTTATTGCACAAAAGGTTGAACCTCTTGGCAATTCAATAAAATGTAACCATGGGCAGTCTTTATTTCTTCTTTTGTTAACATTTTTCTTGTTAAGCTTCCATATATTCATCCAGGATATGTAAAAATGGATAAGTTACCATCAATATCACCCGTTTCAACTTCATCATCATTACGAGGAACTTTTCTTTCTCATGTTTACACATGCGACTCAAAATATTATGAAGAAAATGTACTTGCTTCCTTTATTAAATAAGCATTACATATCGAACCTTCAACTCTAGCCTTGTTTTAAACATGTTTCTTCAAGTGATGCAAATACCTACATTACAAATAGGATTATTACAATTACTGATTAAAACATACTATAAGTTTTATTTAAATATTAACTATAATTACATCTCAAATGGATACATCCATTTATATTGAACTAAATCAACAAGTTTAGCCTTGTGTGCTAAATATACGGGTAGATGCTCTATACAGTTAAAGAATTTTAGAGGGAAAATCCCTTCTAATTTGCACAAGATAATTGGAAATTCTCTTTCTAGTTTTTCCACTTCAGTTAACTTCAAATGATGTTAAGCTTTTGAAAAAAAACTTAATTCTATTATAGCTTCTTAAACCTTATTCGGTAATAACTTTCGAAGTGCAATTGGAATAGCCTTTGCATAAACACATGATAATCATAATTTTCATCCTAAAAAATTTGTACTTCCTTATGTCTACACACTTGCCAAGTGTAAAACATAACCATTAGGAAACTTTAGACTTTTCAACCATTCACATAAAATTTCCTTTAATTTTTTTATTCAAAGTGTAACGCATTTTTGGATATTTGCTCATGCAAAGATCTTTACTCATTCTTTCTACAAAAAAGTTTCAAATTAGCTCGTGATTTTGCATTGTCCTTTATCCTCCCTTCAATGTTCATTATGATGTTGAACAAATTGTCAAAAATATTTTTTCAATATGCATCACATTTAGATTATGATGTATGAAATTAATTTTCCAATATGCCAAATCCTAAAAGATATTTTGTTTTCTCCAAACGAAGTTTTTACTAATGCTTCTATTAGCTTCTTCATTTTCAAGTTCTCTAACATTCAGCAACCATAATTAATCAATCTCCTACAATATTTCTTCATCAGCTTTTTAAGGGGGAGGAGTTGTTTGTACCATCCTATTCTTAATAAAATTTTATTTATTACATCTAAATGGATGATCTGGAGGAAGAAGCTTCTCTTGGTTGTCAAAATAAGATGTTTTGCCCCCGTTAGGAAGACAAAATGCATCCGAATCATTGTCAGAGTAAGGGTAAGCCAATTTTCCTACTTTGCTCCATCCAGAAAATATAGCATACATAAGCAAATCACTAATAGTCCATATCAAAGCTGCTCTCAACAAAAAATTTTGTTCAAAAGACACATCATATGTCTACACACCAAATTCCCAAAGATGATGCAATTAAGATACCAATGGTTGTAAGAATACATCAATTTAGGCCCTGGAAAAATCAACGTCAAGAACATATATGCATCATTTGTTGGGACCTGATTTCGAAACCGGACCCCAACTAAAAAACAGAAAACGGAATGGAAACAAAGCGACAGAAACGAACGAAAACAAATCAAAGCAGAAACGAAAGCGAAAGTTAAAGAGATCAAATCAGATCAAAGGCGAAAACACAAACCGAAAAACAAAGAGGAAACCTAACGAATCAAACGGATCTCAAAGCCGAAAGTGGCAGAAACGAAGGAAATCTAATCCGAAAGAACAGAACACAAAGCGAAACGAATCGAAAGCAAATAAAAAATGAATCGAATTTCTGACATCCGAGAACAATTATTTTAGAAAAGCGTATCTCGTTGGAAACCTTAGACTAAACCAATCCGAAACTGGTATAAATTTTTTTCTTTCTTTTTCATTTATTATTATTTCATTATCATACAAAGCAATCTAATTTCCCATTTGGAAAATCATCCTCAATCAAAATCTCAATTTACTTGATTCTTCATAAACCCATCATAACCATCAATTTACACAAAATCT
>JAOTIZ010000202.1:31743229-31760843 GCA_027123425.1 Erythroxylum panamense
ATGACAATTTACTGACAAATTGCGAATTGAAAGAACTATATATGAGGAACCAATTTAAGCACAAAAATCATCAATTATGAGTCAATGAATGCATAAACAGATCTGAAATTGCAGCCAATGTATAATATAAACTTGGCTCAATCAAGGTGCCTCTCCTCTTACTCCTCTTGTCTTTCTTAATTCCCTTCAACATTGGCAAAATTCTCAATTCAGTAGGAATACAAATTGAGAATCCCACAAAGCATAATCACTAAAATTGTTTCTAGAATACTTAAACCCACACATTTCCTAAGCTTCTTGAACTAAAACCCTTCCAAAAAATTTAAAAGATTAAAAAAGAACTTACTTTGAATCTTCACTAAATAAAAAAGATGTTTAGCTCAAATAGAAGCTCTTCTCTTCTTCTTTCTTTTTCTTTTCTTGAACAACCTTAAAATCACTCTTGAAAACTAAGAAAAGATAAAAACCCTAACTCCTTTCTCTCTTCTTTCTCTCTTCTCCACGATTTTCTCTTCTTCTCTCCCTCATTCACGTTTTCTTCTTCTTCTTAAAAGCAAGAGTACTTTTCTTCTTCTCCTTATACCCTTAATATGTGTAAGATGTCCACTTTGTCCTTCCTTTATGTTTTTTGGCTTTTATACTTAAGTGACATGCCAAAATTTGCCCTTTATATACTCTTACTACTTAATTCAACTAACCAATGTAATAAAATCCTACTAAAATTGACATAATAATTAACTCCAAAAATTAATCTATCAAGACCTCATAATTTATTTAAATCATGCTTAACTTATCATGAAAAAAATTCGGGGGCCAACAATAAGGCTATGCATGTCACCAATTGTAAGGCTACACATGTCACCAATTATAAGGCTATATATGTCACCATTTATAAAGATACATATGTCATCATTCTATTGCTCCACAAGTCATGTCCAAAGTGCAATTTGTCACAAACTTAAAGAGCCATTTGTTGTAATTATACTTAAGCCACTTGTCATCCATTTAACTGAGTCATTTATCACTTATTCCCAATGTCACATGTCGCCATTTCATAGGCCTAATCAACCTAAATTCCCATGTATCAATTTGTCTTGCTCTTTAACATTTTTCTTAGACTGGATGCATATATCGCCTCATCAATTACTCAATTATAACAATAAATTCCCAATTCACTAATTATAACCCATTAATTCATGTTATTGGTAAATCAAAATGCAAAACATTAGGAATGAACATTTATATCACATTCATTTTCGTTCCATACTCCGAAATATGTCAATTGAGTGCATATACTTTCTTGCAATGTTTTCTAAATCATGATTCATATATGTATACAAATATTATGCATATGAATGAAATGTACCTCATAAATTCTTAAATGAAATAACTTATATGACTCAATCTAACAATTTAATCTATTAACAATTTTAGGAGGCAGAATCTTATAACTTTTTTTATAATTAAGGTGTAATCCTGACCATTCAGCAAATACCTTCAGAACATGCATCATTATGCTAATTGAATGAGCTTCAGCACCACACAAAAGTAATAAATCATCAGCATACATCATATGGTTGAGATTTAGGCGACTGCATATATTTTGTAACATCCTCTATAACTAGTGTAAACAAATAAGAAGACAAGGGATCACCTTGTCTAAGCCCTTTTGTAATTTTGAAAGGTTTATTAGGGTTGCCATTGACAAGTGATAAGTGTAAATCGCATCGTATTTTATGGTATAATTTGATATATGTTTAGTTGTTAATTCAATTGTTTAGTATGTGTTTAGGTTAGAATTATGTTAGTTTGTTAATTATTTATGTTTTAAGTGTTTTATGGGTTAGTACAAGTCTTTGAGCTAAAATATTATGTTTTTGAGGTACTTTAACGTGTTTGCTAGTGTTTCAGGGTCAACATTGAAGAACGGAGAAATTTTGGAGACATTTAAGCCGAAACAAGGACCTATGATCATGACAGAAGCACCAGAGCTGGCCTACGATCGTGGCCTGAGTGCCACGATCGTGATGGAAATGTAAGGAACAGCCCATGATCGTGGCCTGTATGCCACGATCGTGACATAAGTCTAAGAAATGGCCCACAATCGTGGTATACAGGGCCACAATCATGACCTGTGTCAGACAAACGCACAGACATTCAAAAACGTCAAGTTTCAAGGATTTTTTTGGACCTTTCAAAGCCCACAAAAAATCCTAGGGCTGCTCAGAACACAAAAGGATATTTAAAGAACAAGAAAAAGAGGAAGATAAAGCTTTTGCATCTGTCAACTTGAGAAACTTTAGAGAGAATTCATTGAGAGATAGATGAAGAGAAGAAGGAAGAGAGAAGAGGAGAAGAAGCTGACTCGATATACTTATCAAATCAGGAGTTTCCCGATGTCGCTGCCTCCCATCATCTATCTAGATTATATTTTTGATTTAATTTTAGTTTTATCATTGTATAGAATTAGATTGAGTAGTTGATGATAGGATCTAGAATGTTGAGGATGTTCTAAAATCACCTTCGGAATTTTATTCTTGAATTAATGAAACCTAATTGTTTATATGTTTATTAGATTCGTTATCATTTAATTTTGTAATTGCATAATTTGGTAATAAACTGAGAGGGTGAATCGAATGAAAAATGACTAAATTGGACTAATGAGAGTTAGGTGATTTAATAGAACAAGAATTAAATCAGATTGAGAAATTGTGTGAAGAGAGATCTTGCATAAGTTTCCGATAGTTTATTAGAGAATTTTAGAACTAATTAAGGTTTTGGATAGGTTGTGAATTAAGAAATTGCATCTTCCATAATCTAATTATGGTTTATGATTTAAGGTTAATGATTATAACTCTAGAGAAAGTAATCAACCCTAGGATAGTCTAGAACCAATAATATGACAATTCATAATCAGTTAGTTTATAATTAAGGATAGGTAAAATTTCCTTTCTCTCAATTGGTAATTTCTTTCGATTGATTCTTGGGTGTGTTGCAACTCCTTAATAATTAGTATATTCGTGTTTGATTCTTAAATTGTTTGAATGAATTGAGTTCTCATCTTTAGTTTTGTGTAATTTAAAATTTTGTTATTATTTCTAGCATTAGATTTTAGGATTAGATTAACTCCCTTCTCGTGGGATCGACTCCTTTAGTACTATGCTAACCAACTGTATGCTTGAGGATTATCAGAGGTTATTAGTTAAAACTTACACATAATAGACACCCGATCAAGTTTTTGTCGCTGTTGTCGGGGAGGCAATTAGTTTAATTCTTATAGTCTAAGTTTTTTCACCTTCTTTCTAAATAAAATAGACGACACATTAACTTGGATAGCACTAGATAATATAGGGAATCTTAAGAGTTAAATGCTAAGAAGAGATAAAAAGAACGATCATGGAGGATGTATATTATAGGTAGCAAAGGACTCTTGTGGATTTCAATGAGCCCTAATTTAGTTGGGGAAATCATAATCTTATATGAAGTTGTACACTTCGAAATAACAGAAACACCCAAATTTCTATTAGTCCAATAATGTAAGGACTCACTTAGGACATCAAGACCTATCACGATTTCAGCAAGATGAGTCCAGTTCATGGGATTCTAAATTGGACAACATCCTAGATAATCTCACGGACATAGAAAAGGGACAAAAGAGATTAGAAGAACAAATTAGGCAAGTAATAGAAAATTATGTCTCTTCTATTCATAACCTAGAGATTCGATTGAGATAGCTTTCTCGTATATTTTATAAGAGAAGTGTGGAAGACTCTCTAAGTAATTTGGAAATTCATCAAAGATATGAGGCTATTGCACCTAAGAATGGGGGAAAGGCAGAAGGATCAGTGGAAAACCAAACTAAACCTCACCTTATTGAAGACCAAGAGATGAAGAAAGAGGATGAAGAAAAGAATATCAACCCTCCTTATTATTCATCAATTCTTGATATACCATATGTGAACATTAAAAAAACTTAGGTAGATTTCCATAAAAAGCACCTTATCCTTCATATTAATGATGACCAAGTGAGATTCAACATGAATGATGTATTAAAGAATCCGAAGGATAGTAGCTCATTTAGGATAATTGATGTGTTCAAATCTTCTAAAGAATAAAAGGACAAAGAACAGATGAAAACAGACATCGAGTTTGAAGAAGCTATGATAGTCACTATTCCTAAACTAGAAGAAGCAAAGGAGATGAAGGTGATTAAAGAAGAAAGAGAGCAGCTCACTTTCTTGCAGGATAAATTGTTGGATTCAATGTAAGATTCAGGGAGTTTTGTTATTCCCTACTTTATTGACAGTTTGTTAGTGAAAAGGATTTTACTGAAATTAGTTTTCCCAAGCTATAAAACTGATGTTGAACGAAAAGGGCAAAAGTAAGCTTCTCATAATTGATCCAACAAAGTTTTCAATGAAAGAATCGAGCTAGCGACCTTAAAAGAAGCGTTGCATGGAAGGCAACCCATGGATTGTTAATTTCATGTTATTTCCTTTGATGTTTAGATAGTTTGGATAACGTAGTTAGGTTATTTTGTTTCCAAATAAAGTCGGGAAGGCATAGGACTTTGACATAAGTTAAATGATTAAGGAAGTAAACAAAAAGAGATGTGAAAGAACTATCAAGAGTAGGAAGTGATCTCAAGAATGTGTAGATGGACAAAAGAAAAAAATCAAAAATGGGTGAAAATATTACAAGACATGATCGTGGCCTGTCAAATGGTCCACATGAGCTAATTTTACCATTTTATCCCTCCTTCACCTATATATTTATGTCATAATTCACTTTTTCACTCACATTGATTCTAACTTTATCTCTCTAAGATTAGAACCTCCAAGCACTCTCACTTCTTCCTAACCAACTTCCAAATTCTCACTTTATTCCAACTTCCAAATTCTCACTTTATTCCAACTTCCACCTACTTACAATCCAATATGTCGCACATCAAGTAGTCAGTGAAATGCAACCAATCATCGAGAAGAAATCAAGTCTCAGGCTGAGGGCAAAGGAAAAGGGTAGCAAACTTCGAAGCACCCTTCCCAATCTACACAGAGGATGAAGGTATTCGTTTTCACGCCCTTAATGTTAAACACATAGTAGCCCCGAGATTTTGATACGTTTAATAGGTTAGAATTATGGGATTGGGTAAAGAATTCAATGGGAAAAGTTTATACACTTCCAATGACCTATCTACCAGGAGCTCACACTCGAATTCTTCACTTCCCTTTATTACAAACCTAGTAACCTTAAGGAAATGTGGTTTAAGTTGTAGGGGATGAGCTTGTGAGCTAAACATTGAAATCATGTGTGATATTTGTGGGTTCCCCGAATCTTCCATTATTGATTAGCACGATGATTTTCGTGATTCTTGCTATTGGAATAAGCTCACCAGGTTATAGCAATTCAACGCTAAAAATGCCCACAACATTATGATAAAAACCTTTGAGCACTTGTTATTGTATAAATTCATATGTCAAATGTTTTTTAATAAATCAAAAACCAACAAGTGCTTGATTCAAATCTTTGTTCATACCCTTGGAGGTTAAATCAAAAATAATCCAAGGATTGCAATATAGGATGCAACCTCAGGTCGTTTCACTTAATCAGAACCTAAAATGAATGGACCTAAGTTAACCTATGTGCCACGAAATGCAAAATAATTTGGTAATAAGGGGGTTTTGATCTTTGAAAACATTAACTGTACTAAATTAAATTGTAAGAAAAATATTTAAAATGTATTTTTTGGATTTTTGAGAAAAGAAAGATTAAGACAAATGATCAAAGAGTGATAGAATCCTCTTAAAATTGAGCTTTGGCTATCAAAGTTCGAAATTGATTTTGATGGGAGTGGAAATCACTAAATTTTAAATTGGTAAACCTTAAAGAACTCTTTAAGTCCAAGATCTTAATCAATGGGACGCCATTTCTTAAATCCTTGTTAAATGCTCTTAGTATGTGTAGTGGATAAGTCAATGTAACAAGTCACTTTGAGATCTAGAATCAACTCAATATCAAACACGACTATGCAAGATAAGAGAGAATTAACAAGATCACAAATTGACATATATGAGACTTCATATATTTAAGCTCAAAGTTCTACATAAACCAATTCAAACCACACAATGAATATCCAACATTTGATTAAACCATAATCAAGTATGTTCAACTACAAATTACAAATCCTAAACCTAGGAATTCATAAATCATAGCTAAACTATGGATTAAGCTGCTACCCTTTTAAGCTCATTAAACTCTAGACATTGCCACATCTTCAAAAGGAAAGAAATGCCTAGCCACGCATAGTTCTAAGAAGCTTCATAATCGAGAAGCAATTGGAGGCACCCATGGTAGAAGTTGATGGTGAAAAATGGAAGAAAAATGAGATGGATATGAGAGAAAATGACAGTGTGATAGTGGTGGGAAGATGATGGAATGAATGCATATGTTAGCTCTCTGTCCCTTCCCTTTTTGTATGTTATCCTGAAATAGGTTTTTTTCACAAACAGGTTGCTGGATCGGGTTTGCAAAGTTGGTTAATTTTTTGAAAATGATTGTCGCGATTGTGTTCAAACACGATCGCGACTTTTCGCGCTTCTCCTCCTGCTTTTCTTCTTCCGACATCCCAACTTCTAAGCTCCATAACTTTTAATCCAGAACTCCAAAATTTACAAACTTTATATCAATGGAAAGCTAAAAGAAAGATCTACAACTTCTATATAGAACCTAAAAATAATTTCTGCCTCTATAAGGGTCTAAAGTTTAAAACAAAATTGTTGTCCCGAAAGTCCATCCTATGCAACATCACCAACTTCTAATAATCATATCTTTCAATGAAAAAGTCCAAAATTTTCATACTATATATCATTGGAAAGCTAGAAAAATACTCTACAACTTTCAAGAAGACAACTTTATCCAGTTCAGCCTAAATCAATACAGTATTTCCCTCGAAGCTAGAACTCAAATTCTTACCCTTATGGAAAACTTGAAAAAGGCAATGAACAAATTTGAAACATCATCGGCAAAACACAAACTCACTTCATTAACATTAAAATATATGAGTTTTTACAAAACTTTAGTGGGCATTTTCAGCCACAATACATCAATATCTCAAAATTCCAAATTACAAAAAGATACATGAGCAGTAATTTGCTCAAAATGCAACTAAAGCATTGTAATTGCAAGTCTAGCTTAAAACACAAAAAGATGCAAATTTTGGAGTGATGCCTCGATTCTCTTTCACTCGATCTCTAGCTCGTCACCTAGAGAGGGGAAGAAATGGGGGTGAGCTTAAAGCTCGTGGGTAATAGTTTTATAATCGGTAATAAGCAAAACAATTTAAAACCTTCAAAATCAAAGCAAATTCTCATGCAAATCCATAAAACATATATTTCTCAAATTCACAACTTGTCAAACCAATTAACAACTCACATAAATCATGCATTCATCAAGCTTGTCAACACATGTAAACACATAAGCACTTCATAATGGTTTGGGTAAGTCCATGAACATGACGAACTACACAATTTCATATAATGGTCCTGTGTAGTCGTAAACTTGAGGGAGTCCATGGAGGCGCTCTGTGCTATTAGCGGGCAGGCGGGAGAAGCCTTTATCTTGGTCAACGTGTACGTGACATTCTTCAGTGGACTACACCAAACCTACATAACATGCAATTCTTGAACTGAAAATAGTTTGCTCAATTGGTACATTTTTAAAAAAAACTTGCTTTCCATGAACATGACATTTCATATGCATTCCCATCATCATTTCACAATTCAACAACCACATTCCTATACCAAGCATCAAAGCCATTTCTCAACTCATTCAAAAGCAACAAATACAACAATTGCAAAGTAATTAGAATTCATTCCCAAAATTCACACACAACAACATGTGGCATATTCTCAATCATTTAAAGGACAATAAATGCACATTTATAAGGTAGTTGAAAAATCATTAAATTACATTTATTTGGAGGACATTTATGGCTCATTAACTCAACTATTAAAATGAAATCCACCTTAATTTCCTTGCTTATGAAATTCGCTTAAGGATGTCTTTCCTCTTGCTCCTCTTGCCTCTCTTGATCCCCTGCTTGATTTCCTTCATAAATGATAAAATTTTCATTCAATAAGAATTCAAAATTAAGAACCCATAAAGCACATTCACTGAAATTGACTCTAGATTGCTAAAGCCCATGTATTTCCTAAACTTCATGAACCAAAACCCCTTCCATATACCTAAGTATGAAAATCAAACTTACCTTAAATCTTCACCAATTTATAAGGTTATTGGCTCTAAAGAAAGCTCTTCCCTTCCTCGTTCTTTTTCCCTTCTTGAACAACCTCAAACTCTCTCTTTAAGACTAAAAAAAGATGAAACCTAGCCCAAAACTCTATTCTTTCCTCAACTTCACTGAAACCTCTCTTTCTCACTTTTGATTTTCGTATAACACTTCTTTTCATCACCTATTCACATTTTTCTTCTTTTCCAGCCAAAACTCTACCTTTCCTTTCCTATTTAACCCTTAATGAATGAGAAAGGTCCACCTTGCCCTTCCTTTAATGCCTTAGTGTTTTAAACCTTAGGTAAACTACCCAAAATACCCCTCTATGCATGGAGTTACCACCTTTACTTCAACTAACCCATGAAATAAATTCTACTAACATAAACATAAATAAATAAATAATTAATTACTCCCAAAAATTCACTTATCCAAACCTCATAATTATCTAAATCATACTTAACTAAAAAAAACATTCGGGGGCCAACATCAAACGTGAGATTCCTTTTCTATTTGTATTAAGATTGATGTGTATGTTGATATGTAAGTAAAGCTTGTTCAAACATTCCTTGTGTTTGAGAATGAGAACTTGAGAAGTTCCTTTTGTATGATTAAGTTATCTTAAAGTTTGAGTTTGATGGATGTGCTTATTCTTTTATTGAGATTGCCACTTGTTGCTAGTGTTAGAATAGCAAATTGGAGTTGGAAGGATTTCATATGATGAATCCTTTGGAGTTGAGATTCAAGAATTAATGAGATGTAATTAGTAGTTAAGTGGATATGAAGTGGTTTTGGGTTTTGCTCTAGAAGGGTGGAATTGGAGGAGATTATGAGAAAAGGGGATGTTAGAATGGATTTAGGATCCATTGGAGGGGACTTGGTGGGTGAAAATTTTTGCCAAACCCGAAGGTTACACGATCTGCCCGTGTGAAATAACACAGCCTGTGTATTCCTAATGCTGAAAAATTGTCAGACTAGAAAGTTACATGGTCTGCCCGTGTGATTTTCACACGGTCTGTGCTTTGTCCAAATGACAAAATTTCACTTTGAGGTCTCATGAAATTTATAGATCTAGAAGTCCTCTTCCAAACATTCCTAAAACTATGTCAATCCGACATCTGTAGTGAAAGTTATAGCAATTGCGCCAAGGTAGGTACAAAATGATTAAAGACATAAACATGCTAGATTCTTTTGGCCATAATTTCATCATCTGACCTCCAAATGAAGTGATTGTTGAAGTGATAGATTCCTAACACGTTTCTCTACCTTTCCAAAAAAATTGATAGCCTTTAGTGATTAATTCAAAAAGATTGATGGAAGTGAGGGTTCATTGAAATAACCCTACAAGGAAAGTCGCTCATGCTTTTTGACTCCGGAACGATAGTTGGGCTCCAAGAACGGGGTCCAACAACATTAAAGACTAGAACATTTAAGCATCAAATTAATAGAGAAACCTAACAAACAACATTGTGTTAGTGGACTTCCATTGATAAAGTGTCACATTAAAAAGTTTAAAAAGCATTCTTAATCTTATATTTCACTGCAAATATCAAAGACTGATAGCAGATTATCTTATATTATACAGTTGGTAAGGGAGAAATTCTTTTATTGGGAAATAAAAAATAGTTAAATGAGAAGATGACTCTTACCTAGCTTATGCTTTCTACTTTTAGCCCTTCTACCATATCATTGGGCTCAATTCTAGCCTGAGAAGACATGAAATAATCGATTAAACCAAGGAAAGAAGCATTTAGAGAAAATTTCTCACCTATGGCAATTTTTGGTATGTGCAGCCCAAACCCACTATCTCAGGAGAAGAGCAAAGAGATTAATAAGAGGGAAAGAGTCCAACCCACTATTGCCGGAGAGGATAATATGTATTCAGCATCTATTATAATGGAACATAGTGCAAATTTGAAAGAGGGAGAGAAGAGAGGAAGAAACAGTACGAACAATTTAGTTTAGAATGAGAGAAAGAGAGAGAGAGAGAGAGAGAGAGAGAGAGGGAGAGGGAGCTTAACTGAAATATATATGTTGTTTTTAATTGAATTTCCTAATGAAATGGTTTTTCCATAAGTAAATTACCTATAGAAATGTGATTCCATAGGTAAATTATCGACAAAATGGTTTTTTCTATAGGTAATTTACCGACGGAATCACATTTTATAGGTAATATGGAATGGTGTTTCTGTAGATTAATTCCCTACATAATGTTGTTTCCGTAGGTAATTTCCCTACAGAATGTTGTTCTCATAGGTGATTTCCCTACAGAAACATCACACCGTAATAATTTACCTACTGAAATATATTTCTGTCGGGAAATTACCTACGAAAATGTGATTCTGAACATAATGATATTTCAGTAAGAAATTTCCCTATGGAATTTTTTTTCCTTCGGTAAATTTTGTACACAATTTTTAATGAAAACCATTGGCGCCTATTTTTACAATGACTTTCACTATTCTGCTAATAAATTTTGTTGGCAAAGTTTGGCAAAAAGTTCCCTCCTCTTTTAACGTCAGAATTTTTCAGTCACAAAAAACCTTTTTTTCGACAAGATTACCTATAGAAAGTAATTTACATCGCTAATTTATTTAAAAAAATTCCATAGGGAATTTTCTTGTGATATTAACCAAGTTAAATCATTTATTATTTATTAAGATAGGTTACTCATTAGATAAATTGACAAGATTATACATAAAAAGAGTTCATGAGACTTTATAGAGTTTCTATTTCCACTACATCTAATCACAATACTAGGTTTGTAGCCATGTTTTGGAGAAATTTACACGATAACTTAGAGACTAGACTAAGTTTTACACAAATTTTCATCCTTATACAAATGGATTATTAAATAGGATGATATATATATCCTAGATGATATGTTCAGAGATTGTGTTATGGATTTCAAAGGGGCATAGGATGAGCATTTGGCACTAATGGAGCTTACATATGATAACATTTATCATGCCATCACTCAGATGAAACATTTTGAGATTTTGTATGGAAGTTAACGCATGTCCCTTATTTATTGGGATGATATGGATAAAAGAAGACATTTGATATTTAAGATAGTTTTGGTGATGGTGGAGATGGTCAAGTTAATAGAAAATAAGATTGATGTCCCCTAAAATGCATAGAAGAGCTAAGTGAATTAGAGGAGCCAAACTTTAGAGAAAGTGGGAGATCATTTATTCCTAAATGTGTTAACTACTAGAGGGATTCAAAGATTTAGAGTCAAAGAAAAAATGATTCCTTAATTTGCAGGCACTTTTGAGATCTTAAAGGGCATGAGTACATTGGTTTATTGTTTGGTGTTACCAATGATATTGTCCAATGTTTGTAATACTTTTTACGTGTCAATACTTAGGAGATATATGCATAAGCTATCAATATTGTGGATTATTACCACCACACTTAAACACAAACTCAAATAAACAAAGGTAAAAGGGACTTTTTTTTACCTTAATTATTGAACAAAATTTTAACTTAAACCCTATTATACAGTTGTGTTTAAGAAGAAACCTAACATTGTAAAATCTATTCTATTTAAGCTTAAGTTGATGGAGTTATAAACTTTCTTCTAGGTTTCCATCCAACAAATAAAAATGGCATCTTTTATGTAAAATGTGTGACCAACTTCTTTCTTTCTTAACAAAAATGTAAATTGAGTAATCTATCTGTTCAAGAAAAGAAAAGGATGGAGTTTGCTACCATCGACACACAAAATTTAGAGATCATTATTTTCACATATATAAAATGAAATTTTTAGAATTACAAAAGAAAAACTATAAGAGAAAGTCATCATCATATTTATATAATCATATACAACCACGATGTGAAAAAAAATGAATAGAAATCATAAACAAAGGAGGGGAATGAATAATACCAAGAAAAATTAGGATACTCAAAATAGAGGGATGGTTTGACTATACTAATATGAATAAAATTTTCCAAATTGTTTTGTGTTAGTTGTATTTGATCCATTAGAGTCCAAAAAAAGTACCTTTTCTAGCCTTCTTGATGCTTATGTAATTCATTGCTTTGATCTTTCCTAAACCTTCTACATCCTTTTGTGTGCACTTCATAGTGGACAACAATAAGTTCTTGATCATTGTCATGAACAATAAGAAATTAAGTCATCAACGGCCCTCTGATCAGTACACAAATTACCATATGAGTTATTTTCTTCCATTTTGTGTTATGACTAATATGAAAAATGAGATTAGTTTTGTTTATGATTTAAATAACAAGAAAGAGAGGATTTGATTAAAGAAAAAGAGGTTAAGTTATAAATGGTTTTATATTAGGTTTACCTTAGTTGTGTTAGTGAGATATTAATGGGATGTTTGGTTCAATGGAATAGCAATTATATTCCTAGCATATTCCTAGTATATTATTAAACCTGTGTTTGGTTAGAAACAAACACTGAATAAGTAATCATCAGTAGCATCTATTCTTAAACTTTAGGGAATAGATAAAACTACTCCTTACCTATCTTTATCTATTCCATGAATAACTATTCTTGTTCAAGACAAATTTATCCTTCTCACGTTTAAGCCTCTCGAAACTTCTTATCCTTCTTCGACATTTGAATTTTGAGCTCTCTAGCTCTAACCCAAATAGGAAGTCTAAATTTTTAGTCATTTTTGGGTTTTACGTGCAGATTCTTACTCTTCATTTTACTGGTACGGTTTAGGGTGTCTAAATTGTGTTTTGTTTTTCTTTTTTAAAAAAAGTAAAATCCATGCTTGAGTGCTCCTCTGGATTTTTTATATATTCCTTTTGTTGTTTTATTGTACGTTTTGGGGTGTCAAGAAATCTCTGTCTCTCTCTAGTTTGTTTGTTTTTATTGACTTTGGCTTTTGTGTTTGGCGTGGATTTGAAAGGTTGGTGTGGACTACAAAACATAGTTTAAGCCTTAGATGGATTTGGAATTTTTCTACTTTCCCAGCTAGCAGGGTTGCGTATTCGACACTTTTGTCTTAATTAATGATAGTTGTAATTTCTACGTTCTCTTATACTCTGTGCTGGATTGAGAGTGAAGTTAAGAATTTGTAGAAGTCATTCTTGCGTTTTAGTTGTTTGATCTGGTGATCTTTCCAAAGAAGGTTTTTTTAATGTTTCTCACGGAGAAGGTTTATAAGATTTTGCATGTCGATGACTTTCTTGACCTAATTATTTGTTTCTTTGATTTTTCTTTGTTTAATATTGGTCATAGAATGAGAGAATACCAGAAAAGAAAAAGAAAGTTGAGGCTTAAATTTCTAGTTTTATTTATCATTTTGATATTTTAGCACGATTTGGAAACATATTAAGTAGATACTAACATAGATTTGTTGGCATCGAAATGGAAGGTCATATATGCTATTTAAGTTTCATGTTATCAAGATAACAGATAATAGATACAAATAGTTTAACTATTACAGAAATGAAAATTGAATTGTGAATATGCATGTGTATTGGAAAATGTGTGCTTACTTGGATAGAAAACTACTTACCAATATGATATTACATACTGTTATATTGGGCCATTTTCCTTCATTGAAATCTTTACCAAATGAGAGTAGTTTAGACTAACTTATCTTTCCAAAGATTTATCATTATGAAATTAAGAGATAAGTCCATAAATTGGATACTGGAAGGTAGTGAGTGCTTATTTAAGTAGTTCAGATTTTAAAGCTTTTGGATTAGAAAAAAATAGCATAATTGGGCCTTAGGAATGTTTGACATCCATATTTACAGATAACATTTAATGGTCTCATGTTAAGAAGCATTTGTCATGTACCAAAATAGAATGGGATATTGAGTTTGCTTCATTTGATTGGATGATGCCTTAGGAATGGCTGTATTTTTATGTTTAAAATAAACTAATATGGTTTATGAAAATAGAATGGGAAATTAAATTTCTATAATCCCCTCTTTTTAACTCTGGAAATATTATCTTCTCTTTTCTCTCTTAATCTATTTTATGCCTTAAACTATTTTGAATTATTTGATGGTTGTTCTCTTACATTGTACATTGTTTGAACAAATTTATGTAAACACATTAGAAATTTTATTTTTTACAGTCATGGCTTGTTTCGGTTTGAGTGTGCATAGAAATGCAGAAAGAACAAAAACGGTTGTGGTTGTCTTGATTGTATGGTTGCAGTTGTGTAATGTTGTTAGTTTGTTGTTCAGTTTGTTGGCATTTGAGGCTTCTTTATATAGTTATAAGCCAAGGGTTAGAAGTTATATTTTAAATTTTTTTGTAAATCAAAATTATATGAGGTGAATTGTGGATGACAATGACGAGTCATGTATTTCAATGGTTAGGATGAATAGGTAAGCTTTTTTTAAACTACGTGAAATGCTAGAAAATATAGGAGGATTAAAGTCAACAAAAAACATGCTTATTGATGAACAAGTAACAATTTTCTTACATATTATTACTCTTCATGTTAAAAATCGAGTTATTTGGAAAAATTTTAGAAGGTCACGTGAGACAATTAGTCGATGTTTTCATAATATCCTAAATGCAATGATGCATTTGCAAGATCTTTTATTTAAGAAACCTGAGTCCATACTAACAAACTCTTCGGACCATCGGTGGATGTGGTTTAAGGTAGATAATCACCCTATTACTTTTATAAGAAAATATAGTGAATGTGATTAAGGTTTCTCATAATACTTTTTTTCATTTCAATTTTAGAATTGCCTAGGTGCTCTAGATGGGACATATATCAGGGTTAATATGCCAATTAAAGATAAAGCTAGATTTCAAACTCGTAAGGGCGACATTGCAACAAACATGTTAGGTGTGTGCACACCTAACATGTAATTTGTTTATGTTCTTCCTGGTTGGGAAGGGTCAGTAGTTGATGGTCAAGTTCTTCATAATGCAATAACTAGGAGACATGGACTAAAAATGCCTCATGGTAAGCTTTCCTATATAATAAAGGTAGGTTGTTTGGAATTTTGTATATAAGAAAATGTTATTTGTATAACTTATGTAGTGTTTTTTATATCAGTTTTTATTACCTAGTTGATGCAGGTTATACAAATTGTGAGGGCTTCCTTGCGCCTTTTAGGGGTCAAAGGTACCATTTGAATGGATGGCGTCAAGGTTATCAACCAAGAATTACAAAGGAATTTTTTAATATGAAACATGCAAGTGCACGCAATGTAATTGAGAGGTCTTGTGGATTACTAAAAATTAGGTGGGCTATTCTTAGGAGACCATCAGTTTATCCAATAAAAACACATAATTAAATTATTTTAGCTTGTTGTTTGCTTCATGATTTTATTAGGCAGGAGATGAGTTCTGATCCTATGGAGAGTAATTTAGGGGACTATTTTCACACCAATCCAGTTGTTGAGGAGGAGTATATCACTACTATTGACCCAACTAATGCTTGGACAAATTGGTCTATTGGATTGGCACGCGAAATTTTCAGTGAATGGCGAACATCTAGGCAAATTGAGACTATTTTTAAGTTTTTTAATTTTTTCAGTGTTAGGAGGTTTTATATTATTGTTTATGTAAGTTGTACTCTTTGTTTTTTATATTGAATGTTGTTATTGTAGACTATATTGTTCTCGTTAGCTGTTGATGGTTAATGTTAATTGGTATGAAGAATTTTATGAATGTTTTTATTTTTCTTTTGTTATGATTATTATTTTTAATTTATCTCTATTGCTTTAATATGGTTGATAATTATGTCGATGAATTCCCCTTCAACTATTGACACTTAAAGTTCAAAACACGCAAAACGAAAGTGGACTTATGATGAGGATGTTGTCCTAGTTTCCTGCATAGTTGATTTGCATAATGTGGGAACGTTCAATGCTGATATTGGATTTAAAGCTGGGTATCTCAATGAATTAGAAATAATGGTAGCAACAAACATTCCTAATTCAAACTTAAAAGCTAAACCCTATATAGAGTCCAGGATTAAGACTTTAAAGAAAGAGTGGAGCATTGCTAATGATATGATAAGAAAAGACACTAGTGGATTTGGATGGGATACAGAAAAGAAGATCATCATTACTGAAGATCATGCATAGGATTCTTACTTAAGTGTAAGTATTCAATTTGTTTATCTTATTTTAAGTATTTTTTAAACTACTTTCTTGTAATTTACATTAATTATTGACTTTTTTTATCTGGTTAAAGAGTCACAAAGATGCTACTCAATTTCGACAGAGGAGCTTTTCTTTTTATCATGAACTGACTGGGATTTATGGAGAAGATCGTGCAACTAGAAATGACGCACAGGCTGCTGCGGATATTCTTGAGGAAATGGAAAGGCAAGAAGATTTAGGTGGGATAAATGATAGTGATGAAGATCAATATGAGCATAGTTTGCATGAGATGGAAGAGTTCTTCACCCAACCTCAAACCTCAAATATTGAAAGACAGGCTGAAAATATTTCAACACAGAGGAGAAAAAGGAGTAATGATACAAGAGAAGCAAGCCATATAGATTCAGTTATTGTTGCTGCTAGGTTATTGGGTGATACCATGAGTCAGACTGGAGATAAATTATGTAAGAGTATTGGGACTAAAACATATATTCAACAAAAAGTTGAACGGTTAGATAATGCATTGAGCAAGATAAAGGGACTCATAGAGGATGAACGGGATACTACTTTAGGCAAAATTCTTGATCATCCTACACAAATGCTTGTGTTTTTCACTCTGGTGTCTTCTCGAAGACTTGGGTGGGTAAGGAGGTTTCTTGCCATACACTAAAGATTATATTGATGTAGAAGTTATTTTGTCTAGTTATATCAAATAGGGCTGAAACTTATATTTTGTTCAACTAACCAACTTTTTAGTAATTTAAAGCCCTATGTTTAATTTTGTTTTAATATCATTCCATCGTTATTTTATATTGCAATTGCGACTATATAATGAATGCTGACGTGAGTCAGACCAAAAAATTAACCATTGCAAAGTGTTGGAAAATAAAATTATTACTAAAAATAGAATTTAATAATAATAATAAGAAGAAGAAGAAGAAAATTAATTTCATAATAATAATAATAATAATAATAATAAAACCAAATTAAAAATAATTGAAAAATAAGAATAATAATAAGTAGAAAATTTATAATAATAATTAATAAGAATAAGAATAAAAAAGTTGATTAATAATAATAATAATAATAATAATAATAGCAACAACAACAACAACGACGACGACTACAACGACAACAAAATTCAAATTAGAAATAACTGATAAAATTAATAATAATAAGAATACTGTAGCACCCCACTCCCGACGAGACCCGAACCCGATATCCACGGTGATATCCGAGCCCGTGACCCGCGAGGGTGGC
>JAOTIZ010000202.1:31803859-31839302 GCA_027123425.1 Erythroxylum panamense
ATTGTTCACATCAAACCTTAAACATAACCATTCAAATTCATAACTTTTCTCTTCCTTTACTCATGACTAAGTCACCTTGATTTTCTCGTTTCATGTCAAATTAAAATTCACAAATCTGATAAAAGTTCGGGGTCCAACATTGGATATATTAGACTCTAATATAGTTTTAATTGAGATATGTTAACTACTTAAAATCAAAGGGGTGATATTTTCATTTTAAGGTTAATTTATCACTTTTCTATCATAGATGGTGTTATTTTTAATACATAATCATGGTATTAGATGTAAGAATGTCTAATGTAGTTTCTATTAAGCTAAGGTTTTCTTCCTACTTGATTGTATTCTCATAATTTTTACAGCTTGTCAATGAAAGTTTATAAGGTTCGTAGAAACTCATTTATCATAGACTAAGTACCCAAATCTAATCTTTAAGTTGAAGGTAACGCAAGTTAGTACTTTATCTTTGTCTTCTGTCATTGTAAACTCAAACATTTATCATCCAACAAGAACAACCGTGTCCCTTTAATATCAATATAAATAAAAGCGTAAATACATTAAATCTGGTCAAAAGAAGATGTTAGAATCCAATTGTCTCAACTACCAAGAATACGAAATTCTTGATTCTTTCAAACCTTAGGTCAAAATAGTAATTGTATTAGTACAAATAAGTTTTAAATTTTTGTTCCTTTATCAAAATGAGAAGAAACTTGAAAAAAAAAAGAGCAAGATGAAAGACAATCAACAAAAAGTAGAATTAGAAACATTTTCATCATTACAACTATTGTCCTACCTCTTTCTATTATAATACAATAAAATTTGCTAAAGTGGCAAATGGTTAACCAAAATTAGCCAAATATGATTCGCTACATAGTCATCCTACTTTTTTTTCTGATACTCATTTCCTTTTTCATTAAAAAAAATTGTTTCCTCTTCTATATATACACACATGTCAATTGAAATTTTTTTAATATTTTATCTAAATTATAATCACATATGTTAAATTTTCTATCCCAACTAAAATCACATACTTAACAAATTTAACTGCCGAGTTAGAGCGTGATATCAGGTATGTAATCCTACTGTCATCTACCTGTGAAAACCTGCTACAGATGTATAAAGCTTTTGCATACATGCATGCGAGAGAAATTGTGATTACAATATCAATATACAATCTCGTATGAACATCTGAAACTTCCTCGTCATACTTTAGTTATACACAAGGTTACATTCCTTCACTCCAACTTGAAGAGTCAGCTTCACTCTCCTGCGTTTATCGTAAAGTAAGCTGATCCTGATTCCTGTGTCCAGTAGCCATCCTTGTCAGTATTTTAGCAGGTAATCTTCTTAAGGAAGAGAATGGCAAGTTGATTACCATTTGATTCATGCAACGAGCAAGAGCTACGATTATGGGACTGGTTATGACAACAGTCAATTAGAAACTGCTTGTTTAAATTGTTTCCGAGCTATTTATTATGTTTAACAGGGAAGTACATGTCGATAGATGCGAGCAGCTTGGTAACGTTGATGCATGTGATTGACTGAAAATTCATTCTGTAAGTACGTATCAGCTAACTGTAAGGTAAGCAAGATACATACCTCCGTTTAAGCTTCACTTCCTTCAGGCAGCGTAATCAGTCGTGTACCTGAATCATAGATCATTTCGGTTCCACAACTGAAGCAAAACATTGACGCCATGTTAACAATATTGAGGATGAGATATTAGGTGATGGCGTTTAGCAAATAACTTGATGCTCACTTTGTGCATTTGACGTTGTTTGTGGAACCACCGCTAGAGATTGACAGTATGGTTCCGAAGAAGGAAGTGTTCTCAGTACCGCAGTTTGGACAAAGGCCCTAGAAACCAATGGTATTTATCAATATTGCATGCTTTTGTAGCTCTTTACAGCCATAGAAAGGGGAACCAGTGCAAAACAATACCTTCAAGATCAAAAAGTCTTTCACAATTGCATTTGTAAGTAATTGAGCTAACCAAACTATGAAGGGTACAGCTGCAAACCATGTAAAAATGAAACTGAAAGGTTCTGGTAGCTGCAAGTCAACGGTTAGTTAGAAAACTCAGACCAGAAAAAGAGGGCACAGAACTAACAGATACGAAATAGGATGCTCCAAGTGGTTCATGCTTAATAGGATTAACTGATTAAGGATTAATTCTCTCTTCTATCCAAGCAAATTGTCTCACATCTTCAACTTTGAGCTTGTTTTTGAGTCTCAGACACGAAATAACTTGCATTGTGATCTTAAACCAATTTGTTTATGTACGGTTCTTTGCAGATGGATACACTTCCTGCAACTCAACATATTCAAAAGCAGAATAAGAACAATTTTACCTCCAAGAGATACGTGATCTGAAATCCAGTAATATCGTCTAAAAAGAAAAACCTGTAAGGGGTCAACAACAGAACATTACAGCATATGGCGACAGCAAAACTAAGTGCATTTCCCATGAAATCCCTTCATTCACTAATGAAAATTTAAGGGTTTCCAATCAAGGGTTTCCTTTCCACCCTTTTAACTTTTTTTCCTATATTCTTATCCTTTTTCTACGAAATCGAGTGAATATGGAACTTAAACAAGAAAATAAATTGATATGGTGGTCAAAGTCGCATTTCAACGTAGCACAAATTAAGACTACTACTTGACAGAACATTCTTTTAGAACTGTGAACCTCTCTGAGATATGGCTTTGTAGGGGTTTGGAGCTTCGAAAAGTTTTATTATATATCCACATTGAAGTGAAAGAAGATATACTTACAATCCTAAAGCGATCACAGTTGCTGGGACGTTCAAAAGCAACATCTTCAGATAGTCAACAGACAGATCACTGTAAACCTGCAGTAAGAATGTAAAGCAGCATTAGGTAAGGTTAAGCCATGTAAAGCAGCATTAGGTAAGGTTAAGCCCTGAGCCAAGTATCATTTAGTTAAGAATCACTCTGGGCTATCAATTAGAAGAGTGGAGAAAAAACAATACACCTTTCTACTGCGGAGACTGCATCGCGGACCCTCTACTACAATGTCACTACCTTCTGCCTGGAAGAAAATTGTGGTAGTAAATTAAGCGATACACAATAACCTTGTGTTGCGGCATCATCTTACTACACATTCATTTAGCTAACAAAATAGACTTGGTGAATCTAGAAAAAGAAACAAGTCCAATTAATAAAAGTATAGCGCATTGTGCTTGTACTCCTCCATTATTTGCTCTTCCAACTAAAGCAAAAGAAGAGAATCTAAAACCTTTGTGTTTGAACTTTGGGATTATGTAAATTGATACATTCTATATAAAATAAAAGTCTACCATTGAAAACTATACCAAGTAAACATGGAAAGATAAGAACAAACCTTCAATTTTTGCTTTAGTTTATCGAACTCCTGATCATTCAGAATTGGGTTACCGGCCACATAAGCCATTGAGGCTTCCAGGAATCTCTGCTCATCCGCACCTGTCAAAAAAAGCCAAGTGGGAAGTTGGGCGTCGGGAAGTTCAAATAACATAAAGAAAAATACGTCAACATTTTGAATCCATACTTAGCATAACAACGCTGCTTCCTTCCCACATTAGCTCTTCCTTGAGATTATCAAATTCTTCATTTGACATTATAGCTTTTCCCTCATAGTAGAAAGCCTGTAGAAGTCAAGAGGTCCAAATATCATGCACAAAACAATAGCAAGCCAAAGTTCATTCTCCCAGGTAGAAGCAATATGATATGAATGCGTAGGAGATCAAGATATTGGTTCACCCTACTTGTAATGCTTGAAGAAACTCTTGCTCCATTTCACCCAAAGACTTCTTTTCTTTCTTGTCTATGCTACAGTATTGCAGGATTTTACTATCAACAACCTCATCTTTTTGAACCTGGCCTGAAAATTATAGTAAAGAGATGTGCCATGAACTGAAAGAAAGAAATGAAGCTGAAAGTATACGAAACAGCGAGGCAAAAGTAGTGATTCTAAGAGAAATAAATTATTGGCTCATGCATTTCATTGTCTTCCCCAGTAAAAAAGTAGCTGCTATTCTCGATGGATTTTACTTATATTTCCTTTGATTAACACTAGTAAAGAATCCTGACCATAGAAATGTCTAAGAAGCACACTAGTAAAGAGATGTGCCATGCATGTGAAATATGAGATATTTTCCATATTCTGGCTAGTTTTAATACCCATAAATGGTCCAACTTTCAGTAATAATAATTTCTTGATTTTGTGGTAAAGTGCCAATGTGCTTGATGGGAGCACATTGATATATTTTATATTAATGTTGAATATATGTTGAATTGGCTTACATGAAATCCCTCGCATCAATTCTTTAAAGAAACCAACGTTGTGATCATTCACGCAAGTACAATCTCAGGCGACAAACGATTTGATTAGCATCAATGTTTCAACCTAGAATCGACCAGAACAACTTTCCTTTTGAACGGTCAAATAGTATGAACTCGTATGTACGTATTAATTGATACGTACTTGCTGAGAAACTAAAAACTGAGAGTAATAGCGCAATAGATATTCTGTTTTCACACAAAAGTCAATTATTCAATATCCTCCTACTTGTCCCAACTCTCATAATTCAGCAGGAAGATTAAAGAGCTAATTCGGACTTCTTTATCGTAATCAACAGATAAGGCTAAAAGAGATCAATAGAAATGAAAAACCCAACACTTCCAAATGATCATTCCAAAATATGGGTCAGAAAAGCATGATCCAAACCTTGTTGATCAGCAGTTGCCTTGACGGGAAGCATAAGCATTCGGCGTCGAAGACAAAACTGTTTGCCATTGAACTGAACAGAGTGAACTCTGGCAGAACAAGAAGATGATGATGATGGCGAGACGAATGGTCTAGAGACAGGGGCAACGAAGAAACGAGGAGATGGGAAAGCGAAGGATAATTTGTCAGCCATTGATGAATGATAAAGAAGAAACGAGTAGCTTTGTTTATGACGCGGAGGTTTCAGGTGGACTTAAGTGTGGGAAGGAAATTATGTTGAATGGTTGCATTTACACTTATGATGGATATTTAGGTATTGTGTGTTTTGTCAAGAGACAAGGGAAGGAGACAGAGTGAAGCAAATACAGAGACAGAAACAGAGGAACCTCAAACTCGACGGATAAGGTCATATGGAAACGTGTGGAGGGAAACGTAACCAAGATTTTAAAAAAGATCATGCAAAGGGTTGTTTTTATTTAATGCCTCTTTCTGGGTCAATATATTTATCATCATGCAGTTTATTACAAACTTTTAGGTGCTTAATTTGTTGCATATTTTGATTCTGATTTTGTACATTGTAAAATAGGTACTAGAGGACTCCCCTTAAGCTACAGAATAGATGTCAAAACGTTTGAAATTACAAGTTGAAGAATGCATCTAAAGAAACATGCTTCTTAAGAATGCAGCGAACTCTTGGGCCAGCTGTAGCCTCTATATGGAATGTATCAGGCAGCAAAGAGAGATTAGTCACTGGCTTCGGCCCAGTGGACACCTCCTAAGAAACCAAAAAACAAAAAAAAAGAAACATGCTGCTTTAGTGTTGAGAATTATATTCCATGGTTCGTTTAATCCACTCCACCTTAAATTTTCTAAAAGTTTAAATCGATACTCAACTCAAAAATTTAATTCTAATAACTATACAAAATATAAATAGTTTATTAAACTAATAAAATAAAAATTATAAAACAATAAAAATTATATTTCATAAAAAGTTGAGATAAATAAATATAATTCATGTTTTGATGAAAATATAACATGAACATGAAAATCTAGAATCATTATTAGATAATAATTATATGTTAAGAAAACTATTTAATTACTTATAAATATTAGATTAGGAACAAAAATATTAGTTTTTTTGATATAACCTAAAGTAAAATAAAGTTGAAAAGATAGCTATTGCATGATTAATTTAATCATACTATCATCAATCATATACTTGTTTATGACGTTGTACTTCGAGTTTTATGTATTTACTATTAAATTTGTCAAATGAAAATTTGTTTTTGGCGTTTTTTGTATTAATATATTTTAAGAAGACATTTAATTTAAAAATATAGATTAGTTCATACCTCATTTTCTTGGGAAAATAAAAATAATTAGGTAAAACAATGTAAAAGTAGAGTTATAAGTAAATAGATATTAGTCTCCAAATAACAGGTAGAAGTTTTTTACCCTCTCCTACAAAACCAGGCTTACTCTTTTTTTTTTTTACCTTAGTTTCTTCTTGCTTTTTCACAGTAAATATAAAATTGTGAATAAATTAGTCGCTTCTTTTCTTTCTTTCTTTTTTCCCGAGTATAACTTTTTCTTTTTGTTTAAAGAGTAAAGCGGCTAATTTTATAAAAATGAACCAGTACACGAAATTAAGAATGTCAATATTTCAGTCTTTAAAAAAATAAATTCAAAATAATATTCTTTTTAATAAAATAATATCATTTTAATTAAGATTACCGAGCTGAATTTGAATTCGGCCTGTTGACTTCAAACCGACAGCCTATAATACTAGGCTCCATTAACTTCTGGAAGGCCTTTGTATTTGTTAATTCTATAATCCAGCACAAACAAATAGAGGACTGGGCCTTGTTTTGGGTCAAAGGCGTTTCTTCTTTCTTTCCATTCATTTTTTTATGGATTTTATTTTAATTTAATAATTTACCAATTTCTTACTGGTTTAAAAGAATTTCTAGAGTAGTCTAAAAAATTAACTAAACTTTTATCTCCTTTAAATTTGAATAATATTTGTTTTAACAAACATTAAGAATTAAATGCAATATTTTAAAAAGAAGTTTTTAATTTTTTATGAAGCAAAGTAGACAAAAAAGAATATATTATAGTTATAATTTTAAAGTAGGAAAATTAAAATTTACAGTGAAAATTAGTCTTTATTTAGAGTTATAAAGTTAAGAAAATTTATCTTAACTTTTGGAATAAGATAATAGAAATTTTAATATATAAATAATAATTTGAATTTCAAGATAGAAATAAGGAAATTTTTTAATTTTGTATTGAAATAAAAGGTAGGAAAATTGAGAAGAATAAAGAAAATTTTTAATTGAAAGTTTTGCTTTTGAAATATAAATATATTATTAAGCCTAAATTTTTTATAAATAAAATGAAAAATATATTAAATTAAGATTAATTTTCAATTAAACTGAGATAAAAAAAATATGTATTATTTTGAAGAAAACTAAATATATTGAGATATTAAGGTTGCATTACTTACCTTAAATTTAATATATTTCCTAATTTATTGAAACGAGTTAAAATTTTAAAAATTATAAATTTATACATAATTTTTGAAAAATAAACGATTGTTTGATTTCACTTTTATTTTTTAAATAAAAATATATGATATTTTTATTTTTAACAATAATTAAATAATAGATTAATTAATTGTATTAATTAAGTATATAATTTTATATAATATTTATTTAAATTATTGATAAAAATAAACAAGTAAAATTTTATTTATAAACTAAAATTATTTGTTAATATATTTTTCAATTATTAAAACTAATTTTATTTGAAATTATATATTTTAAACATATTTTATATAAAAATAATTTAATAGTTTAATTTAAACAAATAAAATTTTACTAAATTTAAAAATAGATAAAGAAAATAAAAGGACGGTGGTTGTCTTAATATTATCGATTGGACTTATTGGCCGAAACGCAAAGTGGGATTCTCAACGGCGTCCTCGAGGGAGCGCACGGGTCATCACGTGGCTGTGAATGATTGGTAGACGCAAGGGTCACTTGTCAATTGTTGGTGGCGAGTAAGTAGACAACATTAATACGGCTAAAACTTTGTCGTTTTCGGCCGACCACCGAAAAGCAACGCTTAGCCCAGCCCAAATTTGTAAACTCCGTCTCAACTTTAGTGATTTTGTTTGTTCAATTTCTTTCTTTTTTCCTTATTTTTAACCTAATTATCCTAAACTATTTTAATCATGTTTTCGACGTCTGGTTCAGCACTCCTAAAAGCAATAACTTGATTCCAAATTAGAAGTTTGGTTTTCTCCATCCCTAAAACCTATTATTTGATTGTAGAATGGGATTTGCTTTACACTTCAATTTTTGAACATTATGATATTTCATTTGGAAATTAAATCCCTTATTAATATTCTTTCTGCTTATTCTTATGTTTGAGTTTAGACTACACTTAAACCTCGCTTATTTGTACAGATAAGTATAAAGAGAGAGTTCAATTTTGAGCCCTCCTAATTTAAACTTAAATTTTATTTTAATAACAATGAATTTATCTTCTAAATTATATTCTAAGTTAACCAAATCTCTTCTTTTATCATTCCAATGTACTTCTTCTACACCTACCATTCACCTCTATAATAGGGATTTGGGATTTTGTATTCCTATTATGGGACCTTTGTTTTCATTTTATGGCAGCTTAAGTGATAACACGACGGTCTATACCTATTCCTATAAATCTATAATGGGACCTTGTTTTGGTCATAGACTCGAAACTATTTACATTGCGTCATGAATCTCCGTTCGAACAAAACTTCAAAGTTAGTTGGTGAATATTTTGTTATTCCAATCTCATTTCCTTTATAACTAACAATTTAGTTTTTTTAATAATTATTGACAAGCATGTGTGTATAAAATCCAGTTAACTGGTCAACAGTATAACCTTTCTATTGACAATAAGATGCTAAAGATGCATTTGGTATTGCAGCTATGCTTGTGAAACTTATGTTTCATTCCAAACACGACCCCGATTTGGTTTGGTAGCCATGATGAAGAACGTGCTTCAACCAACCTCGATTTAGTTAACTGTAGAAGTTTTTCATGATGCCAATCTAGGTTTCAAAATGACGGCAACTATTATATGATTTAAAACATGAAAACCAGGCCATCCTTTGTAATCATGCTATAATAAATGAATCTTTGATATAATAGCTCAAAATTAGAGATAAGAGTGGAAATAGTTCTTCAAGCAGATGGGAAAAAAAAACGACCTAATTAATATCATCTAATCATTTAAACTAAACTCCCCGAAAGATCTACATTTTTTATAGGCATATGTTAGATTAATTTTTTATTATAAACTAAGATTACCTTCCTTGTTCTCAAACTCCATTTTACTTTTAAAGTGATTATAGTTTAAAGAATACAAATACAATTTCTAGAATCATCATCATCATCATACTCCGAAGTCTCACAATGAAGCAGGATCTGGGAGGTCTGATAATACGCAACCTTACCCTTACATCGTAGAGAGGCTGTTTTCAGTAGACCCACATGTAAATGTGACAAGATAATAGTGATGAAAAAAATTAAAAATAAATAAAAATAAATAAGTAATAATAATGATAAAAATAATAGTAATAATAATGATAAAAATAATAGTAATAATAGAAATACAATCTCTAGAATCCTGTTGTAAAAAAAGAAAAGGAAATATCCGGTGTCTAGAGTCTAGACTCTTGACTCTAGATTATCATCCTCCCATACAATCTTAGAATAATAAAGAGCATTGCTGGACCTTTCGCGACCGTGTTTGTCAATAGTGACCTCAGCTATGTCCTTGTCAGTTTCTCCAGAAACCTCAGGCTACTGAGGGTTTTCCCTGCTTTTAGATCCTGCCAGTCCCATTCATGCATCCCACCAACCGCGCATGTAGCATATGCACAGAAATGACTCTTATTTACCGTAACTCTCCGAAAAGAAAAGAAAAGGAGCAATAATTCGTGTACCCCTCCAACTGCAATAGTAAATTGCAGGTGAAGGTTTTAGACTGGACAATGGAGTGACGTACAGAGATGGACCCTGAGCTGATTCTGAAACTTCATTTTCAGCATGACCACAATAATTCTATAGTTTCATCTACAACACATCAAACCTCTTTGGCAACACTGGCTTAGTCACAAACCAAATGTAACAAAAAGACAAAACAGGAAGTATAGTACCACTTCGACAATTTAATGTCACTTTACCCATTTACAGACATATCACCGTATGTATAACATGTATAGGTTACACAAATCCTTCGTTCACAAAATTTCCGTCGGAATAAAAGCTAGATGATAGTCAACTTCTGCATATTAAATTATTCATAAGTAGATTTCACTATAACTACTTGAGATATATTATTGCTTTGATGAGATTGCTACTTGAATTTAAGTTTAGAACATATATACTTCAGATGGTCAGGTACAGACCGCTTAGTAACCTCTAGTAAAACAAACAAGAAAACAACTTACTGCTACTATCTACACATATGTAGGCACAAAATAACTCTTTTACCTATACCTGTCAAGTTTCCTCCCTTTGTTTCCTTATATTCCTTTTGTTATAAATTGGAAGTGCTTCATAATGCATAAATATAACTAAGTTATTCGGATCAAAATTGTAGTGATGGAAAAAAAAATGCAAAGTTAGATTAAAAAGCATTAATGTAATGTTGGGTCTTATAAAATATTTTTATTTTTATTTTTGATGGAAAATAGAAAATAGAAAATAGAAAATAACACTGAAAATGAAAAATCTACTTGGTTTTAAAACATTTTTATAAGTTCATTTTAGAAAGAAAAAAATTATTCTCTTTGTTTTAACATTAACTACCCTGACAGTAAAAGTAATATTTATTTTTATTCTTTTCTAAGAGATAATTTTTTAAATTTAATAAATTTTCATTTCTTTCTTAAAATATAATTTTCTTTAGATTTATTAAAAAACATCTTCTTTATTTTGAGTACCCAATACACAAGGCTCTCCGCTTTACGGGGAGAGTTATTATGTACATAATTTTTCCTTTGTATTTTTACAAAAAGATTATTTCCATTACTTGAACCTATAATCTTATGATTACAAAGGAGCAACTTTACCGATTGTTCCAAGATTTACTCTCTAAGTGTCTAATATAGTGTTTCATATGAAAAATTAAAGCTATGTCATTTTTATTTTCATAAAGGGTAAATGGTAATTTGGTAAGTTTGCTTGGTAGTTCAAAATATAAAGCATTTCCTTAATCTACTTCAATTTGAAATGTTTTCTTCTTTCACACATTCTGGAAATCTTATTTTAATGGTTTCCTCTTTTCAAACTGAATATTTAATAATGATATTTTTAACTATTTCTTTGAAATAGATGTTTTATAATTTATTTTAGAAAACCATCTTCATTATTATTCAAATAACAAAATTGCTTCTAAAATATAATTAATTAAAATGATTTTAAGAAAATGAAATAATTATAAATTATAAAAACATTATGAAGTTATTAGATAAAAGCATATATAAATATCTACGTGGTCTATATTTAATCTGATTAAATCTAAATATAAATATTTATAACTAATAAAAATGATATAGATTTGAAATTAAGAAGAAAAAAATGACTAAAATAATAGACTGAAACAAAGATACAACATAGAATGAAAAGAATATTTTTTAAAAACATGGAAATAAGTTATAACGTGAAAGTACAAATGAATTCAATATTTTTTTTAACCCACGAGATGTGTTAAGTAGGTCTCAATTGTGGGAAGATACCTTTAAGCCATTCACACCTAAACTAATCCCCACTCAAACTGGATAGGTCCTTTGCAGGAGATAAAACTCTGGCCCTAAGTTTTAAACGATTGCATACATGAGGGAGATTCGAACCCGCGACTTCACTTAAGTCAAGAGAGCCTCTTACTAACTCACTTTCGGATTGGAGTTTCAAATTTTTTATTTGTTATGGCTAAAAATTGTAAAAAAGTACAATTTAAAACCCTCAAAGGGACCGGACAGTCAACATATGGCTAAAAAGGACAAAACAAAATATGTAAAACGAATCCATCTTGAACAGTTGATGACGAAGTGTCTTTATCTAGGTGAACAACAAAATGCGAGTTCAAAGGATTTTATGTCTAGAACGTGGTATTGAGTATTTACTCACGTGCATATTATAGTCCACAAAACTTGAGCAAGTTCTGTTTCTTGAGGATACCCGTAACGTTAGGTTGAAAACCAGTTCTCATACGATTTCAAGTCCAAGGTACTGCCCATAGAACTTCTCTCAGACCGGAGGAATTGCCCACAGATTTCTATGAGCCTCACTTTTAACTTGTTTCGTATTTTCTTCGACTTGACTTAAGTCTGTCTAAATTAGCTATAAATTTTAATAAATTCAACTTTAAGCAGAAATTCCGTTAAAACGTAAGGTTTAAAAAAGTTTTAATAATACGAAATATTATTATTAACTAATAGAAAAATTGTTTCTAATAATTATATAAATTTTAGTTTTCAGATTCCAACAATGTTTTTAGAGAAACTAGTTAAGAGTGATTAATAAAATCTAAGCGTTATTCTTAAGTTTATTTCCAACTTTTACCACCCTATATGTCCACGTGGCACGCCTCAACCACCGTTCTCCAAAGAATCCCACGCCTACGGCTTTTTGTTCATTTTCTTCGTGTATTTTATTTCCCACCAGTTTGATGCCTTCGGCTTCAGTGCATAACAGTTATCGGTGGATCCAAAAGAGCATGTCTGGTCGGAATGGTTCTTTATTATTTCGAATCAACTTGGCTCCATTTGATTTACTCGCTTAATAGCGTAAGTTAATGGATAATCATCTGACCTCAATACAATAGTGGAGTTGTAGCCATAGGCCCATTTCAATAGTAAGAATGAATTTTAATATACGAATTGAAATGGATGGATGTGTAATAGTAACATTTTTAATGTGGATACATTAGCAATCTAAAATTAATTTTAAAAAACGAAACTTTATCGGTAATACATAAAATTAATCTGTTGCCGTTGATCACGGATGTCACCTGGCAGCTGGCTGATAAACACAAGCAACCACCAAAACAAAGTTGACTATAGTGTTGTTCTTTTGCTTTTTTTATGAGAAAAGGTTGACTTGTTTGGTTGTTATAGGTAGCCAGGGTCCTTGTTATGCTTCTGTGCGCTTGCAAGGGGAAGAGAAATCTCGTTTACCTTATTTAGTTCCAAGCCTCACGTCCACAAGTTTGACAGTAAATAAATAGGACAGTGTGAATCTACAGAGACAGGCACAGGCTTAGAGCCTGTTTGGTTCAGCTTTTGAAGAGTGAATAAATACTTTTTTTCACCGCAGAAGTTGTTTTTAAGAAAAACTGAGTGTTTGGCTGTAAAATCCAAAAGCACTTTTGTTATAGAAATAGCTTTTTTAAAAGCTGAAATACAACTTTTTGAGAAGCTTAAATTTGAAGCTTTTCAAAAAAGTACTTTTTCATGTAGATTTTTCATATCAATTAATTTAGTTACTTTTAACTTTATATTTTTACACATAATTCCCACAATACCTACAAATACATCTTCACGTTTATTTTGATATCTATATAATATCATTTGACTTTTTATATGTTTTAATATTTATTTTTGATATTAGTTTTACTTATATCATAATCCATATAAAAGATTTTATTAGATATATTTTTATTTTTATTTTATATGGTTTAAAATTATATAATAATTAATATATTTTACTTTGCATATTGTTTAACATATTTTAAATAATTTTTATATTCATAAATAATTTTTATTACAAAATAAAATATAGTTAAAAATAAAAGTACTTTTTATTTTTATATTGCCAAACAGTCTATTGTATGAAGTTCTTTCAAAAAAGTTCTTTTTTAAATAACAATCAAACAGTCAACTGACTTTTTAAAAAAGCTATTTCTAGAAAAGCTTTACTAACAAAAACTCTACTACTAAAAACTCTACTGAAATAAGCCAATCCAAACAGGCCCTTAGTTTCAATGCTTCACCGCGAAGCAATTAATGCATTTCAACACAGAATCTGAAGCACAGACCATGGTGGGAAAATGATTACATAACTAGGGACAAAAAGCAACCTATCTAATGCAAGCCAAGAGAGTCCTTAGCCGAGAAGGTTCCGTACGTTAATCTGGTATGCCTCTAAATTACAAATTTGAATAATTTATTTAATGATTTGACAATGCAACGATCATTTAAATAATGGATAATAAATTTCTGACATCAAATAAATCCGAACCTTCGACACAAATCCTTAAAGAATGACACATTCCTAATCCACCCATATTAGAACATATGTACCTTACCCTTACGGGTTTCGAGGAAAAGAAATAGCACTGAGGGAAGAATCGGACACGGTTTCAGTTGTGGGAACCACTGCCCTTTGCGAGGCCTTTTGGCTCAATATCCTCTCTTTTTAGCCAACTTCTCTTCGTAAGGACTGAATTTGATGCGAGCCCAAGTCAATGCCACTTTACTGAATGTTGTCTGCTTTTTATAAAAAACTAAAAACAAAACATCTTCGTCTCTACTCCATCCATCCACTTAAAGCTCCCGTTCAATGGCTTTCATATTCTAGTTATCAAACTGGTGTCTTTATCTCTACTAGCTGAGTATTTGATCTTGATCAATCTCGCCTTGGTCCCTGTTTTAGGAAGAGGAATGAAATACTTTTCAAGTACAAATTTCCTTCCAAACCAAAGATAGATAGCTCTTGTTGTATCTGTAGTCTCCTTTTACAGCTTCTGTCAAATTAGGCCAAAGTTGGAGCTTTTCTGGCTATGGATACACAACCGATCGGATTCAGATTTCATCCAACCGACGAAGAAATCATCGACCATTACCTAAAGCTGAAAATGAATGGTTACGATTCTCTCGTCGATCATGTAATCTCCGAGGTTGATCTCAACCGAGTGGAGCCCTGGGACTTACCAGGTAGGTGCTACCCAATTTATCAAACTTGGTCAACTTCCTGGTTTTCTTGCCAAAATTTGATCTTAACGTATAAATTTCTACCTTGGATGAACTGTAGATCGTTCACGACTGTGGTCAGACGATCAAGTTTGGTACTTTTATTGTAGACTTGATTACATCAAGTCTATGAACGGAAAAAGAGCCAACAGAACAACCAAGTGTGGATTCTGGAAAGTCACTGGGAAAATTCGTGATGTGAAAGCTAAACGCACAGGGGAGGTGATAGGGAAAAAGAGGAGTTTGGTTTTCCATAAAAAAGAAGGGCGTGATTGTAAACCTACGAGGACCGACTGGGTCATTCACGAGTACCAGTCTGAAACCACACTTCCAAACCAGGTTGGTGTCTGAAGCTACCATCTGACTGCAATTGAACTGAGAATGTAATGTTTTGTTTCATTTACGATTGGATTCTTCTGTCATATTCTGGCCTCGCTTTTATGTTACCCGTTTGAGTTGTTTTGCTTAGATATTAAATGCTTTTCAGAATGTCAAGTTCTCTTATCACATTTTCTTTAACTTTGGCCAGAGAGCTTTTGTTCTCTGCAAGTTGAAGGACAAAGCCTCACAGAATGAAAGTTCACTGCATGAGGAAGGTGGACCTAGTTGCTTTTTAGGGTCTGATTTGGATAATCTAATAGCAGAGCATGGAAATCTTGAGGTGAGACACAGCTTACCTCTTGTTTAGCTTTGAGTTATGCTTGCTTCGAGCTGATGGGTATCGTGTTGATGATTTTTATTTCAGGGTATTTGCCTTGCTGATCTCTTAGCATCACCAAACAGTGGCTTCGGTAGTGACCCTCAAGTTTACACCAATGAGGAGGAATGGGCAGATTCAATTGTTGTTGAACCAGGTGATTACAGCGATGAAGGAATTCTGGGAATGAATCCGTCTGGTTCAAGGATTTACAAACATGAGCATCAAACAGGCTACCAAAACCTTGTAGGAGAGGAGGAAGTTTCTTCCCAAAGAATTCAATTGCAAGGGGAAACATCCGTCGCAGTGTGTGAAAAGGTAAAGAACTTGAGCTGCAACTTTCCAGGCCAAGGAAACCATCTGCACGTATCCATTTATTTAAACTTCAAATGATTTCGTTTTACAGGCTAGAGATGCTACAAGGGATGATGCTGCAGTTGAGCTTCCTCCTAAGAGAAGCTCTGTGGTGGCTCCAAAACAGGACAGGGAAATGGCTAGAGTTATCACTGCAAAACCAACTATAAAGTTGCAATCAAATAGGTCACGTGGCGATGATAGGAAGAGTCCATACATTCGTTTTGAAACTCCTAAATCAGGCCATGAACAAAGTCCACCATCAGTGTACATTGTAAATGTTGTGGTTGGCCTCGTATTGTTTATAATCATTCTCTGGGAAATGCTGACATTTTAGCCACCCTCTTTCCTGGGTATTGGTTTTTTTTTTTTTTTGCCGTCTGATCATTAGCAGAAGAAGACCTGCAAGGGAATAAGGTAGGGTAGAAATGGACAAGTTTGCAGTCTCTTGTCTTATGGTCTAAAAGTGTTCCAGCCCTGGTTAATAGAAAATTTATGGCCTTCACTTTTACTTCTGTTGTGCTTTTCAATTTTTGTTTTTAATTTTTAAAAATAAAAATAAAAACAAACAAACTCATATTTTCAAATTACTTCATTCATTGAAGATCCTAATTTCTGCTCATGGATTGCTTTAATGACTGGCATTGTGTCAGGTAACTTGTTTTCCCTGAACGCTATGACGGTTTGTAGATTGAGGCACTCAAGCCTGTAATATCCAGGGGATCTAAGCCGGAGCACCTGAATGGCAAGCAACTTTACTGAATCTGCACATAAACAGGCGCTGCTGTAATGATCCATGGTAGAATCATTAATTTCCACAAACACATTAAACGTTACCAATAACCTTAAACCTAACGTCGAGACTCATGAAATTCACAATATACTCCAGTTCCTTAAATCTCTCGTTCTGACTTCTACAATTGTTCTGTAAATTTCTTTTCTAAGCCCTGATCTTGATCTTGCAAGCCCCACTTTTCTCTTTAAAATACCCCAAGTTTAGGCCTCATATCTCCTGGACTTATATATATTTCTAGCCCATGGAGTAAGTGCGGTTGTGAAAATTTTGACCCATGACGAATAATGCCGACCCAAAAATTAACATTTCAATTGATTTTGCCATTAGCTTATTATAGGTAGCAGTCTTTTAAAAAAAATTTAATTGCCAAAATTAATATATCAAGTTGAAATAAATTGCCCCTCAAACATGGTAACATAAAAGGTGGTCATTTGGGAAGTTTTAATTATTAAAATTTGGTCACAAAGGAAAAAGAAAAACTAGCTTTTGAACTATAAAAGATTTGAACACAATTTTACCTTAAACTTATTTTAACCAGCATTCAGACGAATTATTAGTCTATTAGTCATGTTAATGCTGGGAAAAATAAATATCTAAAATATATTATTCATAAGTTATTACAAAATTTTATATAATAAATGTTGAAATATAAAGGATGGTAGTTTGTCCCATATTGCAGAAAGAGAGGAAAGAAGAATAATATATAAGTCTGGTGGGCTACTCCATCTATCACCAATTGGTTTTAAGATGGAATTTCGCTTAAACTTGTATGTGGCCTAACTTTCCTTCACATATGAGCCCGTATACTCATTGTAAATTCTAACAATAAACACTTGAAAATAATAATTAAAAATTCTGTCATTAAAAAATTTGAACTCAATGAATTAAAAACATTAACCCAATGGAATTTCCATTATAATATATTGTAATACCATCTATATTTATCTCCATATGTGACAAGCAAATCTCAGTTATATGGACCTAATTCTCACTTAAATTGAACAGGAGACCTTAAAACTTTCCAAGCCAAACCATGAGAAGTGGAGGCGAAAAGATATTAGGGTATTTGGTTCGCGAGGGTCTTTAAGTAGCCTACGTAAATGCCATACTATTTCAGTCCCAACAGTTCGATCCTGGATGGATTTCAATGGCATCACTACCCCATCTTGACAGAGAAAGGAATAGGATTTTAATGGTTACTATAAATTCCCCCTTCATCTTTTCCATTTAGCATGAGAAAGCAACAGTGCATGTGTTGATACACAGTTGGGGAAGCCGTATACAGCCAGAGAAAGGAAAGGCATGCGCGTTCCATTTAATGCCCGTTTACCCACAACCAAAGAAGAGAAAGGACGTACGACGTAGTGGTCCATGCAAATTTATCACAACTTCGTCCTATTCAATCGCTCATTCAACTTGGTTTTCAACCGTGTTTACATTTGCATGTATCTTTGTTTTCTTTTTTTCTTTTAATTTTCCTGAGATCTCCATAAAAGGACAAGTTATCATACCAAAAATGGTTTTCTTTACCTAAAACACATGTGCCCTTCTTTATCACCTCATATCAATTTCACCTATTGAGCCTAAACCTAGCTATACTCTTTCTTTCTCTATAGCCTGCTGACCATTCTATGCCTCGTCCTCAATCTTTAGGCCAATAATTGGACCAAGCTGTCGTGTTTAATATACTTTATAACATAATTATTGCTCCTTTTCATTGAATCTTCATAAAACACTTGTGCATGTTACCTATCTTTTGTAGATAAGCTGATATTTCTTGCTTGCTACAGGATTATTTGCTGTGGGTATTTGTTTTAACCGCAGCACTCAAATGGGCATTAATTATTTGATATGGAGTACTCATTTTTTTTTATATCAGGTTAAATGTTAATTGTTTCCAAATTCATTAAATGGATGGAGTACCAAAATAATAGTGAGGATATATGTCAAAAACTGAATTTACTTATACCTTAAATACTTTGATACATTTAGGAATTGGGAGTTTGATAAATTCCAACGAATCGATGCTCTTTCACACGATCTTACAAGATTGTTCAACTTGGGTGCATTCTAGTTTTGTGAATCATCTAATAATGTTCTTAATTATTTGACGAATAGTTCATGATATATAGTTGTTCAATACTTTTACGACAAGAAAACCACCGTACAAATCATTATTCATTAAGAAATGGGCTAATTAAATTCCAGGAAACTCTGTTATTTTTCCTTGCAAATTCCAGGGTAAGAGTTTCAGAAGAAAATTTCAGGGTTACCAGAGTTCCTGCAGGTGTTTCCATAATACAGTAAAATTTTCTACAGTTGCATGGTACTGTAGCCCCATGTCTGGACATCTACGAGCAATTGGACTAAAAAATAAGGAAGGAATCGTAATCTCATAGCATGCGCATCTGCTCCTAATCATGTCATTCTTCTTCTTTGGCCTCTTTCACCCTCTCTGTACCTCTCCGTTTTACACTGACACATCCACATTGTGCAATACATAGTTTTGCAGAAGAAAGGGATAGGTGGGTGTATGTAAGCCTCAAGCCGTCAGGCTACGACTAAGTGTATGCAATCAAATATTTAATGATGCATTCTTTGATTAGATATAAGAAGTGTATGCTGCTTGAACTTGTTCTGAATTGGACGAGTGGTACAAGAGAAAGAAGTAGTAGAAAAGAAAGGTACCGGTTTAAGATCGGCCTAATTTCTTGTTCACTAAACTGATGGAATCTTAGATATAGACCTAATATACCAATTGATTTGTTCGTGGACTGTCACAACAGGTACGTGTGATGTCTATGTCCATATTTACTCTCCTGATGAGCACACACAAAGGCTTGGTTGATGAGCAGTTCCGACACCTTATGCATTGCCATGTTTCCTGATGGATTGAGTTTGGGACTGCATTATTACAATCAAACAGAAGAAAAGGATAAAGATAAATTGTTAATTGATATTGAAACATCTGACCTATTTCCATTCAGGGAAAAAAAATGAAGGAAATAGCTGTCGAAATATAGATGAATTATGGAGTTAAACCCCATGTGTGTATATATATGTAATTCATCTATATATGCATTTCACTAGTTCTGAGTACAAGCAGGTTATAAGCTGAAAGGGATCGTGATGTTATTAGGTAAATGATCATCATATGCTCTGTAAGAGACAACTTTCCTGAGAGTCCCTCATCACGAAGGGTACATAGTCACACTCCATGACAAATGGCTCATGCAATGGTACATATATCATGCACCATAACAAACTCAATTTCAACATGGATCCGGTAATGATGCTTGTAACCCAGTGTATAGCGTAAGAAATACTTCCAAGTTCCAACTTCCCTAATCTATATGGTACAAGTAATGTTAGTCTTCTTTCTTGCTCGTTCAAATTACCAAGAATAGAGTATTATTTGAGAAAAATAGTTAGATCTCCCTTGGCATTAATTGATTTCGTTTTTAGAAGGACAAAGTAGTTAAAGATTAGGTTTTGACTTCATATAATTTGATACTTTATCAAATAATTTATGTTTTTAGTAATTTACCAATAGCAAAATCAACTTTTAATTTCAGTTAGATTTAGAGAATAGACTTGATCAATAAAGATTATTTTGAATATACACTTACTCATGATCTGAACATTGTTGTAGTGGCCTTGTTTATCAAACTCCACTTTAATTAAGAAAGTGTTTCCAGAAAAAGCTTATATGTAATACGTTATATACATTCTAACCTAATCATTTAAGAAGGGCTGGTCGTAGCTAGTAGTAATAGTTTTAGACACAAGAACGAACTTTGCTGTTTTGGGTGCCGAGAGGTTGGACCAAAAGGCACCACAGACTTAGGTTATGAAGACTAAGAGATTTCAAGCAGGGATTCTACAACCAACCTACTTTAATCATTCAGTTTACATTACTCAAAACATTATTTGTGGAAGTGTTTCCTTATAAGGAAGTGACAACTTTGAACAATAATGACGTTGCTTTCTGCTTCAATAGCCACCAATTTACGTCTCAAAGAAATTCATATCAACAGCCAACATAGGGATAAGGAAGTATAAGTACAATATCTTAGCGTAGATCACATTCCAATCAGAACCAACTTACCTTCTTATGTCTTTGCCATCATGAACTACCCTATTCAGTTGCAGCTTGCTGTATGATAAGATAACTGATGTAAATAGGCTTAAGTCCATTCGTATCCTTCTTGTACTGAAGTTAGATTACAAATCAAAACAGAAGAGCTATCAACTAGCTACTTAGAGAGACTGTAATGTTAATCCTATTGGAAGTTTTATAAGCCAAAAAAGTAAAGTTACAAAGTGCGTGTGGAAGGGGAATGCAGATGCATGAAGGTTTTTGAGGTAAACCTCGCTTTCAGATGTTTCCATCCATCTCACGGAGTTGGATAATAGACGCAAAAAAAATTTCATTAATTTTCAATAATTCTGAGAGAGTGAACTTGCAAATTTCCCTCAGAATGAAATCGGAATAAATCGAATATTTAATATTATTTGTGGAACACATTCTAAGAAAGAAAGAAAAGCTAAGATTTATGGCTGAAATTGACATACCGTTCAAAAGAAGACATTGAGGAATATTGGAAGCTGGTTTTCATTTCAATTTGGTGGATACTGCAGAGAAAATTGACTTCTGAGTTTCTTCTTGAGATGTGCAGATTTCTGATGGAATGGAAAAGATGTTCGATCCAAATTTGACTGCAAAGGTAGGACGGAAAGATGTATTTGATCAGAAAATCAGCACCTTGGACAAAGATGCCACGCTAAAAGATTAAAAGAGTACTCTTCAGGGAAGAATGTAGCTTTTTTGTTGTTGTCTTTATTGGAGTTGGAAACTAACAAAAATTGAAGAACCATTCCTGCATTTTCTATTGCCGATTGCATAATATCCTTATGTAAATCAAATTCCTGATTTGAACTAAAATGAAGTTAATGTACATAAGCAGCTTACTACTTGTACATGTCAAGATTAAGAGAAAATTTCAATTAGAAGATAAGTTTCGCTTCAATTATTTTCTGGAAATTCTACCCATAGATTAAGATCCGATGTCATTTTGGTGCCAAACTTTCAATGGCAGACCACAGATTCAATAATTGACTGTATAAAACTGTGAAGTATGAGCCGAAACTTTTGCAAACTAGAGGTAAGAAGGGATCTTGTACTCTTAATTCTGCAGCGTAAGTTAAATCTTATAAAGAAAAGCCAATGCTACGCAGTTCTGATGAGTACAGTAACCAAGGTCTTATTTCCTGAGGATCCAAAAGACTTGGCCTTTAACCGTAATGTAAAAGATCAAAAGATAAGTCACCTTGATCATACCACTTTACAAATCTGAACTGGAATTCAATCTCGGGATAGCTTCATTTAAGGAACCTCACTTTTAACAAGGAAGGACAATTTCTGTGTGCAGTAGAAGGATGAAGGTTGGTTTGGCTGTGAAGAGAAAACAAATATATATAAACAAATAGCTTACATATCAAGAATATACAAAAGGCCAACCAAGTTTATGAGAACTAGAAAATTTGTTAGGAATAAAGTTGAAACAGTAAGGATACAGAAGCTACCTTTTACAGCGCTGCAACTTCCTGCACAAAACCTGCAATCCAACTTAACTAAGCAGTAGGAAGAGCCTTAACCCAATAAGGTAATAGAACAAAAGAAAGATAAAAAGGAGGAACTTTTGCAGTGTCCCATTAGCCAGTGATATGTACCCTATAAGTTGTCAGATATATATATATATAGAGCGAGAGAGAGAATGTATAGTCTATGTCCAAAGAGGAACAGATATAACCCAAACAAACTGGGAAGAGCTCATCGCATAAATACAGTTATAATTGGGGAAGCAAGAAAAGAAAGCGCTATTGAAAGCAATTGTATATATATTAATAATCATCACGATATTCATCTGTATATATATGGCGTTATACACAGTTAAAAGGGTCTTTTCAGCTCAACATGTTCTATCTTTTTGCTCTCTATTCAAGTCTTTACAAACTCCCCCAATAGCCTTCGCCTATTGACTTGCTGTAGTACTACTTTGAAAGAAGTTAAATAAATGAAGAAGACTCATCAAAAAGATAATTAGCTTAACCAATATATCTCATGAAACCATCTTTTTCCCAATCGAATTCATCAGTACCCAGCGCTAAAAACTAAATGTGGAGTAATAAAGATTGTCTTCTTTCTTATTCTTCACTGCTTGGTGTATTTGATGATCAAAGATCCAAATCAAAAGACGAAGTCTTTCCTTTCTTATGAAGCTCAGCTTGCATTGTTGGAGTTGGGGCGGTAGTGGGTACTCTTGATTGGAGAAGTGGGAGAGATGAGGAAGCCAAATGGGGAGAGAACAAAGCCGCTGTGCCATGAGCAATGTTACTAGGAGTATTTACCGAGGATGAGGACGAATCATCTGCTATAGGACATTCCATGTTTACGCCGAACAACCTGAACCTCTTCCCCACAGTTTTGCCATGGACAACGGGAACTGAATCAATCATCATTGGCATCCGTTGGCATCCTTGTTGCTGTTGATTCATTGCCTCAATTTGGTGTGGCCCTGGTGGCCTCAAGTAGTACTGGGCTGCATTGACATAACCAGTTGCGAGTTGATGATGATTGTGGTAATGGTAAGGCTGAATAGTATTGAAGTTCAGATGATGCAATCGTTGTTGTTGATGGTGTTCATAGGGTCGTGACGGTATCGATAAAGACTGAGGCATGGGGTAAAGCCTGCCCCACCTCATCGACTGTGGCAAGTGTAGCTGATTTTGGAGCTCTAAATGCGAGTACGACGTGGGATCTGGTGCATTTGGCCTGCGTCTCCAGTCTATGTACAGATGATGCCGTCCTGACTCACCAACTCCTCTCTGAAATGACACAATATCGCCGGCATCGAGCTTCTTCTCCTTCACAAAGCGACTCCACCCTTTAGTCATCACATAGCTTTGACTACTATTCCAATAAGAGTAGCGAAACCTCCAAGACTTGCCGCTTCGATCCTCGAAGCTCAAGAGGAGGCCTTTCTCGCTCGATGTGGAGTCTAAAGGGAAGTACTTTTCAGCGTGCTGTTTTGGTATCACAAGACGGTTTAGCTTGCCTACATCGCTTGGAGTCACAACTTTGTCAAACATATGCTCTTTATCTACAGATCTACTACTCGTACCAGCTGCTCCACTAGTTTCAGATTCATTACTATTGCTCCCCAGCGACAAGTCCGTGATCTCCATCTGCTTGTCGAAATTGAAGTTTGGTTCTTGGTTCTTGTAATCATGTTGTGGTTCAGATGAGCTAAGCCATGGTTTTTGTTGCTGTGGCAGAAAAATTTTGTACTGGGTTGAAGAAGACGGGGAGTTTGGAGATGGAAAAGGAAGCTTACTTGTCATCACTGCTTCTTCTTCCTCCTCTTCTTCTTCCTCTTGTAATTCCTCTTTATCACGATACCCTTTTGGTTCTTCACCAAAGTTCATGATTGCCCACCTCAATTTCGAGCTTTCTGGCTATGCTGTGGATCTTGGAGAACAAAAACCCGCCAGAATAAAACGATGATATAAAGAATAAGGAAAAAACAATTGGAAGGTGGGAAAGAACCGAACTTTTTACATATTGAAGTGAAAAACTATAACAAGTCCTCACCTGAAAGGATTTGTTCGGTATGAAACTTTGTTTTTTTTGGTTCTTCAAGATCTGTGAGGCCACAAGAGAAGCAAAAGGAAGCTATCTTAGTACTACAAACCAAACGGTCGGTGCCTTCTTCTTTGACCAGGAGGATGTCATTGTAAACCCTAAAAGACAAGCCACAGATAATTCAATACATGAACATAAGTTATTCTTGTTGCTGACCTAGGCGAACAGAGAGGGAGATGGAGAGGGGGAGAGAAGGGTATTTCCCAAGTTGCTTCTCTCGTCCTCGAAGCTTCTCTTCACAAGTAGTGAAGCAAGATTATATATTTTTCTTTTTGTTGCTCTTTCGGTTCTTTAGGAATGACACATGACCATGAGATAGAGAAATGGGAGTGTAAGAGAGAAAAGAGTTATACGTAGGGGCCCATGAATGATCTGGTTCGACTCATGTGAGCATGTCCTTTTAATTATTTTCGGGTTATCTACTCTCCCCCATGTATATATCTTCCCACTATGACCCAACCAAGCAATGACCAGTTGGTCTTTAGAGTAATAATCTTGTAGTGAAATTTTCCTTCCAAGACACATGCATCATTTCTTCTAGTTTTTTTTTTACCCCCCCAATCTTCTTATCAGTCTAGTTGGCGAAAGAAAGGGACAGAGAGGTAGAGAGAGCATGCTCAGTTAGGTTCTGAGTTTTGACTTTGGTACCATTGATTATTTGCTCTGGTCCTGAGTAGTAAGAGAAAAGTCTATTTTCTCGTCCTAATCTCAGTGGGAATATAGATAGAGATTCCTTTAATTATATCATCTCTCTATCAATAGTCATATTTATAACTAGTAAAGCATCCAACTTGAAATCCAGCAATATCCCTTTTAAGAAGGTTGATGAGGTAGACATATATAATCTTCTTGTTCAAGTACTCCTGTCTCATTAGATATGTTAAATCTAATATAATTATAAATATATATATATAAACACAATCACCATAACGAATTCAAATTGTAATGTGTATTTATTATAATAGTATTACAAGGATTGCAGTCCCAAGTTAAAACCCTGATTCATCTAAGAAACAATGACTCATCAGGTTTGATTTCTCCCTTATATGCACCTAAATGTTGACTCTTTTAGAGTCCAATAGAAGTTATATGGCTCGCGGTTCTATATATCCATAGTGTAAGACAATGAGTCTCCACAAGCTATGACCTTAAAAGGGTAATTATATATGCTTGATTAGTTGCTTATCCTCCTTCAATTCAGCAAAAGCTAGTGATTAGGTTCTCTTCCTCGAGAGCGACAAAGTAAATGACATGAGTCATGACCATGGAAAGGCCAATCAGAAGAAAATAAACGCTTTACCAATGTACGCAACTAGAGCATACAATTGCAATCCATTGTATAGTTGTATATACAGTTGACTTGAGTTGTTGATGTTGGAATAGAAAACTACACTCGGATACCAATTTAACAAGAAAGATCAAAGAAGAAAAATTTTCTTGGTTTTGGGGATTGAAATGGGTACGGAACATGTGGTTGAATAAGTCGTGCCAAAATTTCTAAGGTGATTACTCAAGTATCATGTATTTTAAGCATGTTTCAGATAATTCCAAGCTTTCTAACTATGGAAACGTGTATATTAAGTATTTTCTTAATTTACCGAGTACAAGTTGAATGTAAACGTACAATTGTTTAGGGGCAGATGCTTTATAAAACATTATTGTAATTAATTAGCCCTCGATCGGCTTAAAACTAGAAAGTTGCCCCATGTAAATAATTTAATTTTTATGGTCTTGGAAAACGATTAAGGCTGTTGTATCTCGGATAACATAGTTTAATCCAACTTCTTAGGTCTTTTTATAAATTGCAAAGTACAAAGACATTGTTAAAGTCCCTTTATTTTTGTATAGGAAAACCATTAAGTCTTTGTCTTCAAACCATATACAAAATTAGGTAATAAACAACTGGCCTGATATGATATCCCCCTGGTAAGTGCGAACCCGTATGAGTTGCACATATCACTTAAGCATCTAAAAGGTTAATTGAATTTTGATATAAAGTAGACTGAGCACGTGATTAATTATGTTCCTTGGCATTTAAATTTGTTGTACATGATAAATATAAGACTAGTCACCGGTAGGTGGATAAGCGTATTGGATGACGAGGTGGTCCTGTTTCATCTCCACTTTATGAATTTTGACAGAACCCTCAGGCGCCATATTGTTCTGTTGTACTGATGGATAATGACAATGAGAAAGTTTGATGATCATAATCTAGATAGGAGATTGTCTTTGACCAGCTGCATTTTGAAGATCTTCTAATGAATGAGTATGGAAGGAACTGTAGTAATTAATAAGAAATTACAGAAACTGATCAGAAGCCTAAATTTCAAACTTAATACAAATATTAAGCTTCACCTTGCCTTGAAATTATAAAATAACCAAGGAATTATATATAACAGAGTTGCATATTTTCTGCAAGTAGTTTTATTATTATCTCTTCTGGTTCTGAAGATGTATGTATGAAGGCAAGGCATAGGAAAGAGGTGCTCCGTAGGGAATCTCGCTTCACCTTTTGTGAACTTCTGATTCCTTTTGAAGCATTTGCTACGGGACTTTTATTAGTGGGGTCCAAAAATCTATGATGCTAGTACTATAAACTGAGACGTGATCCAAAGGAGATTTAATAACGATGCTTTCCCATTAGGATAATACATTAATTTTTTGGGAGAAAGAAAAGAGAAAAGCATGATGGGTCGGCGACGAGAGTTCCATTGTTCAATTCCTAATAGCAATCCTTTTTCTTCCTTGAAAACCAAACACAATCACATATATATAAGCATAGATCATCTGTTTAGTATTACTCTGTCTTATTCTGTCTCATGAAATCTCAACTATTTATTTTGCGGAACTCACGCGGGGTCTACTCGGGACCTACACAGAATTCACATAAATAAACAGCTGAGATTCATTAGACACAATAAGACATCATAATATTGAACAGAAGATCTAGACTCAGATTATATAGGCTGAGCGAGAAATGATGGTTTGAAGATTGAGTTAATCTGTCACATTATATTATATATGGTACTTATAATGACAATTATGTAACGTGTAAAATCTTTTTCAATGCTTCCACTATTAAATAGGACCAACAAATTGAGATTTTTGCAATTGAGTGGTATGCTTAAAAAATAAACACTAAAATGAAGATAATCATGAACTAATCCAAATTTATTACATACCAAAAAAAAAGAATTTTTGTATCAGAACAGTACTCTAACTTTTGACCTACTCAATAATAACGTTTGTTCAGATTTTTTTAAAAATAAAAATATTATTTTTACAAAATTTTACATATTCTCTTTTTATATATATATGAAATTGTGATGTCCACTTTTCTTATAAATTTTCTCAATCTTTTCTCTTTAAATTTTTCATGTCCTTATCAAAATTCAATTTACAATTTAAAATATTTTCTTCTTTTTTTTTGTGTAAAGTCAAATAAAAAATTGAACTAGCTCTTATTCGCAACTAGTAAAATTACAATTATTACCATTTTTATAAAAATTTATAAAATTTTTATCTCTTTTAATATAAGATTGTGATATTCACCTTTTATATAAAATTTTATATATTTATACATACATAGTGCTGTAGGTATTATCAATAATATAAGTGATTATACACAATGAGTCATATCATGTAATTATCGAGATATTAAAACAACAACACTTACTATAATTCTTGTTCATATGCAAATTTAGAAAAGTTCATAATTTATCAATATATTAAGTCTAAGTTTAAAAATTCACATCCGCCGTAACTTAAATAGTGTCAATCCTGTCGTTTTCGTTGCTAGATTTAATTTCCACTTATCCTTCACATATAACACGTAGACCTCTTTTTTGTTTTTTTGCTAAGGTTATATATTTTTTTACGTACATATACGACAACATGAACCTTCATAGCAAGATCCTAAGCTTATGAAGCCTACGAGAAAATACCAATCGTAGAAGAACTTACGATGTTGACAGAAGTCCTTTAATTACTAACCTACATCACTATTTTTCAGCTGAAATTATACCAAAAAATGAGCCTCTGGAAAGCATACTATATTCATGTTGCATAGATTCCTAGTCCACTTGCCACTAATTAAACCCATAGGCCCTACTTGTTTGAAGCATATATATAAAAGGCGTAGGATCATTATAATCCTTACATTAAAATAGAACCATTCTTAAGCCCCGGTCTGCATGTCTTCTAGGAGCCACTTTTCGACGTTCAAGAGTTGATTTTTCAAGATGCCCACGGGATGTTGTTTGCTCGAGCTTTGAGTTAATTTCGTTTTTTCTTTCACCCTTTGTAAAAAAAAATAAAATAAAATAGAACCATATTCTTGTTGCACTAATTCTCGTGAATGTGGAAAAATGTAAATCAGAACATATTTAAACACCGTTTTCTTGTAGCTTCTTTTTCCTTTTTTTCCCCTGTCATTTACAAGAGCAATCGTACTAGCACAAAATGACACCCTGAGAGGTTTGGTCGCTTGCGTATCTGGTCATTGGTTGTTTTTTAGCTACAGATTCATGCGAAATGCTGACACAGAACTAAAACAGAAGCAAATTTGTAAAGAGAAGTTACCATTCAGTTGAAGGATAAGGGGAGAATGAGAAGGGCATCACGAGATAGATCACAAGAAATGGAATTGGTAGAATGCCAAAACTGCAGAAGCCAGCTCAACAAAGTACTGTTTCTTTAATATAACCTTCTGTATCACTTTATACTTGCTAACCATGTGAAAATGTGACTATGGTACAGCAACGTAACTTAACAACTCAGATTAATAAATATGGTAATTCTGGCCTACACACAAGCAGTTGGTAACAGTTATTAAGAATTTCCGAGTACATATCATGAGTTAACATCAAACTCCAGAGAATGGGTGTAGTGTGTCTCTGAAGATACATATATATATGTGTGTATGTATGTATGTATGAGTTGTGAGGGTGTGATTGCTACCCTTTTAGACCCAGATATAAAGCCTATCAAAAACCCTACTGGGGTTGCTAGGGGGACCTCTTTCATCATTTGTTCAGAAGAAAGGTTCTCATGCTCGACCTTTTATAGCTATATTATTTAAGCTAAATTGTGTTTCATATGGTATTTTTGTACTGTTAATGTTTAGTGGCGTAAGATAAACTGTTATGTATACGTAGATACAGTATGGCTACTTAAGCTATAAGAGTAAGGACCACACCCGACGTACAGGTAGATAGACGCAAACCAATGACACATAACTGTAACAGTTGATCGACATACGATCCGACCATGTTGAAGGATACCTCGTTTTCTTTTATCATTCCATTAAAACTCGAATCAATTACCCCATCTTCACTCATCAAGCAATGTATTTTTAAAATATATAATTATTACAAACTACTAAATATTTTTATATTTTATTAAAAATGTTTAAAATAAAATTTACGAATTCTCGATTATTATATGAACTTTGTCACATTTTAGATTATATTTTTGTGAAAATAAAATTTAATCTCATATATACTATTAATTACCATCATAAATATGTAGAGCAAGTAATTCAATATGGATTAAAATAGAGTTTAGAAAGTGTTACAGAGACGCTTAACACCATACGAGTCGTGTGTTTAATGAAATGTAAAGCTTGATTAGTAACCATGGAAGCATCAACGATGTGTCTCCATCAAGTAGTGGCATCCCTTTCATGAGGATGATAATGGTAACAACTGTCATGCCAGGACCAAAGGGCTTAGATTGGTAGACAAAATTCATACGAGGGCTACTGTTGTGCCTAGTGTGTGTGTTAAGAATTCAATCTAATTCATTTTATTTATTGCAAAATATGTAAATATAGTGCTGCAAATTGGAAAGTGGACCCATGTGTGAGGGGAAGTGGACACGTGCAAACTCAACCAGGTACCTGAAAAGGGACTTCAATGGAGGGCGAAGGGAAGGGATGAGGAATGAGGATACATACCCATATAATTCCTTTATGGGCACAGCCACGGCACAACAACAAAAGTGGGGCTACTAAGTATGGCAGCTAATATTATATAATATAGCAGAGAGTATCAGAATAGTATAAAACCACCGGTCACCACCACCACCCCTTCACCACCACAAAACCTCCGACTCATCACCTAACCCCACACTAGTAGTCTAAAAACCCCACCTCCTGCCCACCTCTGACCTCCTCTGAGAAACCGTTGAGCCTCTCTGGCTGTCATGTCGCTTTCCCTCCCTTCATTAGGTTACACATAGCCCATAGCTACTAGCTAGTCCCCCTCATTTATTCATGTTTTGTGGTACCGTATTTCATTCATTCAGGCCATAACATCTGTTTCTTTTGTAGCTTTATATATATATATATATATACTATTTAGTATTTATTAACTACCGTGGCACACAAAGTAGAGTTCAGATCTTCTGTTCAATATTATGGTATTTTATTGTGTCCAATAAATCTCAACCATTTATTTATATGGATCTTATGTAAATCCCGCGTGAATCCCGCAAAATAAATAACTAAAATTTCATAAGACAAAATAAAATAGAATAATATTGGGCAAAAGATCTTGTACCTACAAAGTGCCAAGGCGTAATCACTTTTTACGTGCTCTTCAATTTATATCCAACAATCCACGAACTCCAAATCGCTTCCTCATCGTCCTTTACTTTATACGTTTAAAGATAAGGTTAAAACTGGAGGCTTAAAGCTGAAGCCATCAATTCATACTTGAGTAATTAAAGTGTAGTTTATAAACTTTACATTAAGTCATGAATTCCATTTTACATGTTCGTGAGTTAAATAAATTTGTGGAATATTTCATGTGATTTTACTCGTTAATTTTTTATTATTAATTATTCAAAATATTAAGAATTAATAAAAACACATTTTGTTAAGTGTTTGTTAAATTACTCTTAACATAAATTTGTTTTAATTTGATTCTAATAATGATTTTTAAAAAAACTTAGATAACAAATTAAAAAAATTTAATATCATGCCTTGTTATTTCTAAAATAAAAAATACTAAAAAAGATTAAAATCACAAAAAAAAAAAATTGTTTGTTTATACGATGGATGAGATGAGAGTGGCAGGAGTATAACCTTGCTCCTGTTCTTTAGCCTCTGGGCTTCACAAGCCTAAAGGTACAGCAAACAATTGGGGGAAGTTTCTCTAATCAAACAACCAAACTTTGTATGGTTGTGTTCTTCTTTCTTCGATTCTTCTCCATCTTTGGCTGGCATTCGCTATCCATTCTTTTTATGAACTTGCACTTTTTTGTCTTCCCTTTTTGTGTCACCCTCTCTTTAATAAACGTTTAGCAATAAAGAGTTTCCTATCATTACTCATTGTTATGCTTTTCCATTTTACACACCTAGTGCTTCCCAAATCAGCCTATACCTACGAACCTAATCACTGCTCATTCCTAACTTTTGGCCATAATTAAAATCATAATTCGACGTATATTTTTCATCAGAAAAGTAAAAAAGATATCCGATTACGTGTGTTGATTTAATGCTTCCTTTGGGTCTGGATGCATGATCCATCTGCACCCTATGTCTAAAGCTAAACCCAATTTTCATAGTGATTAACTTAAGCCTAACTTGTATAATTTTATAAAGCATAGTACCGTATTCACCAATTTAGATATAAATTCTGATTCTGTCGGATTCTGGTGAGGCTGTGAATTATCGATTGGATCCATGAGGCTGGTCGATTCTGGCTTGAAGGTTCCTGCAAAACAACGAAGGCACGTCGGGGGTTGTTTTCCGATAAGCCCCTCCGACGCTCAAGTTAATCTTTTTGGAGAGTTTTGTAGGCTGGTGAATCAAGAGAATTAGGATTTTTGAGTCTCGTACATCTTTCGTGATAAAATCATACCTTATATATGGAATAGACGCTAGGTTTAAGTCTTTACGTAGATCTCTACTTCTGCATGGAGGTTTCCGTCTGCAATTGGGTCGTCCATATCTGATTCTGAGCTTGGGCCTAACACAGCCGACCCGACCAAATTCAAATATAGAAACATGATATTTCTGAAAAGTTGGAATACAAAATTGATCATTCTTAGCCTTTTTTTTTCTTGTTGATAATTTATTCCTTATTTGCTAATTAGCCAACTGAGTTTATGCCTCTTCTGCGCAAAATAAAAAAAGTAAAACTTTGCCTTGTCCTGGTGAGAAAATTTCTCATTGTTGAAAGATTAAAGTTCTTGAATTTACTCAAAATTCACACCAATTTCATATTTCCTTGTGATCAACACACACAATAACAGAGAACTTCTTAACAAGATTTTTTTTTTAGCTATCACCTTTCTAACTATTTAAGCTCTGCCTTCGAACTTACGACCTAACACCTAACTATCCAAGATCTCTTACCTCCGAAGAACCTAAACATGATAGCTAAGTCTCATCCTAATTGCAAGTCATGTATATTTGGCAACAAAAAGTGGTAACGATGGACAAAATAAGATGCCCTTTACATAGCCTACCTCTGGCTGTTGTGATGTTCCTTTCATGGCTAACTTATTGCGCAAAATCTAATGACAACTATACTGCCAGATGATGGTGGTCCACTTAAACTCTTCTTGCAGTACATGGTGGAACCCTCACCATTTCTTAACAATAAAAGCATAGCCTACATGCCCTAATAAAAATTTGTACGACCATATATATGAAATATCGTCCCTAACAAGTCCACCCCCATGCATCTCCTACAGAGGGATTAGGTGAGGTAATGGATCCATAAGATCAATTTAAGGGAGGTAATTACTAGTAATTATTTAATATTTAATGCAATAAAAGAATTACCAACAAAATTATTCACCTTTTTGATCAATATGTTAAATCTCAAATCTATTAATAAAGAAAAAATATATATCTAAACACTATATGTACTCCTCCTCTTCCTCTTCTTCTTGTTCCTCTCTCTTTTTTCTAGCCAACAAAATTCTGTATAAGGGATCAAATCCTTTATTTCTAATTATCTGTGTCACTCTATTTCCCTTATCATCCATCCACAAATACAGAAGTGACAGATGAGTACGCAAAAATTCTAAAGAGATGGTGTTATAGGTTGAAGACTTCGAATCCAAATCCAATCAAATTCCATAAAATATATGTAAACAACCCTCTCATATATACACCTATGAAATCATTAAATCAATACCTAAACTACTAGATAGTCCTTGTCATTAAATGAAAAATTATTCCATCATAAGATTCTTTTAACCTAGCTAGCTAAGATCCCCCCATGAAAAATTTGAGATTCTTTATAACGAGGGCGCATGTGTGTGAGATATATACCTTATCATGCTTTTACATGTTTTATAGTGAGAGTGTGGGGCAAATGCTAGCTAGATAATGAAAGTGAAACTTGTGTTGTGTGTGTGTGTGAGCTAGAGACCTGAATGGACGGCCCCGACCACCTGATAATTGATCTTTATTCTAAGTATTTGTGTGATCAAAGCATGACCAACATGCACTTTGGAACCTTGTTATATATGCATGGGGCTAGAGAGAGAAAGTCAGAGTTGTAAGATGCTTCGACAATAATAATAATAATTTCATCTCTGTGTGTGTGTGAAAGAGAGCGAGAGAGAGAGAGCCCTAATGACAAGAGATTGCGTTGTGTTCAGCGTTCACATTCAAGTAGACGTGTAACTATAAACCAAAATTGGTGTGGTCTCGACCCCAACGTCAAGTCCTGCTTTAACTATAAGAAGTTCAAATTCCTTTTGAACTCGATGGCCTTGAAAAGGAAATGGGAAACTTATTTCTATTGTGGTCATATCATCACCTTCTTCCCTAAACAGGACCCGCAATGGGTCCCTCTCACAAGTACTATGTGTCATGTGCATGTATATGTGTGTGGTTCCAAGCATTTTATAATCTGAAAAAGGAAATAACTTGGCTCTTTCATTCCAATACATTCGAAGAGACAAAAGTTGTTGCATGATTCCATAGAATCAAACATATCGCAATGAAGAAGATTAGACTCTTTTTGTTTTTGGTTCGAAACTTGTTTTTTTTCGTTTTTGTTTAGGACCAGTAAATTGTTCGAAACTTGACTCTTACATACGTTGAGCCGCTCATTTTGACCAGCCCAATGGATAGTCCAACTCTTGGTGTCAATGTGTCACAAATTTCCTAAATTTATGAAATTAGAAACTTTCAAAATAAAATTTTTGTAATAGTTTATCAAATTAATTTAATATAAATTAGTATATATTAGTGCATATAAAATTTGTTAGGTATCTTCCCAAATATCAAATACTAGCTATGTGAGTTTTGTAAGAACAAACTTTGTTTTACTTACAAGTGGTGACTCACTTAGTAAAAAGTTCTTTGATTAACTTATAGGTGGTAGGTTTTAGTAGCTTATTGGATAAGCTAATTTATGATGAGATAAATAGGCTTTACTATTTTTTGCTACAAAGGGGTTGTCGTAAAAATCAGAACAGATGAGGAGAAAAAGAGAGGTCTATTCTATCACTATAACAAAAATAAAGTTTAGCTACGGAAATTACCGATGGAATTTATACACATTCCGTCGGTAAGCTTATTTAGCGACAGAATTTATTAACGAAAAAAAACGTCGGAGATATAACCGTAGGTAAATTTACCGACGGAATTATCGACTTAATAAAATTTCTGTCAGTAAATTTACCGATGATTATTTTATTCGGTCAGTAAATTTACGGGAGGAGAAGATTTTTCTGTCAGAAAATTGACAACAGATTTAGTTATTAAGTCGGTAATTACCTACGAAATTTTTTTTTCCGTCGGTAATTACCTACGGATTTTTTTTCCATCGGTATTTTACTAACGGATTTTTTTTCCGTCGGTAAATTTGCTGAAAACTATTTTTTAAAATATACCTGCAAAGTGTTTAGTGTCTCTAGAAGCCACCATGGAGAGAACTTCATTATTTCAAGTAAAAGAATTGAAATATTGAAATTTATACTAAAACAGAACTGAAAATAAAGAGTTGAAATCATTTTTCAAATAACAAACATTTCATCAAACACCTTATATGTATCAGAAATTTATCTCAACATCATAACTAAAATCACGTCTTGTCCCTTCTATCACTAACATTTATACCTTAAAGTTGTTTTTCAATAATAAAATACACAAATAAACGAAAGTA
>JAOTIZ010000202.1:31852895-31872312 GCA_027123425.1 Erythroxylum panamense
GAGAACCGAAATTCCTAAGTGAAAGAATTGAAAGAGTTTCAATTTTGGTTCTTCTTCTTCTAAGAAAATCTCCTCCAAATATTTCTTCTCCTTTCCCACCAAAAGATTTTGTTAACCTAGTTGTCCTTGAAGAACAAAAGGTAAATCAAATTGGTTGAGGATTCAACAACAAGGAAGAAGATAGATTGCTAAAGGAAAAGAATCAAAAGAAAAGGTTTTGGAAACAAGAAGAAGGAGAGGATAGCGCAGCGAGGATTTAAAGTTGTAGCAAAGGAGTTGGTAATGCTCTTCATCTTGTTTGTATTTTATTATCCTTATACCATATCATGTATGGATTGGCATGATGATTTGGATATGTTGCTTCCGCTGCAAGTAATGATTCTTAAAAGTTTTGAAATCTACCGTTTCTCCAAATATCACATGCTTTGTTTTTTCCGATCCAACAAAAGTATTTAGGGTTAGGGCTTATATCATGAAGATGTACGACATTGTCAATTAGTTAAATAGCCTTTAAGTCCTAATTTCATTTATTTAAGGTAGGTTCTAAATTCATTACCCTCTAACTTTAGTTCTTGAAGATTGTCTATAATGCTAAAAAGAAGGTATAGACAATGAATAAGCTTATCTTTATTTATGTTCAAGAAGAGGAAAAGATAAAGCATGGAAAAGGTGAAACTATTACTGGATGAGTCTTCTAACCTAAAAGGGACTATGAGATTTATAACAAAAAGTTTAAGATGAACAGGGGCCTAAAAAAGGGTTGAACTAAACCCAATAAACCTTCTAGAGGGGTTAAGAAGAATGTTAAGTGTTGGTTTTATGAGAAGATAGAACATCTAAAAAGGTACTATTACAAGTAAAAGGATTCTTAAAGAAGAAGAAAAACAAATAATATAAACTTGAGGTTTTAGTTTGCTTTAAGTCATCTTTGATAGATATGGTATTAAATAGATTGTGGCTAGATAATGGTTCCTCAATTTATATTTCCGATAATTGTAATCACTAAGGAACAAAAAGAAGGCCAAATGAAGTAGAGGTGAATATATTCATTATAAATGGAACCAAAATAGGAGCAAAGTATACTAGAGATGTGAAGATGTAGTTGAGCTTAAGTAGCAATATAATGTTAAATAAAGTAGTATATGTCCCATATAAGAGACTTATTTTAGTTTTAGTTTTTATACCTAATAATAATGTTAGATATTTATTAGTTTTTAGTAATAAAAGAGTTACATTGCCCCCAAATTTTGTTGTAATTGGTGAATGTTTATTAAATAATGAGATATATCATTTGAATTTAAAGAACCTTGGTAAATTGTTATGAGTATTGAAAATAAGGAATTAAAAGGAGTTTAACCAAGGAGAAACTATTCAATTTATGACATAAGAGTTTATAGATTGACCAAGATTGAAATCTTCCTAATTTAGTTTATGATGATGTTGATAATGCTCATGTAAATTGTATTAGAATAAATTCATTAAAAGTAAGAAGAATGATAGCACTAAAACTAATGAGGTTTTAAAGATAACTTATATATAAAATAGTGGACCTTTGGACCTCACTATTGATGAAAAAAGTTGTTTCCCATTTACTAATCGTTACTCTTGATATAGTTATATGCATCTCAATAGTAATAATATGAGGCCCTAGGAAAGTTTAAAGTCTTCAAAGAAGAGGTTAAAAAGCAACTCAATAAACCTATTAAGGTTATTAGATCAAGCCATAATGGAGAGTATTATAGTAAATATAGAGTTTTAGGTTATGAGGAGGGACCTTTTGTTAAGTTAACATAATTAAACAATATACCATACTTAATACACTTGAATAAAATGGAGTAGTAAATAGGCGCAACCACACACTTAAGATCATAGTGAAGAATATAATAAGGAGATAAAAGTTTCTTAGTATCTATAGTAGTAAGGCACTGAAGACATCACCTTAAATCATGAAATATATTCCCAAAAACTTATTTCCCAAGACTCCTTTTAAGTCATGGATAAGTAGAGCCTAGTTTGAACCATTTCATGGTTTGTAATTTTCTAGCTGAGATAAAAATTTATAATCCGTAAAGGAAGACGTTGAATCCGAAGATAACGCATGGTTTCTTCATTGACAATCTTAAAAGGTTTTAAAAATACAAGTTTTAATATCTTAATTATAGTAATAAATTGACTATAATTTTTTTAGAGAATGAGAACTTAAGCATTTGAGGAGTTGGATCCGGTAGCAGTATACATTCTTCTTATTTGTAAGAGAGTTATTGAGGTATTTCTATAAATTTACGAGCATAACTTGGATATAGTTTTAGCTCCTAATGTTAGAGGTGGCGTAAATGTTATTAGACGGGTTGTAGTGGATGTTTAAAATGATTCTTCAACCCCACTAAGACGTTTACAAAAAAAATAGGATGTCCATACTCATTGATGATTATGTTGTTTATTTGGATAAATCTAACTATGATTTTTTAGAGATTGTAGATCTTCTTACCTATAATGAAAAAATTTTAAGACCCCTCATTTTGACATATGGATGATGACTATAAAGGGGAAGATGTGGTCTATGAAATGCAATAGTGTTTAAGAGTTGGTAGATATTCGATATGAATTTAAATGTATTTACAATAAATGAATGTTCAAAACTAAAAGAGATGCTAAAGGCAAGGTTGAGAGGTTTAAACTAATGATAACAGTTACACTCAGAGGTAGTGGAGTACCTTGATAATTTCTTGCCATTCTTTGTTAAAGACTCATTTTAGATCATTATGGCTTTGATATCTTATTTTAATCTTAACCTTCACTAGATACATGTCAAGACAACTTTCTTAAACAATGATATGGAGGATGAGGTGTACATGCAACTTTTCATATTTTTTAAAAGTTAAAAGAAATGCATGCTAGGTTTTTAAATTAAGGAAGTTGATTTATAATTTGAAGCAGGCATCATGACAATGTACTAATTCTATAAGGTGGCCACATATTTGAATTTTAAAGTGAATACAATTGACTCTTGTGTATAATCCAAGTCTAGTAGGAGCAAGTTTACATTTCTAGTCTTATATGTAAATGATATTTTGTTTGCTAGTAATGATTTGGATTATGTTATAAAGTATGAAGTAAATACTATCAAAGTACTTTGACACTAACAATTTAGGGAGGCATAGATGGAGATCTGTAAGGATATATTAAAAATAGTTTTAGACACAACTCATGAGGCCTTTGTTGATAAAGTGACATAGGGGTTTTACAAGCACGACTACAAGCCAGACATATCACTTTATAATCAAAGGTGATAAGTTGAAATGAATTGGAGAAAGCGAGGATGAATTTTATTCCTTATAGTCGTTTAGCTACTTTTATAGTTAATATTCTTTGCAAGTGTTTGACCAATGATAGTTATGAGCATTGGGTTGCAACAAAGAAAGTATTGCACTATATATGTAAGATCGGGGATTTTATGCTTATTTATAAACTTATAGATGTTCTAAAAATAGCGATATGCTAATGCTGATCTTGGTGGATATTCTGATAATAAGAAGTCGATAACATGTTATATTTTCATATTAGTTGAAGGAGTTATCTCTTGAAAGAGCTCAAAACAATCAATTGTGGCAATTTAACTATGAGAGTTGATATTATAACTTATTTTATAGTAGAAGGACATGCTAATTCATTGAACAATTTCATTAGAGGGTTTAGGATTGTCAATTTTTTTCTAGGCCCATCATGGTTCATTATTACAACTTATATATTAAATTCTTTGCCAAGTACACAAAAACACTAATGGTGCCAAGTTTGTTGAACTCAAGTATTTAAGCAATAAAGATGGGTTGATAATGATGATTTAGTTTATGAATATATTGCCACTATAAATATGTTAACTAATTAAATTACTAAAAGGTTTAAGCCTATTGATTGTCATAGATATGTAGGCAACATGATCTTATGATGTTTTGATTTAATAAGAATTTGTGACTATTTTACATTTATTAAAACAGTTAAGATTAATAAAGTTGTAGATTTTACACTTATTTATTCTATTACGATGTTTGAAATGCATGCTTGCAATTTTTTTTTTAAATATGTGCATTTGTGATTCTTTTATCTTGAAATATGATTATGACTTCTTTATAAAAGCGGATAAGATATTTTCATCATTGATCTTTATGGTCATGGCTCTATGAAACAAAATACTTTTAGTGGTTAATTTCTGCATGAGATTGATGGTCTTTTTTAGGAATCATAAGTCTTGTTTTGAGATTGAGGTATAATGTGAGACTAGACTAATGTTGATAATTATGCTTTATAATTTTATAAGTTACAAATGCAAGTTATAGTACAGGTAGTGAATTGTTTATAGTTGTGACTATGAAAATGCATGTTCATTATAACATATTAACTACTATGATCTAGTATATTTTTAGAATTATGTACATAATTATTAAATTTTTATTTAATCATATCGAGTCGTTTTCAAAATATTTTCAAAATTTATAAAATCTTAATTAATTTTTCAATATGAATTATAATTAATTTACCTTTTATTTTAGAACTGGATAAATTAAATATAGACATATAATCTTACGATTATTTCAATGATTTTATTATAAGTTTGATTTTATCAATGAATTTATTAAATGTGATAAGATTATTTTATAACACTATTATAATATCTTACTTATAAAATAATCATTTTACTAATTAATTTAAGTCTCTCTTACTTCACCCTTGCAAGTAATTTCTTAAGCGATTAAGTTTATTTCACTCATAAATAATTGGAGACAATAGGGAAGAATGATGTTATTATTGCTAAAACTTCAATAATTTATTATTGATGATGTAACATGTTTTACTAATAATTAATATATCCTTTAGTACAAGTCATTCTAATTTTTTTAATTATTCATGAAACAATTTAGTTAAAACATATAAATATTGAATAAACATAACCTTCTATTTGACATTAAATATCGTTATTCGCACTTATTCGCAACACACGTAGGTTGGAATCTGAGATGGTCCTAAGATTACGAAGTTGCTAATATTCTCTTAGAGGGTTCTAGCAAGCTCTACTAGAGTTCTATGAGAGCAACGGTCATTATAGAGAAAAAAGTTTTCAATTTACTTAATTATTTTTCATTAATACGTTGGCGCGAATGTGGGCCTTGATTGAGTATGTAAATTAGGGTTTATGCTTGGTATGGCTCTCTTCCCTCGTGCTTGAACGACCAGTCAACTCCTACCATGTAGCGAATCGCTTGGTGAGTCTGGTGACTTTAACCTCTTGTCACGTGCACAACTGACCGTCGTAGTCTTCCCTCCCAGCCCTCTTAATTAATATCTCTTTACCTCCACTTAAATTATCAACCACAAGTTTGTCATTTTTACGTACGTATAGATTCTATAAAAGCCCATGAAACCTTTGGTGTGGACATCACAGTCGCCAAGGGTGAGGGCAGTGAGTTAGTGTGGGCACTTCATTACGTACCTGAACAGAACTTTGTAAGCCATGGCGATGTTGACTTCAGTGGTTCCAAGAGTTGAGATTCTGTCAAGCAGTGGAATCCAGTCAATCCCAAAAGAGTATGTTCGCCCAAAAGAGGAGCTGACAAGCATCGGAAACATCTTCGAGGAGGAGAAGAAAAATGAAGGGGCTCAGGTGCCAACAATCGACTTGAAGGAAATAGACTGTGGGGATAATGAGGTTCGCGAGAAATGCAGGGAAGAGCTAATAAGAGCAGCCAAAGAATGGGGTGTGATGCACCTTGTAAACCATGGCATTTCCGATGATCTCATCGATCGTGTTAAGAAAGCTGGAGAGGCTTTCTTCAACCTTTCGGTGGAAGAAAAAGAAAGCTATGCAAATGATCAGGCATCCGGCAAGATTCAAGGTTATGGAAGCAAACTAGCCAACAATGCTAGTGGCCAACTGGAGTGGGAGGACTATTTCTTCCATCTTATTTTTCCTGAGGAGAAGCGAGATTTATCCATTTGGCCTAAGACACCAAATGACTACATGTAAGTTTGAAGCAACTTATTCCACAAACACCTTTTGAATTTATGCGACCATATATATATGATCGCATAAATACAAAAGTGTTTGTATATATATATATATATATTTGAAAAGCAGTATACATATATATCATTTCAATCTGTCTCCCCTCATATACGTACGTACATATATATATATATATATAAAGAAATAAATACTAAAGGTAGTGTAAAGGATCATAATAAAAAGTTAGCCACTTGTAGCACTATCTTTGTCTCACGATATCTTTGTCTCACGACTATACTTTTTTTAACTTTAAACACGAATGGTAATTTTCTTGACCAAATCATGATTCTGGAAAATCATTGCAATCTGATTAATATCCATGACAGAGAGGTGACCTGCGAATATGCAAGGCTACTCAGGGGTCTAGCAACAAAAATTCTCTCGGTACTATCACTGGGATTGGGATTGGAAGAAGAAAGGCTAGAAAAAGAGGTTGGTGGACTCGAAGAACTCTTACTTCAAATGAAGATCAACTATTACCCAAAGTGTCCACAACCAGAACTGGCCTTAGGTGTGGAAGCTCATACCGATGTGAGTGCACTCACTTTCATACTCCATAACATGGTTCCAGGACTCCAGCTATTTAAGGAAGGTAAGTGGGTGACAGCAAAATGTGTCCCAAACTCCATCATCATGCACGTAGGAGACACCGTTGAGATACTGAGCAATGGTAAGTACAAGAGCATTCTACACAGGGGACTCGTGAACAAAGAGAAGGTGAGAATCTCATGGGCAGTCTTCTGCGAGCCACCGAAGGAGAAAATCATTCTCAAGCCGTTGCCGGAGGTTGTCTCGGAGTCGGAGCCAGCGTTATTCCCTCCTCGTACTTTCTCTCAGCACATTCAACACAAGCTGTTCAGGAAAACCCAAGATATTGCTGCCGCGCAAATCTCCAAGTGAAACTACTTTGCTCTGTGATCGTTGTTTTTTTTTTTGGGTATCGTGCTTGCCTGTTATTGCTTAATTATGATGCTGTAATTTCGTTTATCCAGTGGACTTATCTCTAAGAAAAGAACAAGACGAATAAAAAAAAATGTAAGGTGGGATTATGTTAAGATTTCTAAAATGTGTTTGTTTAAGTTCTAGGGAGATGGTTGTGTTTGTCCTTCTCCCTCATCTTCAGATTCTGTGTACCTGCTCCTATTGAAGTAAGCAAAATTATTCTTAATTATTAATTCCCAAATGTATGCTTGATTAACTTGAAGTATGACTATATTTCTTTGTATATCACACAAGGTTCACCAAAGCTTGAAATCTAGTGGTTTTACCAATGGTATAAGATTTCTCTTAACTTGTTTATAAATTCACTGTGTAAATACGCCTTACTAGATTTTACTCTCTATAACCTATATCCTCGCCAGTGTTTGTTGAAGCGTAAAAACAAGTGGTAAACACTTCTTTTTGTCAGCGTGTATGGAATTAAGTTGTGCTTACAAGGACAGCCCTTGCATTGAGCAGGATCCTGAGTTGTTACAGGAAACACATGCAGTTTTTATCTCTGTCTTCTCTCGGCAGCTATTAATAGGCTGTGTTTTTGTTGTCTTTGTTTTTACCATATATGTATACATAGAAACACAATTCGTTGGCCCTCTGTTTTTGTATATCGATATCTGGAAATCGATACTATTGTGTTGCGAGTAGTAACAATCAGACTTATACTATTGTGTTGTAGCAATGCTTTTTTGGTTATTATAATCGCTGTGTGTACCGACTGTTGTCTCGATGAAAAGAGCAGGTGTTCAGTTAAGCCACTTCCTCTGCCACGCTTACTATCTGAACCAGAGATTCCCAAGGCTTGTCATGACAGAATCCTCTAAATTTAGCAATGATTAGAATTCTTGTTCTGCTTCCAAAGCTCTTTATGTAATACATCAAGTGTTTCCACAAATATATCAACGACAGACTACAGGAGTATTGCCTCACATTACAAACTGCAGTAGTTCCTTCAGTTCAACAATGTTAACAATGACCCTCCATTTCTCTGAATAATTGCAATGCTAAACTATCAGTTACAACAATCCACTGATTACCAAGTTACTGCCCCAAAGTTATCCTAAGCGATCCAGATTTCAAGTAAAGAAAAAAGAACAGCGCTATAGCTGTTTAGTCGTACATTCGTATAATTGATAATCCAAAGAAACGAAGCATGTGCTTTTACTCTGAGATCTGTACCAAGGAGCTGAAACTTTCGACGTAAATTATTAATTCCGGAATGGAGAATGAAAATATGGAAGGATGTGGCTTTGCAAAAATTCTGGTTCAACTACTCATTACAAGAAATTGTATTGTTATTGAAAGTAAAAGTTGTCACTACAAGTAGTAATATTTGTTATCGTTATTAATAGTGTTCAATTTTTAAAGTCGTCATCTTCCGTCACTAATGAAATAGTGACTAATTTAAGAAATGATCACAATTATACAAAACTTTTGTAATACAAATACTAATACTAAAATTTGTGAAATTTGTTAAAAAACTATATGGTGACAATAACTTTAAATATTTATGACATATTTATCGTCACAAATAATATAAAGTAGTGACAAATTAAGTTGTAACAGTTCTTCATTTTGTTGTGACAAAATCGCCGACACTAAAACCTATCAAATGTGCGACAACACTATATGGTCACAACAATTTTACTTATTTATGACAAGTTTGTCGACATAAATAATATAAAGTATTAACAAATAAAGTTGTAACAATACTTCATTATATTGTGACAAAAATGCAACACTAAAACATACAAAATGTGTGATAACACTATATGGTCATCACAATTGCACTTATTTATGACAAGTTTGTTGACATAAATAATATAAAGTAGTGACAAATAAAGTTGTAACAATACTTAATTATATTAATTGTGACAAAAGTGCCAACACCAAAACCTATAGAATGTGTGCCAACACTATATGATCACAGTAACTTAACATATTTATGACTAGTTTTTGACACATAATATAAAGTAGTGACGAATAAAGTTGTAATAATACTTCATTTTATTGTTACAACATTATCGTCACTAAAATTATTATTAATAGTGACTAAATATTTGTCACTAATATTTTTTTATTAGTGTCCATTATTTCTTGGTCACTAATATTTTAATAAAAAATGTCAACATCATTTTGCCACAATAATGAAAATTGGTTCTTATAAAAGTATTGTCATTAACGTGTTATTATTATCACAAATAAAACTATCAAGTAATCAACGGAATTACATTAGCTGTAAAAGAAATTTACATCAGTGGTTACATTGTGTAACAGGTTTCGTCACAAGTATGAAATTTATATATTACAATAATATTATCACTGAATAAATAATATATGTTACAATAAATTTCTTACTAATGTGTTCGTGTTTGTTGCAAATAATATTATTAAATTTAACAATTTAATTACTTAATCAATAAAATCTTTTACATTGGTGGCCATAAAATAGAAATTGTCATAAATGATACGAATTTTTAGTGCCAAGATATCATCAGATAAGCAAATAAAAATTATTAGTATATATATAAAATATAAAAATCACCTAAATGTACAAAATTCTAATTTCCAATATATTAAATTGAAAATTTTAATATCTAAGAAATTTTTTTATTACAATTATCTCAAACTACTACGTACTAATTTAAGCTAAAACTCTCTAAGGTAAAAATTTCTTGACTATTCTTCAGGATAAAGTTCGTTATTGATTTGTTTCCTACAAAATAAATAAAAATAAAATCAGTTAATTAGTTTATAAAATATTAATTTATAAATTTAGTACTAATTATTATATAATGATAATGATAAGAAGTGATACTAACTATTATAGATTTTATAAATTTATAAATTTACGTTAGTAGTTGGGGTATTTGATATTGTGACACTTGATAGATCTTCAATTAAGGCAAAAGAATTGAGTAACAAACTAGGAATTATTCTAGAATTTTCCAAATGTGCAAAAATAACTTAAATTTGTTTCATTTATGTGGCTTGCTTTCAATACCTACATCCGGAGCTTAAATCTTCTCATTTTTGTTTTTGTGATTTCAGTAAATCTTGCAACTTCATCGTCTAAATCACTTGCATGTTTCTTTGCAGCCTCAACTTCAACTAGAATTTTACTTTTTTCTCGGGACTTAGATGGTATCCCTTTAACACCTAACCTGCGTGAATAACTTGACTTTCTTTTTAGGACAAGACCAAAATGCTCAACGAGTGGTAGAGGTGTAGACGAATTTGAAAATTTAGATAGAATTTTAAAATTTAGTAAAGTAATTTTAATTTTTTTCAAAAATCTATTTTGTCTATAACTTTCATACTATTATTTCTTCTCCATTTGGAGCATACCAAGTTCCATTTGGCTTTTGTTACGATACCTTCCAAACTTTAATAGCATCGGGCCACTCATCAGAATCTTTATATTTCTAAAATGAAAAAAGAAAAAGAAAAGACAAAAAAATTAATGATTAATTGGAACTTATTTCTTAAGAAAAATATAATTTTAATTGTAAGTAAATAAAATTAAACTTTACCATCCCATATGTAATTTGTACAATTGACTTTATACCAGAAATTGATTTCATCTCTTGATTTTCCCTATTACTTGTGATTCTTTCACTTTGTCCTATAAATTTATAAATAATTTGTTTTTAATAAAAGAAAACAAATAACAAAATAAGTTTAATTACTTAAATTTTAAAATTACTTTAAAATTTAGAGTCTCCCATTTATTCTTAATCAACCATTGCCAATCACATTCCTCCACATCCTTTAGGCAATCTTTGCTTTTGATATGGCTTTTGCGCAAATGATAATGTTGATTTTTATATTGTGCATGCACTTGTTGCATCACATAAGATTGCACCTAATTTGAGAAATTGAATTCATCCTAAAATTTATAAAAAATATATTTAGGAAAATTAAGAAGCAAATTCAACGTAACAACAAAATTAAACTCTATTGCAATTAAAAAAAGTGACATACATTTAAAAATAACCACATTGCCTTCTTATCATCCTCAGAAATCTCTTTCCAACTAGAGACACAAAGTGGAGCAAGTTGCCAAATGCATATAGTGACTTCCGACTTGAAAAGGCTGGCAAGCTTACCACATACCTTATAATACAGAGGAGGAAATTGAACATCAATTTGTTTTCTTTTAGCTTTCTTCTTAGCAAGTCTAGCATTAATTGTTAGTCCTCGTCCATATTTTTTAGGATTTACATTTCCTATTTAAAAACTAAAAATTAATAGATATATAAAATATTATATTAAAAATTTAAATGTCCAAACATATAATTTTAAAGATCACGTTACCAGTACTAATAACTTGTCCTTCTACGCTAGGTGCATTATTTAAAGTTCCAAATGTAGCATCGGACTGTTGATTAAGAGCCTTTATAGCTTCTGACTCCTCTACATTACTAGGTGCGTTTTGTTCGTCATCCCTATTTGATAAAGATCCACCATTGTTAACTGTCTTGCAATTTTGCATATAATTACTAAATTTAACCATCTTGCACTTTTAAAAATAAATACATATCAAGAACAAGCAACATACGCAACTAAAACAAATTGTAAGAAAAATTAATGAAGTCAAAAAAGTAGAAAAAATCAAGAGAAAACAAATATCCCCGGTTCGCAAATTGACCAAAGAACTAATGAAAACAAGAAAAGCCTCTACAATGGCATTCCCTAAAGGAATAATAGTAGGAAACTAAATCTGCACAATGAAACAAAAGAACTATAGTCAGCATTTAAAAAAGTCTTCGACCCAAGGAAATTCTTGGAAAAACCAAAGTGAGAAAACATTAACAAGACCAGACACACAACTACTAACAAGCTGAGCCAGTAGAGCAGTTCATCTTCCAAAACTAGAAAATATCACAACAAAGACTTCACAAACTAAAACTTCGGAATTGAAAAATAAACATTTTTGTAGACAAAAAACTCATAACAGAAATTATTAAAGTATGCGGGCCAATATTTTTTTGGGAAGCAGGTCAACGTGAAAATAAATCTTCAAACAGACTAAAAAAGAAGTAGAAAAAAAAGTTAGTTTCTACTAAACTTATGGAGATAAATTGCTGCTTTTAAGTTCTGATTAGTTTCAACTTCTAGACTAAGAGTCAGCTGACATTTACTTGCTTGGAAAAGTGGTTCATTTCTGTAGTACATTTTTCAATTTACATTGCAAGATATTTTCTTTTCTTTTTTTTTGACAAGGAATTCGCCTAATAACACCTAAGGTGTCGGTGACGATGGTGGAGGTTTCCCTATGTTCTACTACTGTTATAAAAGATTTAGAAGAATAAGTTAAACAAACAACAATGACCATTTACATGTTAGTATTTGAGCTGAGGAAATGGAATACGTGGAGAGAAGAATGTAACCAAAGATATGCAACAAGGCAGAGTGGAGAACTGCGTAGGTGAAGAAGAAATTTATTCACACCACTAATAACATGACTATCCACGATTCATCTTCTTCCACCAACTTTATTTTTTGACAATTACTAAGATCTCCTCACGCGAAACTAGGTGTAGCTATTAAATGTTTATATTTTCTATCGGGATGAACAAAATCACAATAGTCCATGAACAAAGCATGCACCAGATGCCAACGCAAGCTGGAAGCATAAAGTAAAATGGCAACGTAGCTAAAAACGACACAGCAAAGGACAGGAGAAACAACTACGCAACAAGTGGATAAAAATGTACATCAGGTGAAGCATGCGAAAACGCAGACGTTTTTGCGAACAACAGAGTGGTGTATGATCGTGCACTAGCTCGATCGTGACATAACCCTTACTCATACGGGTGCACGGTTGTGACAAAATTCGTAGTCATAGGATTGATTTAATTAGTCACCCCCGTGTCGTGGCTAAGAGAGTGGACCAAAAATTAAACCAAAAAATGGAGAGAGGGGCGATCTCTTTTCTTTTTTATTATTTATTTATTATTTAGCATTTGTTTTTCCCATTTATTCTATTTTTATTTTTATTATTTTTCTATTTTGTTATAATAGGATTAATTGTTTAGGATTAAATGGTTGTTGTCCCCATCGGTAAAATAAAACAAACTATTTCTCTGGGAAAAACCAATCAAAGAATTTCATGAATTTCATTATACTCCTTCTAAAATTACTTTTTTCCTCTAGTATGTCATAGGATAAACAACAGGGATATATATACTAGAGAATATCTATTTTCTATAGTTTCTATTTTCTTTTCTGTTATTAAATCTTAAATTATTAAAACGAATAAAATATACCCTTTGAATGTTAAATATAAATAAGATACTGGAGCATATATAATTAAGAAGGAAGGTTGTAAGATTTGCGTTTTGTTGCACCATCTACACTTTGTGGAAGACAAGAAATGCAATTATTTTAGACTCCAGGTCTTTCACATGCTTTGATGTAGTATTTAAGATAAAGATTATGATTTATAAGATTTTGTATAGAATGTATCCTGAAACTTTGATCACTTTTTGATTTTATTGTTGTCGTTGGACTGTTTTGATGTTTTGATTTATTTCGTTTGGTCGGGGTATGCCCCAATGACGTTGTATATAATTTTTTTGGTTTAATACTAATTTATCATTTAGGCAAAAAAAAAGACTTCTCACTCAATTTGGACCATAGATTTGGAATAGAGTAAAAAGTAAGAGTAATAGCGAAAATGAAGCAGTGTAATGAAGCAAAACAAAAAATGCACATCAAGTGGAACTCGCAAAAACGTAGACATAAGTCGTGCATTAGTGGACCAAAAATTAAACCAAAAAATGAAGGGGGCCGATCTCTTTTTTAATTATTTATTACTTAGTATTTATTTTTCCTATTTTCTATTTTTATTATTTTTCTATTTTGTTTTTCTATTTTGTTATAATAGGATTAATTGTTTAGGATTAATTGTTTAGGATTAATTGGTTGTTGTCGCCCATTAGTAAATAAAACAAACTATTTCTCTTAGAAACACCAATCAAAGAATTTTATGAATTTCATTATACTCCTAAAATTGCTCTTTTCCTCTAGTATGTCATAGGATAAACAATAGGGATACAGATACTAGAAAATATCTATTTTCCTTTTCTATTATTAAATCTTAATTTATTAAAATGAATAAAAAATACCCTTGAATGTTTAAATATAGATAAGATACTGGGACATTCCGTAGTAATAACTAATATAATGACTTCTCACCCGATTTGGACCAGAGATTTAGAATAGAATAAAAAGTAAGAGTAATAACAAAAACGACGCAATGTAATGAAGAAAAACAAAAAACGTACATCAGGTGGAGCTTGCGAAAACATAGATGTTTTCGCAGACAATAAAGGGGTGCACGATTGTGACAGAACCCGTACTCACGGGGGTGACTTAATTAGTCACCCCCATGTGTGGGTAAGAGATATATAGTAGACGTGGACCAAAAATTAAACCAAAAATAGAGAGAGGGGCAATCTGTCGCACAATACAGTCAATATTGACACAGCAAAGGACAAGAGAAATGACTGCGCAGCAGGTGGGCAACTAACCAAGAAAAACGATGCAGTGTAATGAAGCAAAACAAAAGTTGCATTTCAGCTGGAGCTTGCAAAAGTACAAATGTTTAGTGAGTTTTCGCAGACAACAGAGGCAAGCGTTAATAAGAGATGTCCAATAGAGGTGGACCAAAAGTTAAACCAAAAAATAGAGAGAGGGGAGATCAGTTTTGTACTACAACAGAGGCACTACCTCCGATAACAGCGTGGACAATGACATCAGATATCATTCGACAATGGCGTGGATAACGACATCAGGTATTTTCCCTCTCTCTCTCTCTTTCTCTATTGTTGTCTCTGTTTTGCCTAATTATTCATGGGTGTATTTTGATTTCTTCTTAGTAATGCCTCATTGTTAAATTGGAAAATATTAATGTTTATAAAGTTCTCTATCCTAACATGCTTTGTGTCAAAATTTGATGAACCCATTCAATTAATTTGTATTGTAGGACAATGATGATTGGCAAAACTTGGATGGAAATTTCTAATGGAGCACTGCCACGATATGAAAAAGGAGTTAATGAATTTCTAAATTTTTTATTTAGACATTTTTGATGAAGGAAAAGCAGTTCGTTGTCCTTCTAAAAAATGTATCAATAATTTATTGAGAACAAGTCAATCAATTTATGAACATCTGATGTTAAATGAGATAAACAGAAACTACAAGTAGTGGTACTATCATGGAGATGTTCTACAATATTATTCTGATTATGAAAATGATAGAAATCAGAGTAATAAAAGTGAAAATGATGATGGAATGCATGATAATTACGTGATATTGCAAGGAATAGTTCTTATGATCTAAATGAAGAAGCTGATGATCCTTCCCTTTTCCTTCTTAGCTCCTCAACAAAGGCTACTTTACCATGCAGACTTTGCAGATTTCATAATTCACTACAAAATAAAACAATACTAGGGAGGATTTTCCTCGTCTACCCTTACCCTTACCCTCTGTTGTAGCACCTAATTCTCTCCCTCCTTTACCTTAACCATTTCAATCCTCTACTACACCACAATCTTCAACTGCATTAGCCTTTCAGTTTACTACTACCTTAATGCAAACCTTACCTTCTTCTTCTTCTTCTACTACCTTACTTATGAGGAGAACATGGAAGTAAGTGGTAGGGGGCTCCATAGATCTCTCTCTTCATTTATGCCATCCTAAGACAGAAGCTACTCATGTTATTATCTCCCCTGATATGGAAATCATGCAGGAAGGTGTTAAGTATTGGGAGAACTCCCTCATAGGGTTCTTTTAGGACAAAAGACTTGCATTTCCTGACATTCAAAAATGGGCTCAATTAGCATAGAAAAACAAAGGTTTTATTCAGGCATTAATTGCTGAAGATAAATATATTATATTCATCTTTACTTCCAAAGCTCAGGCATTAAAAGTTTTAGAAGAAGGGCATGGCATGTGGAAAATTTCCCACTTTTATTGTAGCCTTTGACAGCTAGGTTTTTAAATTGAATGCAAGGAAAAGAGAATGGTTCCAATGTGGGTAAATCTCTATAATGTTACTCTTAAATATTGGATAACAAAAGGATTGATTATGATAGCTAGTTTTCTAGGTAAACCTCTATATTTATATGATAATACAACGAATAAAAAGAGGTTGGGTATGCTAGGATATGCATTAATATGGATCTTTCCAATAGTTTACCAAAAACTATCCTTTTTATGAGATTGGGACTTGATGGGTCTCTTTATAAAGATAATGTGTCCGTCCAATGCCAATGGAAGCCCTCACTTGCTTTTAAGATAAAAGATGGATCCCCACAGGTAAAACTTTTCAAAAGGGGGATTATGAGGAGCTAATGGGTGACAGGATCATTAACAAAGATTATGAACAGATTGAGGAATCTATACCAAGCAACAACACAGATGAACGACTTGAGGAAAATGTTATAGAGAGTGTTGGGAGAGGATTATTGGTAACAACTGATGGTGGAAAATAAGTCATTGTCGAAGATGTTGTTGTGGAAAAAGCATTAGAGTTGACTGTTGATGCAAAAGCTACTAGTATAGATGAGGAGACCAATGTGGATGGGCTATCAGTGAACCCTAATGCAATTCTAATGGTTTTGTTCAGATGGAAAATAGTTGTTCTCCTTTTGTGGACAATAAGGACGATGATCCTCTTATTGGGAAATTTTTGACAGCTACCAAAAGGAAATCCAATAGGAGCAAAGGGAAGGGCTCTAAAAATAAAATATTTTGATTTATGAAAATCATTGCATGGAATGTAAGGGGGATCAACTGCCCTAAAGAAATTTTGGCTGTAAGGGATTTTTTCTATAACACAAAACTATAGATTTTTGTTCTTTTTGAAACGAAAATCAGAATTGAGAATTTTAGTTTCTTGAATAAATTGAGTTCTAGATGGAAATTTATCTCCAATCATCAAGCCCATAGGTATGGGAGAATTATTATTAGATATGATCCTTATTTGGTGGATGTCCACGTTTTCATCACAGAGATGCAAGCTATTCACCTAAAATGTAAACTTCTTCAGGTAAATGTTGACACCTTTTCCTCTTTTATCTATGTGCTAATTATGTTTTCCAGAGGAAACTTTTATGTGATAGCTTAATAAACTTCCAGAAGATTGTCAATGGACATTGGCTATTATATGGAGACTTCAATTTAACTTTATATAAAACTGAAGCTGAAGGAAATTATAGTCTGAGAAACTTCTCAACTGACTTCAATAACTGTATGGGGAAACTTGAAGTCTTTGACTTAAAAGGCTCATGGTCACTTCTACACATAGAGTAACGATCAAAGTGGAAGATGGGCTTTGAGGAAAAAACTAGATTAGACATTGGTGAACAAGGCTTGTATTACACGGTTTCCTAATAGTGTATCTACTTTTCTTAACCCTTTATTTTCAAATCATATGCCTATGAAAATAAAGAATCTCTTTCAACACTAGGGTAGAAGAGGTCTTTTTAGGTTTAACAACCTGCAGATTGATGATGATGGGTTTTTTGATGCTCTTCAAAAAGGTTTGGAGGTTATGATAGAGGGAACTAAACAATTTATTTGTAATCAGAAGCTTAAAGCTATCAAAAGGGAGATGAAAATACTAAAGAGTAGAAGATCCTATTTAACATAGCAAGTCGTTACCAAAGCTAGGGAAGATTTGCAGGCTATACAATATGAGCTTGATTTGGATCCTGCAAATTCTATCCTATTGAGTATTAAGAGGACTTTATTGATGTCTTATTTATCAAAAGCAAAAGCTAGGGATCATGATAATCTTATGGAATAACATGTCAAAGCCAACTGGCTAAAAGATGGTGAAAGATGTTCAAAATTTTTCTTTAACTCCATTTTAGCCAGGAGAAATGCAAATAGAATCTTCTCCCTTAAATTACAAGATGGAGAGGAAATGTTTTACCAAAAAGACCTTCTAAAGGAAGCAGAGAGATTCTTTAAGAGTTTCTATGGCTTTTCTCATACTCAAGTAAATACTATCCCTCTTTGCTCCTTTATTCATAACATGATCTCTCAGTAACAAGCCATAACCCACATTAAACTAGTGGAAGAGAAGGAAATAAAAGAGGTAGTGTTTCAAATGCATCCTAATAAATCTCCTGGACCTGATAAATTTAATGGATACTTCTTTCAAAATACATGGAAAGAAACTAGTCTTATGATTAAAATAGTTATTCTGGAATTCTTCTCTAAGTGGTTCTACTAAAGGAGACCAATAAAAATCATATTTGTTTGATTCCCAAATCCTCTTATTCTTCTTCATTGGATGACTTAGGCCTATCACATGAACCAACTTCCTTTACAAGGTTATTTCTAAAATTTTAACAAATAAGTTGAAACTAGTCTTGGATTCTTTGATCTATGATAATCAAAATGCTTTCCTACATGGTAGAAGAATTGGGGACAATATTTCTATAGTCCAAGAATTGATGAAAGGGCATCAAAGAAAGCTCAACTTTCCTAATTGTATCATTAAAGTGGATATCAAGAAAGCCTTTGATCATATGGAATGGGATTTTATCGTTCAAACCTTACGACTTTTGGGTTTCCCTAAGGAGTTTGTCAGATGGGTTGAGGCTTGTATCACCACTCCTGCCTATTATATTCTTGTTAATGTTACCCTAACTGATACCTTTAAGAGAGCAAGAGGTTTAAGATAAGGAGATCCCATCTCCCCTTATCTCTTCATCATATGCATGGAAGTCCTAAGCCAATTAATCCAATAGAAGGTGGGTAATAGCGAGGACTACAAATTTTATAGTAAATTCAAAAAGATAGGGAATATAAATTTATGTCTTGTGGATGATCTGTTGCCTTTTTCCAAGTCCCATAGGAAATCTATTGAATTACTCATGTTGACACTGTCTATATTCAAAGACGTTTCAGGTTTGGAGATTAATCTTATAAAAATTCATTTCATCCTGGCTGCTAATGTTACTATGATGGAAAACAGTATCTCTGCAATCACAGGGATGAGAAGGATGCCAGCTCCTTTGACTTATTTAGGTTTACCTATTACCATAAAAAGAATTTAATTCACTGAATGCTTTCCTTTGATTAAAAAAAACAGAGAAGAGAAGATTGGGTATGTGGTCTAATAAGGTTCTCTATTTAGGTGAGAGATTACAACTCATCAAATCTATTATGAATTCCCTTCATGTTTACTAGTCCTAATACATATCATTAGCCAAAGCTATAATTAAAACCATTGAGAAGCTTTTCATAAGATTTATATGAGGAAACTTGAATGCTTTCCTTTGATTAAAAAAAACAGAGAAGAGAAGATTGGGTATGTGGTCTAATAAGGTTCTCTATTTAGGT
>JAOTIZ010000202.1:31872412-31888230 GCA_027123425.1 Erythroxylum panamense
TGATTCCTATTGCCACTTTTAATAAATCAGCATTGATAAAACAAATTTATGGAATATCCTACTGAAAAAGAAATCTCTATGAATCCGACAGTTTCATAGTTATATCCTGAAAGGATCTACCTATTAGTCTATCCCTGTAAAACCTTCCTTCTCTTAGCCTTTGATCCAACTATTGAAGTTAAGACCTATCTTAGAACCTTTGGTGTCTTGTAAGGTTGGAAATAGTGAAAAGGCCTATTTATGGTTTGATAATTGGACAGGTAAAGGCCCCTTAATTAGATCTCCTCAAGCTCTTTAGTTTTGAAATGGACTTCATATTAACTCGAAAGTTAACTCCATCTTGCTAAGGGGCCAATGGAATATTCCATCAAAATTGCAATACCTCACTCCTAACTACCAACCAAACCTAGATAAGGAGGACATATTCCAATGTCTCAATCTACCTCCAAACACCTTCAACATTGCAAGATTCAGAAAGTGGCAGAATCAGAACGACTCAAGGCAGATATGGTCTTCTATCATTTAGAATAAGTCACTTTTGCCTAGTTACTATATTCTTCTATGGTTTACTGTGCTTAATAAGTGAAGCACAATGGACAGAATGCAGTTCATTACTACCAATCTTGTCTGTGTTTTATGTGAGATAGAGGAAGAATCAAGGAATCACCTATTCTTTCACTGCTCATTTTCCTAGTTTATATGGGAGAAGATACAGGAGTTGTGTCTAATTTCTAATGTAGGCACAACCTTCACAAAAGCACTCGAATGGCTCTTGAAACTGAACCATACTTCTAAAGACTAAGAACACATTTATATCATCTCCTTCGCCTCCTCCATCAAGGAGATATGGCGAGAGGGAAACAATAGATGATTTTAAGACAAAGCTCATTCCAGAAAGGAGGTACTCTACTCATTAATCTGTGGAATCAGAAAGAAACTACTATATTCTACTAGGTCAGAAAGAGTTAACCTTAGTATTTCATCTTCATGGAGAATCAATTAATTAACTTATAAAAAGGGCTTATTATCTATTAAAAGAGTAGATCGTAAACTTTGAATGAAAGTACCTAAAAAGTGGTGTCCTTCTCCTTCAGATGTGCCTGTTGACTTTGAACACTATGAGAATAGCTTTGATCCAAGACGTGGAATGATATTCAAGAGGTGACTGTGAATCACTCTTCGATTGTAGCTCTGTTGCTAGATCCAAAGGTCGCCAGACACCCAACCCATTTCTATCAAACAATCTATTTTGCTTGTGCTCTATCTTTTGTCTACAGAGGTTGTTGTTTCTGAAATGCCGTCATTGTAGCTTGCTTAATGCTCTTGACTAAACGCTGCGGTTGTACCGTATTATTTCATATTCTTGTTCTTGTAAGGACCTCTGATACTTAATTCAATTCTTTACCTTTTCGATAAAAAAACAAGGTGCAAAGCTTTAAGGTAATCATATGTCAAACCAGTACTATAAGGTGATAACACAAAAGTTATCGAGGTCTAACAACTTTATAGGAACATTAGTCTCATCCTTGGAAACGTTATGTCCTACTCCACCAAATTTTCCTCTTAATGTCCCACATTAACTACCACTTCTACCTTTCTCAATGCTAACAAAACATCATCTTGTTCACCATATGGTGAGTTGGTGTATCTGTAATGGGTGTTTGTGACTATATATTTTGAAGAGTTGCATTTTTATGGTCTTACTATTGGATTAAAAGATTGAAAAGAGGAGATAGAATAGTATAATGAGCTTTATGATGATAGCTGTGCGAGAAAGTGATTCCAAATGATGAAAGCACAAGAAAAAATGATAAGTAAAGTTAGTCACTTACTTATGTGTGTCTTCTTTGAATTGCCTTTGAAAAGGGCTTTAAGTAAGTCTGAGCTGCGTTGCACTTACACTGGCCTTTGGCAAAGGAACCTCTCAAAACCTTCTCGTCTAGTAATGCCCCATCCAGTTTTTGTGGCGGTAGCATGGTTATGGTTGTGGTTGCACTATCTCTATGTTTGTTAAAGTTGTGATTGTGGTGATTGCTTTACATTATCTCCATTTTTGTAAGAGATTTTTATTTTTGTTTTTGGTTTTGGTTTCTTATATATTTTTAAAATTATGAAAACCTTCTTAAATATTCAAGAAAATTTTTGAAATGGGAAAGAAACAAAGAGAACCTTCAAACTGAGTGGGTAGTCTCCCTAACGGGCTATGATCCTTTTGAGACATACTTTTCACTCATCGACATGCTCCTTGAGACATCAATCAACAATGACACCTCATTGTTGGCAATAGCCTTAGACAAAGCATAACCATCATGCGACACTATCATTGATTACATATCTTTAATTCAATAACTTCAAAAAATCTAAATACTCGAGAGTAAAGGATAGAAGAACTAGCTATAGCTCCCTTATACTTTTTCCTATTTATAGAAAAAGAGATTAAGATTTTTCTTATTAAAATTAATTTTTAATTATAATTAAAATCTAACTTTAATTATAATTATAATTTAATTTGAAAAAAATTTAAATATCTCATATATGATTCTTGAAGTTTTTCAAAGTTCATAATTAAGTCCAACTTAATTCAAATTAATATTTTTAAATTGTTCTTTTATATGTGACACATTAAGTTTTTAATATATTGGTAGTTATTATAAATTATATTTAAAATTTATAATTGAATTTAGATAAATTAAAACTTCTTTTAATTTTTCTTTAGTTCTTTAATTAAAAATTTATAATTATAAATGTAGATTAATATTCAGCAATATGTCATGATTACCTAAATATAGAAAATATTAAAATGGTTTGATTCAAATTGTATGTACATAGTTATAAGTTATAATTTAATCATTTCCTCATCTAATATTCCAATTGGACATAGAGTATAGAATTAGTATCTAATTTTTAAAATCCAACTATGTTTATTATTACTAATTAATATTTATAATTTATATTTTAAAACATCTTTTCAAATCTTAGCTCGCTATGACTAAATAATTTCTTAAGCTACTACTAATTAAGAACAATTGAATATTCTCTCTAATTATTTTAAAGTGACGAATCCTTTATTGACTTACTGAACTATCTTCATATTATATTATATCCAAATAATACTACCAATTGAGTTACCCTAAATATAATAGGTTATAAGTACTGTCAAAATATAGTAATTCTCACATGAGATACTTTGGTAATCCCAAGTCTAAGGATCAATTACACAATAATCATAACTTTCAAAAAAATTATACACAATCATAATGAGGGAATCCACAAACACATCAGTAATAATCTATTTAAAATCCTCATAATTAGTTAGTTTAGTGAACTCATTATCTAATAAGAATCTGCACATTTGTTTAAGTATCTTCATACTTTATGAGATCAACTACTTCCTTTATAAGAAATAAACATAACGTGTTCTAGTCTTTTTAAGATAGAATAATAGTTAGGAATAATTTAAAGATAAAACATAAATAACAATAAATTTCATAATTATGATCTCATCATAATTTTATCTGTAATGTACATTTATCCTATATACTTTATCATATGCATATGAATATGTATAAGATAAAGAATGCCTTTAAAATTATGTCACTAAATTTACAATTAATCGATTGGATATAGAGTATAAACCAATACTCTCTCACTTGCACTAAGTTAATTGTTTAAGTATCTTATACCATATCTCTGTAGGTTGATCATCTTATTTCTAGATAGTGGATTACTGAGAGAATCTTAGAAGATTCTCTAAAGGGGGCGGTTGCTTAAATCTTATGACTTTCACCTCAATTATTTGTGAGATCTTAGCTCCTTTCTTATGCATAATGACTCTAATGTTCTACAGTATATTATTGTGTCAATAATGCAAAGAACTATATCATTTGATTAAAGAACTTATTGATATAAATAATTTTAAATGAAAAATGAAGTCTAAATAATGAGAGAGAGAGAGAGATTAACTGAGAAACCTTAATTTGTTTTGGCCACCAGTGTATTTGCTCCCTTCTTCCTCCCTTCTTAATGGCTTCTTCATCTTCTTCACCTTCTCGTTTTCCTTTAGCTCCCATCTAGGATCCCTTACCTAGACCTTCCCTTTCTCCTTCTTCCCCTAACCCTAACTTCATCCAAAATGCAGACCCAAACCATTAAGCCCTTGTGGTGATTCCTTCAACAGAGCTTGAGCCTTCTTCTAACCTTTAAGAGCTTGCGAATTCTAGCTTAAAAGCTCCTAAGAAAGCTCAACTACCCAAAACATGGAAATCAGTTGTTTCGAATATGGTGGAGGAGCACTGATGCAAAGGCCTTGGCCTATTACCCTCTAAAGATAAAGGATGACCAGATTTTTTTCATCCCCTTTCTAGAGTTAGCACAAAAAGGAGCAGCTCTTTTCCATAATGCATTGATTAGTTTTTTTATTGGTAAGCATCCTACATTCCCAGTAGTACAAAGAACATTATCTAAAGCTTGGCTAGCTTTTGATTTAACAGAAACTATGATTACGTGTTCGAACAATTTTCAATTTAAGTTTGATTCGAAGGAAGGGATGAACTTGGTTTTGGAGAGGGTCCTTAGCATATATAAGGGAAACCTTTATTTTTAAGGAGATGGAGTTTGAATACCGGTGAGCAGGAAGAGATTCGATATGCTCCAGTGTGGATTAGGTTCCATAATATACCATATGAATATTGGAATAATGAGAGGCTGGGTCGAATTGCCAGTTCAGTGGGGAAACTACTATTAATAGAAAACTATTTTTAATTGCTTATGTACTTTCTCAAAATTTTCTGGTATGGATTTGAACCTTAGTAAGAGTCAGTACTTTTTATCTACTGATATGGATCATATTGCTCATCAGCTCGAAACTCTAACTGGTCCTCGCAAAGGCCACCTTCCTATTCGATACCTGGCTTTGCCTCTCTTAACAGGTTGTCTATTTAAGAGCGATTGCATGCCTTTGTTGGATAAAATTGATGCTAGGGTAAATAAATGGACCTATAGAACTCTTTACTATACTAGTAGATTGCAGTTGGCTATATCTGGTCTCTCTACATTTCAGGTGTATTGGTCTATTCATTTCATTCTTCCCTCTTCCATTATCAAAGACATAGAGACTAAATTAAGGAATTTCTTGTGGTCTGGTAGTATTGCATCAAATTCTCATGCTAAGGTTAAATAGAGTGATCTTTTTAAACCTAAAAGGCAGGGTGGTTTAGGCATTAAACATTTATCTACGTGGAATAATGTTCTTATAGGAAAAAGAACCTGGTTTCTATTTAATGGTAATAAAGCATTGTGGGTCAAGTAGGTGCATACTATTATTCTTAGACGCAAACATTTTTGGAGTGTTCAACCTAGTAATAATAGTTCTTGGAGTTAAAGGAAGTTGTTATAAGTTAGCGATCTTATTTGGAACCAATTTAGATTTAAGATAGGAAATGGGGTGTCTACTTTCTTATGGCAGGATCTTTAGCATCTTAGAGGCATCCTTGTGGATCTCTCAACTCCCAAATTGATCAATGGATTGAGTTTACCTATGAGTGCAAAAGTTTCTGATGTTATCAAGAATAATGTGTAGACTTGGTAGGAGGCTACAATTGAGACCATCTGCAATTTGGAGCCTTTGCCATACTAACTAGAGTGCTCTCAATGTGACAGATTGGAATGTTTGGCTAGCTCCTCTAGGGTATACATAAATGCTTTGGCCTACACAGTTTTGAGACCTCCCAATCCTCTTATCTTGTGGCTAACTTATCTAAATAAGTTGCAAACGAGGGATAAACTTCTTTTCTCTTATGTCCCAAATCACTATTCCTTGTGCTTTTTGGATAATGAGTCTGTTGATCATCTATTTTTAAGTGTTCTTACTTAAAAACAATGTGGATACATTCTCTAAACCATTTTCAGATCCATTTGCCTAACCTGATAAATCTTTCAACCATTCTTAATTAGTTCAACCATCCTCCAAACCACAGAAATATTAACCTCAACCTATTTACCATTCTTCTTTCTGTTTTTGTTTATAATCTTTGGTTTGAAAGAAACCACCAAACCTTTAAATATACAATCTTGGATGTTAGGAGCATTAACACCAGAGTGGTTTTTCAAGTTATGAAACATCTCAGCTCAAACATTGAGGGAAGTTAGTTGTTGGTATGGTTTGTCTAGTCTTTTATCTAATGTTTTGTTTTACAGGTTGAATCTAGATCAGGACAGTTAGGAGGTATCAAGAGGAGATGAAATATTTTCCTCCTCCTCCTCGATATTTTAATGCAATGGAGATCCTACCTATAGCAGAATAGGAGATTCCAATCTTGAAGTTTCTGTCTGTGAAGTCTTTATCGTGATATTTTCTGGTTTTGACTGTTGAACTGCTTTACTGGTTTAGCTTATAAATGTATGTATGTCTGGTTCTGTTAATGTCTTCCCATTCTAGATTTTCCAAGGATTTCCTTGGATGGAAGGCTTGTTTAGGTCTTGATTGTAGTTTTCTGCTTCATATGTGTAGATTTAGTTTCATACGATTATTCCTTTAGGTAGCTATCGTTGTAGAGACTTTTTCCTGTTTTCTTTGGCTCTATTTACTCAGTTTGGTTTCGGAAATGAGGCTTCCTTCTTTGGGCAGTCTTTTATTTTGTACATAACTCCTTTCCTTTTGATGTATCATATTTACTGATTTATCAAAAAAATAAAGAATAGCTTCATTAGCAATAAATGATAGATTGGATCCTTTTCAATATCAAAATAATATTGTTTTAAGTAAAATATACCTTAATTAGGACTTATTTTTAAGTTTAATATCTACAAGACCTTGAATTCAAATACCAACTCATATATAGAATAATGAATATCCTTAATACTTAGTAAATATAAAATACTAAATACCTTTAACATATTATATGTGTACTTTGGATAAAATAGGTAAATAAATTTTATATCTGTCTCTATAGATCTAATTAACATAATCAAGTTGTTACCTTTTCATATCTTATAAGAGTTGTTCTTGGACTATCATATCTTTAACAATTGAACATATGATTTTTTTAAATGAGAAATATGTCTCTATATACTCCTACTAAAGAGTGAAACTATACTCTAACTAACCTTCTTGTAGATATGAAAATCCAAAATAATCTCTAAAACACAGTTTAAATTCAACATGAAAATGAATCCCTCAACATCTTGTAACGTTTCATCATACATCAAATGTATCATCAAAGACACTAGTTCCATTTGGATATACTGTTATGAGATTTGAATTTTGTCAAACTTCAACTTACTCAGTACTTATCTTGAGAACCATTCTCCTACAACTATGCATTAAAGTAAACATTTTGTTTAATGGGGGGGTTTGTAAGATTATATCCAACTCATTTGGATATCTTATAATTTTTTATTATATGATTTAGTTCTAAACTTAATAGATAATATATGCTTTAACTAAGTATCACATCCCAAAATCATTAACTTCAACTTTTTTAAAGTTTTATCATTCTATATCAAACATAAAATTGAAATTGTTAAAGATAAGTTATTGTACTAGGCTTAGTTATAGAAGAAATAAATATTATAGCATACAATATCCCATATTGAATTTTCTTCTTTGCACAAATTTATACCATTATGAAATTTGGTTGTGGAGCTATTAAAAAATCCAAATCCTTATAGATAACCTAGAAAATTTAAATCTTACCATATTAATCACATTGAATGATTGAAGTGATTCAACATTCTTAATGCTTAATTTCTACTTAAAATTTAAACACTTTGAATTTTTTAAAATTTCAAATAAAATTTTCAATTTTTATATATGACCATATCATATCAATTCATTAATAAATATAATAAAATACAAGTTCCCATCCTTTTATGAATTGTTATTACTTCTAATAGATAACATGTACAAATTTATCAACTTAATACCATCATCATCCTTTTACCAACAAAGGTTGATTTGTTCATTTTTTAACTTAAAAAGTTTCTTATCATTCATAATCAAAATGATACATATATACTTATATGCAACTTTATAATTCTCATTATGTTGATTTGATGAAAAAGGCATAAAGGAGAGTTTTGATTGCCAAATTATGTATTCTTGCCATTTATGTTAAGTATAAGTCTCTTTGATTCAACACATACAAACTATTTATATAAATATGGGTCAAATTCTTCTTAATAACCTATTCATTATAAAAAAGTTTGAGGCTTATAAAAAGGTTATATAGAAGAAGTTATAGACTTTTTTTCGTTAATTTGGACATTGTTAATTCCTTTGTTAAGATTGAGCCAAATCAAATCAAGAAGCTTAATGACTTCAACACTATTAATGGAGACAATGAAGTCACTAATCCTATAGGATAGGAGTTTCCTATCCTTGAAGATGAAAACCTTATAGCTTTTAGAAGCATACCCCTCTTTGATAGGCCTTTTATCTCTTTTCTTTGTTTTATTTTCTCCTTTTGTATGTAAAGGTGTAACTATATGGATGTTTTATCGTGTTTAACTCTATTTTATTTCGTTTAATGAAAATTTCACTTCCCTTAAATGAATATTTCAAGTTTACTTTGCTTTAAAATCAACAATATTAATTGAAGTTATTTAAACCATCTCAGTAAGATTGTTTAATCTAACTTATCTATCTTTTAAAAATGAAATATTAAACTTGAGCTACGTACAGATCTTGTTTAATTTCTAAATCAAAGTTGAAACTTTAATCCTAGTGAACTTGAAAGGGTTACAAAAGTCTAACTCTCTTACCTTATTAAGTTTTATATGAGATCCCACATCGGTTGGAGAGGGGAACGAAGTATGCCTTATAAGGGTACGGATATCTTTCTCTAATAGACGTGTTTTTTATGCCCTAACACACCGGATCCCATCAGAACTCCGAAGTTAAATATACTAGGGCAAGAGTAGTAATAAGATGGGTGACCTCCTGGGAAGTTCTCAGGAAAAGCAAAACCATGAGGGCTTGGTTAGATCAAGGCCTAAAGCGAACAATATATGTGAGCCGATGATCAGGGATGTTATAGTGGTATTAGAGCCGGTACTCGATCCGTTGTACTAGCTACATTGGACCCCAAAGAGGGCTGGGCCCTAAGGGGGTGGAAAGTATGAGATCCCACATCGGTTGGAGAGGGGAACAAAGTATGCCTTATAAGGGTACAGATATCTCTCCCTTACAGATGCGTTTTTCATGCCATAACGTACCGGATCCCATTAAAACTTTGAAGTTAAATGTGCTAGGGCAAGAGTAGTAACAGAATGGGTGACCTCCTAGGAAGTTCTCAAGAAAAGTAAAACTATGAGGGGTTTGGCTGACCCAAAGTGGACAATATCTGTGAGCGGGTGATCTGAGCTGTTACAGGAGTCATGACAATTAAATTAGTATCAGAGCTGGTACCTGAATCATTGTGCTAGCTAGGCTGGACTCCAAAGAGGTCTGGGCCTTAAAAGGGTGGAAAGTATGAGATTCCACATCAGTTGGAGAGGGGAACGAAGTACGTTTTATAAGGGTATGAATATCTCTTCCTTACAGATACGTTTTCTATGCCCTAACGCACCGGATCCTATCAAAACTCTGAAGTTAAATGTGCTAGGGCAAGAGTAGTAATAGGATAGGTGACTTCCTGGCAAGCTCTCAGGAAAAGCAAAACCGTGAGGGCTTGGCTGGGCTAAGGCCCAAAGCGGATAATATCTGTGAGTAAGTGATCTGGGCTGTTACATTTTATGTTAACATTTTAAAAAATTATAGGTTGTCTATACGAAATGAGATTCTATAATGAACACCTCTATAACAAAATTTCATAATAATAGGAATTTACATAAAGGGGAAATGCAATATGATATTGTATGATGCAATATTTATTTCTTATATAGTTATACCTAGTACAATAACTTAACTTTAATAGTTCTAATTAAATCAAATAGCAAGATTTCATATTAAATATGAAATGGCAAAGCTTTAGAAGAGTCAAAGTAAATGATTTTACGAAAATGATGCTTAGCTGAAGCATATATCATATAGTAAGTTTAGAGCTAATTGGATAATAGAAGGTTATGAGATATCTAAAAGGGTATATATAATCTTAGAGACCTCATTGAACAAATATTTGTTTTGATGAAAAAATTATAAAAGAATGGTTCTTAAGATATATAGTAGAAGTAAGATAAAGTTTGAAAAATTCAAATCTTATAATGGTATATCCAAATAGAACTAGTTCCTTTATTGATACTTTTAATTTGTAGTTGAAATATTATGAGATGTTGAAAGATTCACTTTCATAATGAATTCAAAGAGTTTGTATTGAAGATGATGATAAATTTATCATACTTACAAGAAGGTTAGTGGAGGTATGTAAAGATATATTGCTTACAGAGAGAACAATAATTCATTTTTTCAATTGTTAAACATATAATAGCCCAAAAACAACTCTTATTGAATATTAAAAGGTAAAATCTTAATTTTATAAATTAGAGTTATTGAGGTAGATACATAATATTTTTTACAATGTACTAAAGATATCTAATATTTGTGAAGTATTAAAGATATCCATTATTTTATGTATGAGTTAATATTTAAGTTCAAAATTATATGAATATAAAATTTATAAATAAATCCTTGTTAAGATATATTTTACTTAGAACAATATTATTTTAAGTTAAAAAGGTTCCAATATAGAATTAGTTACTAATCAAACCATAAAATATTCTTTGTTTAGTATAAATGATTATTTGGATCACGAAGTTCCTTAATAAACTTGGTATAGTTCACTGCATTACTCAAACAATAATGTATCATATAACACTAGAGTCATTAAGTGAGCAAAAGAGATAAGGTCTCATTAAAGATATAAGTATATGTTTATGTAATTTCTCCTAATTATAATGATAACTGAGCTAAAAGTTGTAAAATTGAAGTAAGTACTCACTGTAAAGAATCTTGTAGAATTCTGTTACTAGACCATTATCCCAATAGTAGTATGATTGTCATATGGTGATATGGTATAAGATACTTAAATGATTGGCTAAGTACAAGTGGGAGATTAATTGTTTATGACCTATATTCAATCAATTGTTTATATTTTAGTGACGTAATTATTTAAAGTCTTTCTTTAACTTATGCATATTTAGATGCATATGGTAAAGTCCATAGGATAAATATACATTGCAAATAAAGTTATAATGCAATAGGAATCTCAAAATTATAATTATATAATAATTATGAGATTCATATTACAATTATATATCATCTCTATATTGTTCCTAGTCATTGTTCTTTTGAGATTCGACGGTGATAAAGAATAAATGACTAGAAAATAATATTTTCTTCCTCATAAAGGATATAACTAATCTTATAAACTAAAGTATAAAGATACATAAACAATGGTGTGATTGCTTGTTAGAGAACAAGTTCATTAAATTGAACCCATATAAGAATTCTAATTGAAATATTACTTGTATATCTATGGAAATTCTCATTGAGATGATTATATAAGTATTCCTTTAATTTAAGATCTCCAAAGTGTCTATTATAGGGATTTTAATATTTTGATATTACTAATGACCTATCTTATCTTTGTCAAAAGGGTATCTTAATTGTTAGTCATAAGATATAACATGAACTATATAGATATAGTTACGTCATCGATATATATTTCATCACCCTAAAATGATTAGAGAGAATGTTTCATTATTCTCAATTAGTATTGATTCGGAAAATCCTTAGTTAGAAATGAATGATACTTTGAAAATATTTTTTAAAATTTAATTAATTTATTCAATTATTAATGGTGGAGAAGTAACTTAATTAGACCCAAATATGGTAGACATTAATCTCAACTTTATGTCTAGTTGGAACATTGTGTGATGAAATTATTGAATTATTTGAAAAATCATGCACAAAAAGATTAGTCAAATTTAATTTAATATTTCTAATATTTAGATGATTATGATGCATTGCTGGATGTCAATTTTGATCTATGGATATAAATTATTTAATTAGAGAATTAAAGATAAATTAAAGGATTTTAATTTATATAAACTAAAATACAATATAGAGTTATAATTTATATTCATTTCCAACATATTATTAACTTAATGTATCACACATAAAGACTGTTTGATAAGAGAAAAAGATAATTTGATCAAGTTGGACTTGAATGTAGAGTTTTAGAAATTTTAAGATTAATTATAAGATGTTTAATTAATAATTACTAATAAGAGATGTTCAATTTTATTTGAGCCTAATTAGTATTTAACTATAATTAATTGTAATTCTAATTATTGAATTTAAAATTTTATTTATTTCAATTACTAAAAGGTTTAAAACAAATAAGCTTAGTCTCTAAAGGAGCTAACAATTCTTGCATAACCTTCTTTATATCGCTTATGGAGTTTTCTCAATTTATTCATGTAGATAATATTAGAGGTTGGACAAATGTGTAGTTACAATAGTTGTAATGAGCCAATTTGAGAAACAATTCAAGGGAAACAATAAGAAAATGATCAATGTACATAATAAGATATGATTTATGTTTATATGTTTCCATTCTTATTCTACTACATGTAAGATCAGTTAGGCCCTAATTTTTCAACAAAATGATGATGTTAGGTATATAGAAAAAAGTATAATTAAGCTTAAATATAGTGGTTATGGAACTTATTTTAGAGTGTCTTCCTTTTATAGGCAATAGTTCGAGAAGTATAGTTAGATTATAATTATACTAATAGCATTAAGTTATATCTCAATTAGTCTTTGATTAGTACTTTACTTCTACTTGTATATATTGATTAATTTATCTGTTAAGTGTATTATTGAAGTTTATAAGTGAGTATGTCATAGTCAGGCCTCAAAATAATTATTATACGAATGGACCTTTGAACTTTTCACCTGATCAAAGAGAATAAGCTTTGTTTACTAATCCAAGCCCACACTATGCTTTGCTAAGGGTGTATTATATTTTCTAAGTTTCTTTTTATGACTTAGCATAAATTTTTTAATTTTTATTATTAAAGTTTGCATAAACATAGTTTTAGTCAAAAAAGGCCACTTGAAGTTTATCTTGTAATAATTCTTCTATATTATTGCAGGTTTACAATAATGTATCAAGATAACTCAAAAGTTTCTCTTGAATCCATATAGGCATAAACTAAACAAGCTGAAAATTAGATAAATATCGCCCTTTAAAATTTTTTCTTAAGTTTTCTAGCAAGCCTACTTTAGGCAAAATGATGATTTAATAAGATAGTCCTTTGGAAGATTTATGAAGATTATTCTTTGAGGAACCCAACTATCCTTCACTAGACAACGACACTTTTACTACTTTTAGGGAAGCAAATCATCACTTAATCTTGATCAATCATTCATCCCTCTATATAAGGCATATGATATAGAATTTAACTCGTTTTCCATTATTTGTCTCCTTGCTTTATAAGAAGGTTCAATGTTAAGTTGTTTTGATATCCCATCCCTTTTTTGAAGGTAAGTCCACATCCCTTCCCTTTTATTTAAGCAAAGATGTTTTAACTAGTTTAAATAGTAAGGCTAGCTTTGTTGGATATAGCAGTGAAGGATTATTGGCCTCCAATTATAAAAATAATAGTCTTATATCCTTCAGTTCTATTAAAACCATGTCAACCTCACTTGTAGCAATTGTATCTCCCTTAAGACTATTTTATGAATCTGATTTAATTGGTTTTAAGAAGAGGTTTGTCTTTACAAATCTTCATTATCCTCCCTGTTTAGAGATTTTGATGACAACTTTAAAGTGTAATTAAAGTCCAACAAGTTGTAAAATATTAAGTTTGAGAAATATGGGAGAGAATTTTGACATCTTTTAGGAAACCTCACTTGGATTCTTGAAGGTTGATGAGCATATTTGCTACGTTAAACTTGGTAAGATGGGATTCACCAAAGATTTTTCTTCAAATAATCCTTATAAAGTTTTTACTATGATTCATCCAAGTTTGGGCTATAATTCTCTTTATATTTGACCATTCTCCAAAGCCTCAACATGATAGGCCTAAGTCTAATCAATTTCGTCCACATATTTAAAGCTTGTTAGTTAGATTCATTATCACCTACCTCATTTAATAGGTGCCCACAACCCTAATTTATTCAAATTTATACAATAATTTAGGCTTACGAAAACCAAAAGTGGATGTTAAAACTTAATTTCAAGGAGTACGTGACATTTATTAAAGATTCATAAATGGATGAACAATTAAAAAGATAAACTTATTTAGCTATAAAATCAGACAAGCTTGTTGACCTTTATGATTTATTAAAGTGGTTTAGACAAGACATTTTTCATTGGAATGGGCATAATAAAAACACTAAATTTCTTATTTTAAAAACTTATTATCCAGTTGGTCCCCTTTTACTTAGAAAGACTCGCATTTATAAGCTTAGCTTAATCCTATTAGGGGTGTATTATAAAGAAGAGCATCCTTTAGGTTCTTTTCTTTATTATTTATTTCATTTGTTCTTTTAAATATCATCCTAGCACCTTTTATTTCTTTGATAATTGTGAATATGACCCTAAAGAGAAAGGCATGTGTGACTTATCTTCAAAGAAAAAATGTAAAAGGTGACCCACGACAATAAAGTTACTACAATCAAGTCAACTCTCCTTATTATTACCTTACTTCTAAGCACTCTCAACCATTTTCACTTAACTCATCCTAACCAGTAAAGATCATCATGGTTCTCCCTATCTGCCTAGGCCTGTTAGGGAGAAAGATCATTTCTTTTCTAACTTCAACTTAATGATTGACAATGTTTTCAACAAGACTAGAAGCAGGATTGAGATGATCAATGAGATATTGAATCTCATGAATAATTAGAGGCTAGAGGAGATGGATGTCGAGTTATATATTCTCTAACGTTAAAGGATGAGGTGGAAAGCCTAAAATTTAAGTTGCAATTACAGAAGCAAACATTATAGGGTGATACTTTTAAGTTTGATATCATCAATAACTATCATAAGTCTAAGTATTTCAATAGTTAGAATTATGATAATCTCATTAACAAAACCATGGTAGGGTTCAAGGCATGTAAGAAGGTACACTAAAGAAGTTACAAACTTGCTTTCGTAGATTCGAACATTATTGATACTTACATTGAGATTGAGCCAAATCAAAACAAGAAGCTTAATAAGTTCTATACTATTATTGGAGATAATGAAGTCATCCTATAAGATAGGAGTCTCCATACTTGAGGATGAAAACTTTATAGCTTTTAGAAGAACCACTCTTTGGTAAGCCCCTCGTCTCTTTTTTCTTTTTTATTTTCTCCTTATATATGCAAGGGTGTAATTATATACATGTTTTAGTGTGTTTAACCCTACTTTATTTCATTTAATCAAAATTTCAATTCCCTTATATGGATATTTTAAAGTCTACTTTGCTTTAGAATTGATAACATTCAAGAAGTTATTTAATCCATCTTAGTAGAGCTGTGTAATATAACTTATATATATAATGACATGTTAAACTTGACCTACTTATTAGTCTTACTTAACATCTAAATCAAAGTTCAAACTTTAATCTTATTAAACTTGAAATGGCTTATTAAAATATGTGATAACATTATAATAAATTTGTTAGGTTTATAGAGCCTAACCCTCTTACCATGTTAACTTTGGAAAAAAAATGAAGATGATAAGACTTAAAGAGTCAAACTCTTATGTTGGACCCCGCTGCTGGAGCCCAACATCGGATGCGGAACCCCGCTGTCGGAGCTCAACATCCTACCTGTGAGCGCGGTGCTGGACCCATGAAACGTGCTAATTATGCATTTAATAAAAGACTCG
>JAOTIZ010000202.1:31940768-31952456 GCA_027123425.1 Erythroxylum panamense
GCTATCCGCTCCAATTCGATTCGTTTCCGTTCTTTTGGTTCGTTTTGATTGTCGATTTGTGTTTTCAGTTTTGAGATCCGTTTGTAATCTGTTTTGACATTCAATTCGATTCCGCTTTCGCTTTTGCTTCCGCATTTTTTATTCGATTATCCGTTTGATTCGTTCCGCCATTGCGTTCTTCGTGACCGTTTTCCATCGCTTCGTGATCCGAGTTGTTATTCGCTTCGCTTTTGTTCGTTCTGCCTTTGTGTTTTCGCCTTTTGGCTTCTGTTTTTCGATTGGGGTCCGGTCTCCGAATCGGGTCCCAACAATGATTTTGGTGATTGTTTAGTGTGCGCTCAGCACCATTGTGGAATGGGGTCCATGAGCATGGTGACTAATTTTAGGTGGGCACGCCATTGAACAAATTGTGAGGATGATAAAAAGAAAAAAAATATTGGGATTTTATAAGAATGAGAATGAATCGATGAAGCTCAAGTTTCATGATTTCGCAAGAGTTGGGCTTCGGAAGCAAGCGGGGTCCAACATCCAGTGATTTATTGGCTAGCATAATATAACTAGCCAACTCACTATCATCGAGTTACTTCCTATATACCCTCTGATCATCATCAGAAGCATTAGTAGTAGGGGGATCGGAAAGTGGTTCTTCCAAGACATAGCCAACCTTCTCAGAGTTGAGAACTATTCTCAAGTTCTTGAGCCAGTCAAAGAAGGTTAGTCCAGTCAACTTGTTAGCTTCCATTAATGAACTTAGATTGACACTAGTACTCATAGTGTTGACTAGATCAATAGCAACCTTTTATTAAAGAAAGAAACATTAGCATGTACTTAAATACATGTCGATAATGACTATAATAACATGCATTATGGCTCCCATTATTTTTCACGAATTCATAAGAACTCATAGAGAAATTCTCCTAATGGGTCGATATCCAATATCCCTAAGAATGACTTTGAGTTCACCTAACAAGCCACCTTAGTTAAATCGATTGTTATCGATCATATTGCATCTCCAATGCAACTATCGAACCTAGTGCTATCAGTTGTTGATGTGTGCAAACTCATTGGGCTATCAACTCTTGACACGTGTACATCTAATGTACATTACCCAACTTCCCCTATGTTCACGTTAATCTTGGGTTTGCCCAACAAACCAACGCTTCTAGTTAAAACTAACCCATTAATCTAAAAATCTTATTTCTATGGTTCAAACATATCAATGTAAACGGGCTTGGGTTTACCCAATAACCCTAACTTTAAAAGGACGTTGGTTCTCACCATATTAAAGGAAGGCGTTAGTTTTAATATTTTAAGTGAGGGGTTTGACTAAGGTCTCATCTAACTTAGATGGTCTTATACATATAACTCATATATATATATATAGATATATAGATATATATATATACATACATAGTTACTATAACTAAATGGCATGATATGGACTACCCAATAAAATTGGACCTAAGCCCATAACCATCCATCATGCAAGCCCACACATTCTCCTAACAATGCATTTTCTAATTCATATATGTAAACACATCATTTTGGTTATGACATCTTATGGATCCTAACATGAAACGCCCAATCCAACACTTGGATCTAAGCCCAATCCAACACTTGGATCTAAGCCTAATCCAACACTTAGATTTAGTATCTTCCTTTTACTAACTTGGCTAAAATTACTATTGTACGTTATTTTAATTGGAATTACTATTAATCTAATTAACATGAATGTCTAATTTCAGAAATTAATTCATAATTAATTTACCTTAAAATAATTATTGGATGTCCAAAATTAAACAACTCTAATTTTTTCATGCATGCCAATTTTTCTAGTCTTACTAGAAAATCTATTGCTTTGTTAAAATTAATTCAAAATTAATTTCTATAATTTTTCAAAATTTTCAGCACATCAAATTATGATTCCAAGCATCTCTAGGTCATATGATGATGATCAAAATAATTTAGGGATTACCCAAAAATTATTATGATCACTGAAACACCGATATGACACCAAAAATGACAAATATGACTTCTAAAATTTTTCTGGAAATCAAATTCTGAGCAAAATCATTTACGCATGCATCAAACATAAAATTAACACTTTTTTTATCACATCTAGAACTGAAATATAAACATACAAAACATCAAACAAAATAGATCCTACAATTTCAGGAAAACTATCCAAATCTGAAAAATTGTTTGATAAAATTATTAAAATATTTTTAATAATTATAAAAAATTACAGAGGCATAAACACATCCCAATTAGGTTCACTTAATTTTTTTAGAATTAAATTCCACAAAAATCATGTGTAACCTCATCAGTTTAGCCAATAGACATCACATGCCTAGCAGAAAGATAAATTTCATGCATCTTCTTTGAATTTGAAATTAAATATTTTAATCACATTAAAAATATTTTCAATCATACTGAATCATTTACTTACATCTTATGAATAGATTGATGGAAGAAAATTGTGAAAACCATTTTTATATAATTAATATCGAACAAAACATTATAGGACTCTAAGCTGTCACAACCATGAAAACAATTTTCACATGTCATGTATTCTACATCTAACAAGGCATAAGATGACTTTAATACCACTGTAAGGCTCCGATCATGCATCTTACACATAATATATATCAAATATACACAGTAGAAAATAAAATGGAACCTCAAAAACTATATCTACTTATGCATATAGATATAGAAAAAAAACATGAAATGTAATATGTTTACATACCTTTCCGACAATTTCTTTTGTTCTTTAATCTTCTTTGCATTGGGTTGTCGTAAACCACAATGATCAATGTAAACTGTTTCTAATGAAAGTCCACATGAAAATAAAAGGATAAAAACTCACTAGAAGATGGCTAGATTTCTTTCTTTGCGCTAGCAAAGACAAGAACTCTTGTGAGAGTTAGAGAGAAAAAGAGTGGTGTGTAAGAAATAACCTTTCTTTCACTTGTTTCTTCCACAAGATGCACAAAATTCATCTATATTTTTTGCACCATTTGGCCTTCCATAACCCTCATCACTAATGGAAAGTTATGAGAAGTTAATGGTAATGAATAGCCTGCATTAATGGAAGTTATGGGAAATTAATGACCATGAATAGCATGCATTAATGAAAGTTTTGGGAAGTTAATGACCAATTTGGTAGCCAACAATACTTTTTGCTAATTACTATGATCATATTACGATACAATCTCGAAACACTCTCTCATATCTTAAATCACTATTGAAGACCATTTTATGCATCCTTTGTATCTCCTATGTGTGTGACCAATTAGGTTCCCAGTTATTTTGGCCACTTGAATTAACACTTAATTCAAGTAAGACAAGAGCAATATCTAGCAATAGGTCATGACCCCCAATTGACCAAAAAGTCAATGGTTTGACTACGAACCCTTCCATACGCATCATTGCCATGCAATTCGTCCTTTCACCATGTATACCCTATTTGGTTCAGAGTATGGTCAAAGTGTCAACTCCCACTAGACTAACAACGTTACATCTAGTCCAAGTTTTATTAGTTCTTATCCTGAGGATCTCATTATTCTATGTATCACTGAAGACTCTCTTCATGACACATATTTTCTCTAGCTAGAGACTCTCAAGTAATGACTCCTACAAGAGGTCATGGGTATCATCTCCTTCTATAAGGAGTGGTGAATCCGTTATAGGCTACTCAATTACTTTCGAATACCTCAAACTGTACCTAATCACTACCCTATAAGTAACCTATGAAAGGCACAGATGAATGGAGTCAAAGCACAAGATCAGTATCTGAGATATCCTAGAGCACCTCAAGTCAAAGGATGTTTACACCATTGCTATGATGAGACTATCACTAACACTGAAATTGAATATTCATATGATTGTCTCATATTATATCAATCCAATGTACTTACTACCCTTAGTAAGCATCCACATGTTAACTATAAACAACTAATGCCTACAACTTATGAGATCTACTGCTTGATCTAATCAAGGAGTATAACATGTGCTAGTCTATTTAGATTAATGATATCCCATCTCATTAATCCTATGACTAGAGAAAGTTTAGATACTAATATAATTACACATGATAGGAATCTCATTATCATGATCTCATCATGATTTCCTCCATGCTAAGTTTTTTATCAAGGACTTCATTAAATCAATTTAAGATCAACATCAAATCCATAAACGTATGAACATCAAAATAATGAAAAATTCCCTTATTAATTATAAAATGATTTGTACAATAAGTGTTAAAGGTGATTACCTTTAGAGCACTTCTCTAACATTGCATACATTTCATTCTTTTCCTGAGATTGAATTTGTAAAGGCATTGAAGATAAATCCTTATCTCTATTATTTGAGACACCATCAGTGTTTGAATCAAGAATGTAGAAAATATCTACATCATTGTCATAAATATAAAAAAAGTCTTCATTACGTGTCTCCCCATGAAGATAAGGTGAGAGAAAAAAGGTTTATCTTAAAAAAAGGTGATGTATGGAAATAAAAAAACCGTTTGGTTGTTAGATCAAAGCACTTATACCTTTCTTGAGTGGAGGGATAACCAACAAAGACGTATTTTAGGATCAAGATTTTCTCGATTGTTATCATGAATATGAAAAAACACAGTGGAACTAAAAACTTTAGGAGGGAGATCATGTGATAATTGAGATGAAGGAACAAAATTATTAAAACAACTAAAAAGTGTTTGAAATATTAAAATTTTTAAGGCATTCTATTGATCAAATATGTAGTTGTTAGGATAGCCTCATCCCATGAGTACTTAGGAGCATTAGTTGGAAACATTAGAGATCTTGCAATCTCTAATAGATGTTTATTTTCTCTTTCTGCTATTTCATTTTATTGTAAGGTGTCAGTACATAAACTTTGACGAATAATACATTTTCATCAAAAAATTCTTTAAAATCTTATTGAAGTATTCTTTTCTATTATCGATTTTAAAAACTTAAATTCTAGTTTGAAATTGTGTTCGGATCATGTTATAAAATTTTTAAAACACCCTCTTAACATCTTACTTCTCATTGAGTAAAAATAACCAAGTCACTTTAGTGTGGTCATCAATAAAATTTATGAACCGTCTTTTTCCAATTATTATTTTTATTCTTGAAGGCCCCCAAGTATCACGATGGATTATAACAAAGAGTTTTATGGCCTTGTAAGGTTGTGCTGGGAAATATGTTTGATGATGTTTAACAATTTGACAAATTTTACACTGAAATGAAAATAGATCTTTATTTGTAAAAAACTTTGAAAACAAATGTCTCATATAATGAAAGCTTGGATGTACAAATCTAAAATGCCATAACATAATTTTATTCTAAAAAAGTATTAAAATAGAATTAGGACAAGTTCTCTACGATTGCCTTTTTGAGTCATATCAATTTTTGAAGAAATAGAGACCTCCAATTTGTTTAGCATTTCTAATCATCTACCTTGTTTTCAAATCTTGGAATTAACAATTACATGAAGAAAAATTATCTTGACAATTTTGGTCAATAGTTATTTTACTAACTAACAACAAGTTGTAGGATAATAGTTATTTTACTAATTGTGGAGTGTATAAGATTTCTAAGCTACTGCTGAGTACCAACCATCTATTATTTTTACTCTTTGATTTCCTACATAAGGACTATAGGAAGAAAACAATTCAAGGGACCCAATCATATGATCTATTGCCCTATAATTAATTATCCAAAAATGATATAAATTGAAATTAAAACAAGAGGCAATTAGATATTGCTTATAAAAGAATCTTGGTACCTTATGACTAGATATATGATGCTCATACAAATAAAACCAAAATATTTTGTTTTATTAATAATAAATATTTCATTACAAAAATAACTGGAAGAAAATTAAGTTATATATAAATATACTTGCTTTCCAGGGTATTATATTTACATAACTCCAACACTCAAATCATCTCTAACTAGGTCATCCAATGGCGTCAGGCGATAGTTGGCATCGTCACTAACGATGCCAACCAGTGGCATCACAAGAGATCCATTGGGTTGCTAGTCAGTGACATAACAAGCGATTTATTGGGTTGCCAGTGACGTCCTTATCGCCTAATGCCATCTAGTTTGTGATACACAAACAGTAAATCTCAACAGACACAAGCAGCAACAAGGAATCAAAAACAAAACCAAAGCAAGGATTTTTCAAATCACAACATTTAAGAACAAGTTAAGTTCTAGAAAATAAATATGAATATGGAAGCCTAATTCATCAATTCTAGAACACAACTACACATGAAGTAAACATCCATAGAGAAAAACAATTTTTAGATGCAAAAATGCACAGGAAGAAGATGTGTTATACATGCTTTCATGGGTTTTTGATTTTTATAGCTCAAAATGCAAGAGTAATATGAAAACAATTTCTAGAAGCAGTAAAAAGAAAATAGTTGGGAGAACAGTTAAAAGATGGTGGCATAATAGACAATATAATCACAACCATATGCACATGCAAAAACATAAACAGTCTTGGAAACAATTTCCAGAAGCAGTCAAAAATAGTCACGAAAAAGACAAAACAGTGGCATTACAGAATCAAAATCTCAAAATCATAATTTTTATCAAAATCAATAACAATCACGCACCATATCCAAGTTAAACAATTAATGGAGACTCTGATACCATTTGTTGAAGACCAATCGTGATCGAATCACGAGCATAGTGGAAAAACAAAATTTTTTATGGTTTCTAATGGAATCTTGATAATTGCATAACTTGAATAAAAACATGAATTGTAAAGTATGAATCATACTTGATTTGCGTTTCCTATTGAAATCTTTTGACAAATTATTCACTTTTTCAACCACGAGCTGTTCAATCATCCAGTCTCTAATAGTATCCATAAAGCAATTTCTCAATATGTTTTTAAGAGGAAGAAAAGAAAAAGTGCTAGCTTCTAAACTTTCTTCCTATTAACAGGAAAATCATTAGGATTTTTAACTTTATTAAAATTGAATTATTTAAATCAAAATCAAAATCAAAATCAAAATTGAAATCTAATTCTAAATCTAAATCTAATTAATTTAACTTTAGTAAAATCAAATATCTCATATTTGATCCCTTAAAGTTTCTCGAACTTTATAATTAAGTCCAACTTAATGAAATATATTTTTCTTTCACAAATTGCTCTTTGATGTATGACCCATTAAGTTCTTAATATATTGTCATTAATTATAAATTATAATTAATATCAGATAAATTAAAATTAATCAGTTTATAATCATAGATTAAGATTGACGTTTAGCAACATGTCGTGATCATTTAAATGTTAGGAATGTCAAGGTTGTTTGACTTAGCATGTCTATGCTAGTTATGATATATAATTTAATCATTTCATCATCCAATATTTCAATTGGAAAGAGTATGGATATAGTGTCTACTCATTTAGTTCAATCATGTTTGATTTTGCTAATTCGTAATTGATTTATAATTGAAATTTGAAAATAATTTTTTCAAATATTATTTCACTTTGGCAAGAAAATTCTACAAATTACTACTAATCAAAAACGATAGAATATTCTCTCTAATTACTTTAGAGTGACGAATCATTACTTAACTATTTCTGTATAATTTATACTGCATCCAAGTGCTACCGACTGACTTATCTTAAGATAGTTCATAAGTAACATCAAAATATAATAATTCTCACACGAGAGAACTCGGTAATCTCAACTCTAAGGATCAATTGTACAACCATCATCATGAAAAAAATCCATAGACACATAAGTAACATTCTATTTGGGATTATCATAGTCAGGTTAGTTTAGTGACTTATTCTCTAGTAATCACCCAAACATTAGTTTAAGTATCTCCATACTTTAATTTATGAGATCAATTATTTTCCACAAAAAAGAAACATAATATGTGTTAGCTTTACTATTTCAACAATATCTCATCTTAATGAAACTGTAACTAAGAACATTTAGAAATAATACATAAATATAAATTGAATATCACAATTATGATTTCATCATAATTTCAATTATATTGTAATTATTCTAGGGATTTTATTTTCAATATTAAAACATCAAATGTAATTAACTAAATATACAAAGATGAAGAATGTGTTTTATTAATTAATTAATAATGCCATACATCAAATTGCATCCAAATGATTGGCTGCAAGGGTAAAACTATAAGCGTAATAACAAATGAAACTTACATATGATGCTAGTCATGGGGAGATCTCCTTTGAAGAGTGCGATTGAGTTTGGCTAAAGCTTCACCCTTATCGACAACTTTTGGTAAGGAAGAGAGGACCTCACAAGTTGTCTTCAAAATATTTTGGTCCTTATGAAGTACTACAAAGAAGTGGTATAGTAGCCTACAACTTGGAGCCATCAGAGGGGAGTTGTGTCTATGATATTTTTCATATGTCCTTGTTAAAGACATTTAAGGGCAATACTCCAAGTTTAGTGGCTATACTACCAGGCCTCTGTGATGGCCAATTGGGCTTATTCCCCACTCTATTTTTCAGTCCATGATTAACAGAAGTAAACAGGAGGTGTTGGTGCATTAGGTGGACAGTTCAAATGAAAATGTTAGAAGGGAAGATTTCACTACTCTTTAGGAGGTTTATTTAGAGTTTGAGCTTAAGGACAAGCTCAGAGCCGGGAAGGGGAGTAATGTTAATAATGTTGCGGGTGCCTTTGTGGGAAAAGTTTATTCTCGATGCAAGAAAAATGGCTGACAGAATAGTTGTCAACAAGTTTGTTTTTATTTTGTTTTATTTGATTTTTTTTTCGTATTTTAGGGTTTTTATCTGTTGCGATTTTATTTTTAGACTTTATACCTAATTAGTAGTCCTAATTAGGGTTGTTAATTTATCCTTAAGCCTATTTAAAGGCTGCTATGGTTAATAAAGAGGCGAGCAGGCTTTTATCAAGAAAAACATAGCCAGTAGATTTAAAAAATAGTTGCAGCTGTACTGGACCTTATCGAGGGCAAGTGTCTTCCTTGTATGGACATAGGTTCCTTAGAGAAAGGGGAGAACACAGCCAGAGAAAAAGAGGTGACCTTTCCTGGCCTGTGACTGGATCATACGTTATGAGTACATAATACGTGCATTGTTGACCTTTGAAAGAAGTAGATATGAGTAAATTTGGTCCAACTTAGATTCAAATTTTTAGAAGATGAAATGCCTGCGCTGATTTGATTGGAAAAAGGGCTTCGAAAAGTAATTTTGTCATAGTCTGGGAAGAAGTCAGTAATTTCTGCAGAAATTTTAGCCTATATGGAATTTTGAACGGTCCGATATCAGAAACTAAAGGGATCTCAATACTTCATTAATTAGATTGGGTTAAAATGAATTTGTAAAATTAAACGCTAACAACGTTTTCTTTTATTACGTGGCCTGAATGAAACTGTGGTACCAGGTACTAGCCTCGTCTCTAATTTTGATACACATTCAATACATTGAATATCCTGAATCTCCCAATGAACTATAATTGGTCAAAAAATTTTCCCTGTACTGTTCTAGCCGGGGCCATGTTAGCGGTTGGAAGTGAGTGACATTTAATAATCGCCAACAAGTTTGTGTTCTGAACTGAAATAGAGACAATAAGGTGGAAGATGGTCAGGGGAGATGCATGCTAATTGGGAGACCCGTCAACGTTGCCAAATCCTAAATAGTAGGGGAGGAAGTAACAATTTGTGAGTTGAAAGTTGCAGGAGTGATTGCTTTTTGGCATCAGGGCCCTACAACAATAAAAGTGTTAATAATCACATGTATGATCCGGTGTTGTTAGCTATCCTTTAGAGACATGGACTATAACCGCATTTCATTAACTGTATCATATGTCTGCATTATTGCTTGCACCTCATAATATCACCGCAACCACAACAGAGTATTCTAAATTTCAAAAATTCTGGAAAACATAGCATGTGCAGCCAGATGTGTGTCTAACCAAATTGGAGCTTTCAATTTGTTAAATAACTGGATTTTCATGTTCTAACTAGTGACTACAACGAGCTACATCAGTCTCCTTTTGTCTTGTCATCTTATCATCAGAATTCTTCATATCACTAGTTATTGAAGAATCAGCGCATTTAATATTGCCTTCAGTACGTGATCATTTGGCGTAATCCAACGAGTAGAAACTTGGAATTGGATTAAGATGAGGTTAAGAAACCACTCTCTTCCAAGGATTGATACTTGAATCGTTGGTGGCGTCGGGGTCGTTTCTCAAATAATCACTTGAATCCTTTCTGAAGTATTAATATGGGAATAGACTGAATCAAATCCAGAATATTTTTCTTGTCCAATTTGATCAACTTATCGATGAAGTTTAAGTACATAGAGCTTCAGTACTTTCTACTTGCACAAGATCAGAACTCTTCATAGACTGTCAGTTCTAGTGGAAATTTAGAGGGTAGAAGTTTATAAAAGGACCAAGACAAGAGCTAAGGTGACATGGTCCATGGCATTTGCAAATTTGTTTGGGAATATATGGGGCGTCCCATACGTTAAAGAAAGTCGTAACATACAATGGTCCAATGCGAACTGTCCTCTGGGGTGTTTCGGTCGTAGGACGCATTAAGGCCTCCAAACCGCCTTGCATAAACATTGGGGGAACACGTCACATGCAGCGGACGAGCCTCCAAAATGGTGGATATGTATATTTGTTCCTATTCATTTTTTGAAGAAAACAGGGCCTATAGCAGTTGTAGCCTTGCGCAACTTAGGAACCCCATTAATTAGTTTGAACTGGAAGGATCAGCTACGCAAACTTCCATTCATATTTTGCGACATTGGTCGAAATCTAAAAAGTTTTAAGCCCTTTGGAGTGGTACAAATGGTTAGGAGTTTATAATAGTTTCCAAGTGTTGAAACTTTTGGATTCTGTAACAAATAATTTACGATATATATTTAATTTCATATATTTACAACTGATGAACATTGGGAGTTCTTTTTATATAAAGATTAGTATAAACCCAATTTCTTAAGATTAAGCTTTTAGTGTATAACTTAACTATGATTTATTTTCTTCATCCTGAGTTTTTTTTTTTCAGTGTAAAAGACATATCCTAGTTGTTGACCGATTGGCGGATATCGATGCCAACTTCTGGCTCTAATGTCTTTAGTCCCCATAGCGGAGATGGGACATAGTCACATGATAAAGGCAAAAGTATTTACTATCGGTTGGACGGCTCGTGGACACTGTTTCTACATTCTTGCCACATGGGTATGTCATCATCGGGTCAACTTCAGGGTTTTGACTTTGAACGGATATGCCAGACAAATGACACCAACATACAATTATGGGATTGAAACTCAAAAGTACGCACGCAGTGTGGCGTGTTTATTGCCATACCTACGAATTTAACCGGGTGGACCTAGATGTGCTATAGGAATTCAACGAAGCCATCAAATTGTCTAATTAATTTATTTTTAAGAACACATATTGGTCGGGTCGACCGCACGGAGCTCGGATCCAATCGATACCACCTATAGGCCGATCGGTCCATTCCTACTTCCCACGCCAGGCCCAAGCTCGATACACGTTCCCTACGGCCCGTCAGCATGAGAAAACTTTCCATGCAGAGATAGAACTTACATGAAAACCTAAACCTAGCTACAAAAGCATATATAAGGTATAATTCTTCCATAACGAAGGTACGCACAATCATAACCTAGTTG
>JAOTIZ010000202.1:31977986-31991452 GCA_027123425.1 Erythroxylum panamense
CCGAGGTTGCATCCTATACTGCAGTCTTGGAATTTATTATTTTTGACCGGTTTCCAAGGATCGATTTTAGGATCGAATCGACAGAGCCGCGATCAATGCCTGAAATGTCTTTTGCCTCCAAACACCACCATAGGAGTTCTCTAGGGACCCTGTCATACGCCTTCTCCAAATCTAAAAAAACTATACACAAATCATGTTTTCGTTCCCTTTAGCATTCCATTAGTCTCTGAAGTAGATGTATTGCTTCTGTTGTGGACCTACCAAGTATAAATCCGAACTAATTGGCTGATATAAAAGCAGCTCTCTGGATTCTCTTTTCAATTACCTTCTCCCACAACTTCATGGTATGACTTAGTGATTTTCCGCTGTTCCAATTATCAATCATGTAGCATCCTAACACAAATTTTTGTGCACATGCTAAAACCTTCTTGTGTTCATGTAAAAGCATGATAAGACCTAGGCTAAGAATACATATTGGAGAATAGGTTGTCTGACTGTAATTATTGTTCAGAATAATGTTTCCATTTTTCTTAATTGGATATAAAAGGCATGAGTATTTAATTATGAATGATGTAAAAGAATATGTGATAGCAAAAGCATTGTCAACAGTGGGAATTATTGAATTCTAAGTGCTATTGTATATGAATACTTTAAGTGATATGATGTAGTCCTCATGTCCACATCTTCTTTTATCTCTTTTAGTAGAAGAATTATGGATGAGCAGATTAGTACTGCTATAAACCTTATTTATGCTAGTGGAACTGCTCTATGTTCATAATTTGCTGCATAGCTTGGTTTTTTGCTAAGACCCTAGGGTCTGTGGTGCCACAAAGAATTGGCGCTTTATGGTTCTCACGTTACAGCAACATGCACATAGTTTATGATAATATTGATTACGGAAAAATAGAAATACTTGTACATTATGCATGATTGCATATGTATGCATGTTATGTCGTCTTGATGATCCACAACTATCCTTTTCTTTGACATTTATTTTTCCTCCACTATGTGATTGAACAATGGACAAGCTATAGGATCATCAAGGACAATAAAGGAGCCATCTAGAAGTTTGAATGATGCCAATCTGTATGTTTGTTTTAGTTAATTTTTGCATAAAAGATAGTGATAGATCTGTCTTTTATTTGTCAAACCATTGTGGAAGAACTCAAATTTAGTCAGTTATCCATGCCGATCATGTAAAAGAGCACATCAATTGTCTGAGAAATTATTACATAAATGAGAAATGTTGGATCTTTTCCTGTTGGAATTCCTGAACATGGTCTAAGGTTGTTATTCAGCCTGTTCTTCTCCAGGAATTCGGAGATAGTAATGTTGTGATATAGTTATATATTTTGTACTCTAACTACGGAGCAAACGACTTGTTAGGGTGTACCAGTGGTTGTTACCATGCTGTACATAATTTAGATTAATGACTGCCCCATTTTCCCCTCATTCATTTTCCTTTTTAAGTTGTTCCGCCACTTTTTGTTGGAGCATAAAATTTAGGTAGGTTAGCTACATTAGATATAGATGTACAATGTCTTATTTATGGTTGGGTATCCCTTATTGAGCATGATAGAATAGCTAATTGGATCCTCTGTTGCCTCAAAAGTACCATCCTTTGTGAATGAATGAAATAAAGTTCGGTATTGGAAATATAATGTCAGTGGCGTGTTGGGTTACAGGAAGTAAGTTGAATAACTGCCTCCTAGTAAAAGCTGGTTGTTTTCTTTCGAGCGTACGAGTTATAGCTAGTTGATGCATCAAAAACATTTATTTATTTAATTCAATGGTTGATCTTGGGCTATCATTATTTTTATTGCCATACTTGTTAGAAGTCAAACCCCATGATCTTCTTGATTCTTCTAGAGAAAAGAAGACAAAATCAACCTGTACTATTAGTTATGTGCTAGCTGTAACTTCATTTATTATGGAAGTGTTTTAGGATGTTAAAGTCGGTGAATAGAACCGAATTTGATGGGTATAAAAAGGGTTGTAAGGGTAGTGTTTTAGAAGTGAAGAAACAAGTGAAAAAAGCATAGAAAAGGTAGAGAGAGAAACAGAAAAAATAAGAGAATAAGAGAGAGTGAGACGTAGAGAGATACAACTTAAAATTTGTAACGTCATTGTTTATCCATATATAATGCTGCCTGTTTTCTAGTAGCTTGTCTATTTTATTTTTTTCTCAACAAGGGGTACTAGAGTTAGGTTCATGATTACGTTTTAAGGATGTGAAATGGCCAACATGATTCAGTCTCAAATTCCAAAATTGACGAACACAAATTATGAAAATTGGAGCATTCAAATGAAGGTACTACTCGGATTACAAGATTTATGGGAGATTGTTGAAGTGGGCTATACTGAGCCTAAAGATTCGACCGCAAAAGCATCTTTATCAAATGCACAAAGGACATCACTTAAAGAATCACACAAGAAGGAATTGGTTTTCATCTTTCAAGGAGTTGATGAATCAACATTTGAAAAAATAAATCATCAAAGGAGGCATGAGAAACTCTACAGAAACCTCTTCAAGGAGGCGAAAAAGCTCAAGAGGTACGACTTCAATCTCTTAGAGCTGAATTTAAAACATAAAAAATGCAAAGTTTCGAAAAATTAGTGACTACATTACTTATCTGAAAATTATGGTAAACAAGATGAAAAGAAATGGAGAAGCTCTTAACAATGTGAGGGTGATGGAAAAACACTTACATTCACTGACAAGAAAATTTGATTATATCGTCCCTGCCATTGAAGAATCAAAAAAATTGTTACAAATATCTATTGATGAGCTTATAGGATCTATTCAAGCTTATAAGCTAAGAATGATCCAAAATGAAAATACTAATGATTTGGAACAAGCTTTACAAAGCAAGCTATCTATTGGTAGCAATCAAACTAGTTACCATCAAGGTAGAGGAAATCAAGGTAGCTACAGAGGTGCCTATAGAAGTGGACGTGGTGGACAAGAACCTAGTGTAATATCCTTGTTCCAAGATTGTACTGTGTAATGTGTTGTATATGCATTTTATAGAGTATGCTCTAGTGTACTAGAGTATTATTGATGTTATAACGACTATCACGGATAGACCAGAGATGGTTCTAGACTTGACCGGAAATTTCTCGAAAATCTTTTCAAAATCTCCGAAAGCTATGGAATGAATCCAAACAAGCTTTACAAGCAACCAAATGTATTGCTTTCGAGATTTAGGTGACACTGTTAATGAAATCTAGACGATTATGGTGACATTTAGTGATTTCTGGATTCAATCTGAAAATTATGTTAGGTAACTGAAAAATTATTGAATAATTTCAAAATACGATGAAAAGCTCCAAAATTAGGAATAGAGTCCATAAGAACTAAAACGGTTCAAAATGGAGGTTGTTTGAATAGAATTCGGGTAACATGAAATTATTAGACTAAAAAGCCCTTTTTTGAGAATAATGGGTATTGATGATTTTAAACCCATTCAAAATTTTTAAAAGTATCTAGTCAATAAGTAATTAGAGTATTTCATGGTCAATTCGATGGTAAGATGGTTGCGGAATATTTTCAAAATTTAATTCGGTTAGTTGATGAATTAAATTCAATAAAGGGCAATTTGGTCTTTTTACATGTCATGTCATTAAGGGTAATTTGGTCATTTTACATAGTGTTAGTGGAAGAATGGGTCATTAGAAGAGAAACAAGAGGAAGGTGGAGTATGGAATCCATTAAATGAGTATTAAAAAGAATAAAGCAAGACTTTTGTCTTCATGCGAACATAAACGTGAGAGACCAAACAAAAGGGAGAAAAGAAGAGAGAAGAAGGGACATTCAGCCAAGGAGGGAGAAGAAGAGTGCAACTACCATTTTTCATGGTTTTGGAGCATAAATTGGAGAGATCTTGATCAAGTGGAGGTATTCATCAAATACCAAGAAATTGGAAGACAAATTGGTAAGTTCTCCTAACCTAAATTTCTAGTTTTAGGGATTTTTAGTGGGATATATTTATGTAAGATAAATAATGATTTTTGACTTGCCATGGAGTAGATAATAAGTTTGGAAGCATTTAAGAGATGGATATGACAAGAAAAAGAATTATGTTTAGTGAATGTTTGTGTTTGGTTCTTGGATCACTTGAACCAAACATCTTGTTTTGACTATAACTTGGCCTATAGACCTCAAAATTGGGTGATTCCAATTGGATATGAAACCTGATACATAATACTAAAAATTCCTAGATGAGACCCTAACCTATTTCTAGCTTAATCAAATTGGAATTTGAGATTAAAAATGGTGATCTAATGTTGCCCGTATGTTAGAGCAACTTGTGATGCTTTATGCATGTTTCTTGAATTGGAACTTCAAATGCTCTGATTTTTTATGATATGGAAACTAGAAACATAGGGGAACAAATGTCTCATTTGAACGTTAGCTATGTGAAAATTAAGGAATAAGTAGAGGTATGGAATCTGGACATGAGTCATAATTGTGACTCATCATGCATGATTGTGATATGGTGAATTAAACTGGGTGAGATTGCATTTTGAAGGAATTTGTAAGTTAGAATGGATAAAATATGGTATTTAAGTGACTATTGAAGTTAGATTTGAAAATGGTGACCAAAAGGTTAGCTTACAGAAGCAAGCAGAAATATGATTAGCATGCATGTTACACGATTAGATTTGTGAAGCTTTGTGCATATTTCCCGAATTAGAACTTCAAATGGTCTAATTTTTTATGATATGAAAATTAGGGACATAGGAGAACAAATGTCTAGAAGACCTCAAAACTTAATTTGAACGTTTTCTATGTGAAAATTAAGGAATAAGCAAAGGTATGGATTATGGACATGGGTCATAACCGTGACTCATCATGAATGATTGTGATATGGTGAATTAAAATGGGTGAGATTGAATTTTGAAGGAATTGGTAAGTTAGAATGGATAAAATATGGTATTTAAATGACTTTTGAATTTAGATTTGAAAATGGTGACCAATAAGTTAGCTTACAAAAGTAATCAAAAGTATGATTAGCATGCGTGTTACACGATTAGACACAAATCTCAAATTTAGTTAAACCGAATATATAGTTTTAATGCATAAATGAAATTCATTTTATGTAGGTAAAGGAGAGTTACCGAATGTGTGAGTGTGTTTGAAAAAAAGTGTGCAAAACTGTGAGTGTATTTTAATTGTTTTATATTACTAAATTCCTTGTAAAAGAATTAATGACATGTGAGTGTTCTTTAAATTGATTTTAGGCAAATGGTCTTCATTTGATCATGAAATGAATATTTATGTTGAGTTTTATACATATGACATTTTACAAGTGAATATTGCTAGCATAAGATTATGCTTTAGCAATATATGAGTTTTAACTTGAAAGTTAAATTTTGTATGATTGGAAGTTACATTGAAAGATTGTGAATCCTCCCATAATTGATTTTGAAAATAAGTTGAATTGAAAAAGTATGAGTTGCTTTTGCCTACGGTATATTGTTAGGCTTTATATATATTATTATACTGGTATATTTATAGTGGTTAACCTATTAAGGGTAATCGATGTAGAACCACCTCCGTAAATAGTGGTTAACCAGTCACAGGTAAGCAATGTAGAACTAACTCTATGACTTATCATGGGTAAGTGATGTAGAACCAACTCCGTAACTACCAGTATATAGTGGTTAACCTATTACGGGTAAGCGACGCAGAACTAACTATGTAACTAGTGGTTAACCAGTCATAGGTAAGTAGTGCAAAACCAGCTCCGTGACTTTAAGCCTAATGTACTGTATGGTAAAGAAAGTAGTGGTGGGCTATGCTAAGTAAGGAAAGTCATGAAAATAGTAATTTTGCCATTATTTACGTTAAAAGTGATTTGAGAGGCACCGTGTGGCACTAATTCTAGTGGTTGCTTATTTTTAGTATAAAAGTTTTCAAAAAAAATTATTGCCACCATTGTTTGTTGTTTAAGGAAAAAGGAAAAAAGAAAAATGGAAACTTGTATATTATGAGTTTAATGTCGAAAAGCATTTTGGAATAGTATTTTAGAAAAATTAAAATTGTGTTTCACGAAATATTTTGTTATTACCAAATTTGATAACGCATGAATATATTGTTATAGACAATGTTTTACCCTAAGCTTTATTATTATATGGAATATTTTAGTTATGCTGTTATAAAAATTAACTTTTAGTAAACTAATTACACTCACTGAGCTTGTTTAGCTCACCCTTATTTTTATATTTTAAACAACCCACCCTAGGTATTCGCACAGGTGCTGTAGTAATTGGGACTCCGCCTCAAGATTAGTTGTATTGTCGGGTGCTGCTATGCTTGTGTCATTTTGCTATGTACATTTGTCTAAAGAATGGGTGTTTATAAAAGCGTTTAAATGAAATGCATGAATATGTTTTAACTTTTAAAAGTTTATTGTAGTGATTGTTGAGAATTATTTGTTTGGGTTATTTATGAGTGGACTTAAAGTCCAAAATTTGTAGTTGAGAAATTGTGTGAATATAGAAGTATATTAAAATGTGTTATGTAGGTTTTTGAAATTTGGGAATCTTAGAAAAGTAGTAATTATGTCGCAGAAATTTTTCATAAAACATTTTGAAAAAAAAGTTTCCATTAATTTCCACACTTGTAAAAATTAAATTATAAAAGGTTTTTAATAGTTGAAAGGCTTGGCATTATGGGAACCCTTTAGTTTAGTTAGATATTGATTGGAGGGCTACTGTGAGGTCACCAGGAAGGCCCCACTAGGGTTTTGGAAGGGGAACTTCTTGATGGGTCCTTTCATGTAGTGGACGAGGACGTAGTAAGAACTCTTTTGAAAGAGGCTAAACAAATGAAAGCTATCAAATATATGGTCGTGGTAGATGATTTCAAAACCAAGGAAGAGATAGTTTTCAACAGCGAGGTAATAAATTACAATTGCAATGTTATAACTATAACAAGTATGGTCATTTTAGTTACAAGTGCAGATTAGCTTCAAAAAGGGAGGAAACAGATCATTTTGTAGCAATAGAAGATAAGGAAGATGAATTGACTATTTTCTTAACATATAAAGGAAATGAAGAATCTAAGAAAAATGTTTGGTATCTTGATATCGGTGCAAGCAACCACATGTGTGGCGAAATGAGCTATTTACAATTTGGATGAGACTATCCAAGGAGAAATTACTTTTAATGGCTCATAAAAAATTCCAGTTAAAGGTAAGGGTAAGCTTATGATTACCTTAAAAAATGGAGAAAAGAGGTATGTATATGATTTTTATTATGTACCTACATTAAAAAGCAATATTATCAGCCTTGGTCATCTCTTAGAAAAAGGGTATGACATTCACTTGAAGGATTGCTCTCTTGTCATCAACAAAGGTGGATAATTAATTGTTAAAGTTGATATGAAAAAGAATTATCTTTTCACACTTAATATTCAGTCAGAAGTACTAAAGTGCATGAAATCTGTCATTAAACATGAGTCATGGCTATGACATTTAAGGTTTGGTCATCTTGGTTTTACTGGCTTACAATTGTTATCAAAAGCAAAGATGGTAAAGGGACTTCCAAAAATTAATCAACAGGATAAATTATGTGAAGCATGTATCAAAGGGAAACAACATAGGCAAAGTTTTGAAGTTGGAAAATCATGGAGAGCCAGAAGACAACTAGAGATTGTTCATTCAGATATAGCTAGACCATTTGATATACCATCACTTGGTGGAAATGGGTATTATATTACCTTAAAAAGTTGGGTGTATATTCTTAAAGAAAAATCAGAAGCTCTTGATAAATTTAAGGAGTTCAAAGCAATGGCTGAAAAACAAAGTGGACAATATTTAAAGATGCTTAGATTTGATAGAGGAGGTGAGTACACGTCAAAGTTGTTTGAAACTTTTTGCAAAGATAATGGAATTGTTTATCAGTTGACAACTTCATATACGCCACAACAAAATGGCATCGCAGAAAGAAAGAATCACACTATTCTTGATATGATGAGAAGCATAGTGAAAGGAAAGCACTTACCGAGAACTTTCTGGGCTGAAGCCATTCTATGTGATGTTTATTTGCTAAATCGGTGTCCAATAAAAAGTATAAAATTCAAAATTCGAAATGAAACATGGAGTGGTAGCAAGCTAGCAATTGGACATCTCAGGATTTTGGGTGTATTACTTATGCCCCTATTCCTGATAAAAAAGAAAGAAATTAGATAACCAAGGTGAAAAGTACAGATTTATTGGTTAAGAAAAGAGAAGTAAGGCGTATAGATTGTACAGACAGACTCCTCTACAAAACTCCACTTTAACAACTCCTGGATCAACACCATCAACTTCATCACATAGCAACAGTAATAGTAGCAGTAGCGATTTAGGGGGAGCACCTATAAAAATGCAGAGTCTACATGATATCTATGATGCCACAGAATAGGTACAGAAAATATTTGATTACTCATTGTTTTGTTTAATGGCAGAGTGTGATCCATTAACATGAAGAGGCTAGTAAAGATGAGAAATGGGAAAAAGCCTTGAATGAAGAAATTGATGCAATTAAGGGAACTGAATAATCTTCCGAAAGTACACAAGGCAATAAGAGTCAAGTGAGTGTACAAGACAAAGACTAATCAAGAAGAAAAGGTTGAAAAACATAAGACAAGATTAGTCGCTAAAGGTTATAAGCAGAGAAAAAGAATTGACTATGAAGAAGTATTTGCTTCTGTTGTAAAAATCGATACTATTAGACTTCTTATAGCACTGGCAGTAGAAAATAGATAGAAGATTTTTCAGATAGATATCAAATCAACTTTCTTGAATGGATACTTAGAAGAAGAAGTCTACATCGAGCAATCACCAGGATATATTAAAAAAGGATAGGAAGACAAATTCTATCATCTAAAGAAAGCATTGTATGGATTAAAGTAACCTCCACTGGCTTGCAATATAGGAATAGATGAGCATTTCAAAAGGAATGGTTTTGCAAAACGCCTACATGAGTATGCCTTATACAAGAAGAAAAATCAAGATGGACATATCTTAATTGTGTGTTTATATGTGGACGATATGATCTTCATAGGAAACATTCCGAGTCTGTTCAGGGATTTTAAGAAAGCTATGACTAAAGAATTCAAAATGAAAGATATTGGTGAAATGTCATATTTTCTTAGAATCGAAATAAAACAAATGGGAGATGGAATATTTATGTCATAGAAGAAGTATACAGAATAAATTCTAAACAAGTTTAGAATGAAGCATTGCAAGACAATCGCTACCCCAGTAGAAACATGTGTAAGATTGAGAATGGATTCAAATAGAGAGTTGGTAAACCCGACACTGTTCAAGAATCTAGTAGGAAGCTTGAGATACTTGACTTTGACATGCCCAGATATTATGTATGCAGTTGGATTGGTCAGCAGATATATGGAGAAGCCAAAGCAAGATTACTTTATTACAGCAAAATGAATTTTAAGATATATTAAAGGTACAATAAATCATGATCTATTTTATACACATTCTCAAGATTTAAAGTTAATTTGTTATTTAGATAGTAATTATGGTGGAGACTTAAATCGAAAGAGCACCTCTGGATACACATTTCATATTGGATTAACAATATTTTCATCATCATAAAACAAGCAACAAATAGTTGCTCTCTTAGTGTGTGAAGCCGAGTATATCGCTACAACATGTACATGTCAAGCAATATGGTTGAAGAATATTTTAAGTAAGTTATGTCATCCACAAGAAGGTCCGATTACAATATACATGGACTATAAATCTTCTATATTACTTGCGAAATATCTAATGTCACACAACCAAAGCAAACATATAGACAAAAAATATCATTTTATTTGAGAGCAAATGAAAGACGAAATTATAGAGCTCATTTATTGCAGAACTGAAGATCAACCTGCAAATAATAAGAGAGTATAGGGAGAGAGTGGCAGCTCAAAATTTGTAACGTTGTTTTTTATCAATATATATTGCTGCTTGTTTTCTAGTAGCAATTGTCTATTTTATTTTTTTTCCCAACAATACAAGAGATGAGAGAAATCAATACTGCTAAGTATACAAATTTAAAGGTTCTCGAGCACATAACGTCTTAAATTGGGACTTTTACCTTGATTTCATTGCAATAGTGGAGAAGAACTTGATGAAGATTTGGTAGTTTATGGATGAAGGCTTCTAGCTTGCAATAAAGAAGGATTTATTTGTCACATTTTTCCTAAGCCCAAAAGGAAAAACAAGATGTTTCGTCTCGATCAAGGCAATGTCGCTTTGTCTTTAACAGCATAGACGGGCGACTATTACCAAGTTCCGAAATATATTCAACTAGTCCTTTGAGGCCTGCTCATGAAAGTTCCAGAAAGTATCGCCGTTTAATAAAGAAACGCCGGCCATTGTTTTTGGCCAAGTTCACCTTCCACAACACTATATAGATTGCTTGGGATTCAGTATTAGATCCAGAACTCCTAACGTTTTTCTCTTCTTCTGTAAGCATGGAGAACAAGAAGCTTACGTTTTTGCCTACGATCGTAATAGTCTTTGTTATCAGCCTTAGTTCCATCTTAGTTCACTCTGAAGCAAACACTGCTGCAGATGCCAATAAGGAAAGTGGGCTAGAGACTTACATCGTCTTCGTCGATAAAATTGAGCCTCAGGCTGGAGTTATCCCACAATCTCGGGATTGGGATGGCTATTATCAATCTTTTTTGCCTGCTAGCAATGGCATTTTAAGCTCGCAGCGCATGTTGCACCTCTATCGAAATGTCGTCAGCGGGTTTGCTGCAAAACTGACTGCAGAGGAAGCAAAAGTCATGGAGGAGAAGTATGGAGTTGTGTCTGTAAGGCCTGAAGAAGTGTTACATCTGCACACCACTCGTAGTCCCAACTTCTTAGGGTTGGTACAAAACAATGGTAACTGGAAGAACTCGGAATTGGGCAAAGGAGTAATCATTGGAGTCTTAGACACTGGAATCACCCCTTACCACCCTTCATTTAGCGACCATGGAATGCCTCCACCACCAGCCAAATGGAAAGGAAAATGTGAATTGAATGGATCCACATGCAATAATAAGTTAATTGGTGCAAGGAGCTTTGTATTCGGCCTGAAAACTTCGCAGAAACTATCTCCATTTGACGAAGAAGGACACGGGACTCACACCGCCAGCACTGCAGCTGGTAGTTCGGTGTATGGTGCCAATGTGTTCAGACAAGCCAAAGGCACAGCTGTTGGGATGGCTCCGATGGCTCACATAGCTATGTACAGAGTTTGTACGCCTTTTGGTTGCCCAGAGAGTGCTATCTTAGCTGCAATGGATTCTGCTGTTGAAGATGGTGTTGATGTGCTATCTCTTTCCCTTGGCGGTCCTTCAATACCTTTTTATGCAGACTCGATTGCAGTTGGTGCATTTGCAGCTGTTCAAAATGGAATCTTTGTGAGTTGCTCCGCTGGTAACTCTGGTCCAGAGTATAAATCTTTATCAAACGAGGCTCCGTGGATTCTCACTGTTGGAGCGAGCACAATCGATAGGAAAATAAGAACAACGGTGAGACTTGGAAACGGTCAATCATTCCAGGGTGAATCCGTCTTCCAACCAGAAGTTTCCCTCGAAGTTCTGTATCCTCTCGTCGATGCAGCGGGTAAAACTGGTTCTCAGGCATCGGCATTTTGTGGACCAGGAACACTGAAAGGACTAGATGTGAAGGGCAAGATAGTCCTGTGTCAGAGAGGGGCAGGTATATCAAGAATTAGCAAAGGAGTCGAAGTGAAAAATGCTGGTGGAGTTGGGATGATTCTGACGAACGATAAGCTTAGTGGCTACAGCACGTTGGCTGATCCTCATGTTCTTCCTGCATCCCACGTAAGCTATGCAGATGGGATCAAGATTAAAACATACATAGACTCAACGACAACACCAACAGGTCAAATAACTTTCCAAGGAACTGTACTTGGTATCCAAGATGTTCCATCTGTGACCTCATTTTCGTCTAGAGGACCAAACGTACAAAGTCCAGGCGTCTTGAAACCTGACATTATAGGTCCTGGTGTTAACATTCTTGCTGCTTGGCCAGTTTCTGTGGAGAACAAGACCAATACGAAAGCAACATTCAACATAATTTCTGGGACATCAATGTCTTGCCCACATCTTAGTGGCATTGCAGCTCTGCTAAAAGGTGCACATCCTGACTGGTCACCGGCAGCTATTAAATCTGCTATAATGACCAGTGCATACACAGTTAACCGATTGGGACGACCCATTTTTGACGAAAGGTCGGTTCCTGCTGATGTCTTGGCCACCGGAGCAGGCCATGTTCAGCCTTCAAGAGCAATTGATCCCGGGCTTGTCTATGACATCCAGCCTGATGATTACATCCCTTACCTATGTGGTTTAGGTTACACTGACAGAGACATCTCTTACATGGTTCAACGTAAAGTTAAGTGCATAGAATCGTTAAGTGTTCCTGATTCAGAGCTGAACTATCCTTCATTTTCAGTTGTGTTCGGGCGCACAAGTCAGACATACACAAGAACCGTAACAAACGTTGGCCCTGCCAATTCGATGTATACTGCTGAGGTGTACTCGCCAGCAGGAGTGACTGTCTATGTGTATCCTGAGAAATTAGAATTCACTTACGTGAAGCAAACATTAAAATTCTATGTATCGTTTACCAACAGTGAAGGATACAAAACCGTGAGGAACTTCTCTCAAGGAAGCTTGGTTTGGGTTTCACAGTACCAACATTTCGTCAGAAGCCCCATATTGGTCACATTTTGAGGGATGAAGTTGACGCCAACTCGTTGGAAGAAAAGAATGCTACCAAGCTTTGTCCTTTTAAGAATTAGTTGAATGGTTCTGTCAAAGAGTATTCTCTTTTCAATTATTGTTTTCTTCTCGATTAACCATATACAATGCCCTGTTGCTATGAACGATCAATTACAATAATCAAAGAACAGTGCAGAAAATAAAACGAACATATAGATTTACGTAATTCACCAAAAATATGGTTACGTCTGTTTGAAAATCGAGTTAGGATCTAATCCAAATCGTAGCAGAATAATCACGAAATTTTTTCGTGACTTTTGATTTCCCAATCACCAAGATCTATTTATTTTATAAAATGATTAACATGAATCAAAATAAAACAGAAATTTAGTTCATACCTTATTCCGAAACTTGATCTTTATTTTGATGCATCCCTAAAATCATTTCTGAAACCGATCCGTCTCAATCACCGTAGCCGCACAAGTAACCGGCCTTTAACGGTATCCACAGAATAAGTTGAGAGAACTTTGTAACTTTTACAGAGAGGATTAAGCATGAAGTGCTAGCACCATAGAGTTCAAGCCTATTTATAATAAGCTTTGGACGCGATAATAATTTAATTTAAATTAAATACTAATTTCAATTAAACTTTAATCAGAATTACAAATAATTCTAATTAAATACCAATTATACCTGTCGGGACCCGATCCGGAAACCGGAT
>JAOTIZ010000202.1:32004812-32015311 GCA_027123425.1 Erythroxylum panamense
ATTTGAATCCGCTTTGGTTTCGGCAACTTTCGTTTCGTTTTTTGGTTGGGATCCGGTTCCCGGATCGGGTCCCAACAGAAATACTGGATTTGACTTAATCCAAAATCTTCGTTGCTTGAGTAGGAGTTCTATTTTATTCAAGTTATTAAGTACCTAAGTTTTGAATCCTATCACTTTACTCACTTCCACGCTTAGTTGTTTGTATTCATCTTTACTCACTTCTATGGTTATTTTTCTTTTTACATGTTTAATTTTGCCCATAATGTTCTGATTTCAATTGTTTTGTGTAGATATTTAAAGATTGCATTAACTTTGTTGGACCCCTTCATCTCAATAAGCTTATTTGATTTCTTCAACAAGGTTTGAACCATGTATCAATTTCTAGAGTCCTTTCTCTTTTGTTAAACATGCATCTATTAATCTGTACATTTGATAAAATTGTTACATCTATTTAACATTAATGGTTATGTTGTTGAGTTAAATTTTTTTGTCTAACGAGGGTAAATATCATAAAAATAGAGAAAATTCTGTCAAAATTTTTGTAAATTGTAGTTCACCTATAACAATTTATTCTGAAGCATGAAAAGTTTATAGGCAGGAAGCCTACCCCATGCCAGCTCTTTTTATACACTCATACTAAAAAGCATGATGGTGTGACCTTCATTAACCCCTAATGCAAACAACTTCATGTATGTAAAATCTATACTTTAATATTAATTCTTAAAAAGTATCACTTATTAACATAAATAATTATAATGATAGGACCAAACAAAAGAAAGTATTGAACAATAGTCTCAGAACTCTGAAACTATTGATGAGTGTTAGACATATCTTGATGTACTGGGTGGTAGGAACTGTTGTGGAAGGATTTTCGACTTAGGTTCATTTGCAAATATATGTTATTCGCAATCTCCACATCCACTACAACTGCATCTAGTAGGTGGTCTACATCAAATGAAAAAGTCATTTAGCTTGAGAGCATAGTAGAGAGACTGACATCTCAGTTGCAACAATCAATGAAATACATAACCCAACTCCGCAATGAGACGGATTAGTTGAAGGGGAGGGACAAGACCTTATCATAGCAATCAGAGCATCCACCTTCACCACCTACATAACTGGGATAAGTGTTTGATGTTTTGCTGCTCTTAAGTTTTTGTATAAATTGTTAATTTACAATTATTTTCAAGATATTTATTCGTGTACATTTTATTTTTTATTATATTAACAATCAGGATAATGTTTACTTTATATTTATCAATCAATGTTATATTATTTACATAAATTAAATATACAAAAAAATTATAAGATTTAAGAACAAAAAACTCGAATAGGAATTAAGAAATGGGGAACATATCATTCTATCGCTAATTAGCGGTGAAATAAATAAATCTGTCCATAAATTATCTATAGAATATATCACTCTGTCGGTAAAAATTTAGCGATGGTTCATGTTTTTCGGTAACTTTAGTGACGGATTGTTACATATCCGACAGTAACTTTAGCGATGGACTTACGATTTACCATTGGTAAATTCACCGATGGAATATTGGGATTCCATCCGCAAAGTAGCGACGTAATATTATAAATCCGTTGATAAACTTTCTTTAACTTGCCAAGGGAAATCCAAAATTCCGTTGCAAATGTTACCAATAGATACACAAAATTCTGTCGTTAAATTTACTAGCAACAGTTTCTCCGACGTTTCTTTCTATTGGTAATTTCCAGCGTCAAATTTGTTTCCCTTTTCTGTGGGTAACTTCACAAAACCATATTTTCCTTGTAGTGTTTTGGTTTACAATTGGTGAAGAGACCTCTCGGTAACGTCAATCCGTATTTATTTTTAGCTTGATCTCAATGAATTTAAATGAGAACTCATTTTCTTATATGATGAAAACAGAAAATGATTATTAAGTGTACTCTTAGCTTGGGAAGTTTGTGAACAGCAAATAATCTCTAACTTATTATTGCCTAGCTATTTAGTTCCTTTTCAATTAATTGTCGTCTGCTAGTAGTTGTTATCCTTCAAATGTTTGTTGGTAATGATGCGAATATCAAGATGAGGAAGGGAACTTCTTGTTTGCAGTGACCTAGATGTAACGCTTGCTTTTCATCGTTGGATCATTCATTCCCAACGTGTGTGAAATAGAGTTTTCGTTTTCACAGGAAGCTCTCACAATAATGCTATCATCCGGCCACCCAACGATGGGAACATTCGCAGGTTTTATCCCAAAGGGGCTCATTATGTTTTAGATGGTTTTCAATTCTTACACAATAATCATCTTTTATTGGTCTCCATCAAATCCACTATAAGGAACCACGACTAAGACACGGCACGACGAATTTAGCTTTGAAACTATCACAAATCATTTCTTTTTAATTCTGAGTATCCAAGTTCAAATTTATATATCGTTGGTGTACAATCAAAATTTATAACCGAGTCTAAAAGGTAACTTTTTATTTGATGTAACATAAAAAGAAGCATAACGAGTCCATTGAATTCAAGCCTCATCAAAGTGGTGAGAAATAACAGTATAGTAGAAGACATTATTGACAGAAAGAAAAGATCACACATTCTTGCAAGAAACTTTATTACGGTGGGATTTGTCTCCACAGGCGTGCAAAATTCTGGACCTAATCTTCTGAGAACCTGACCAATATCGGGCTTCGAACCACGTACTTACCTGACGACCATATAATATTTCCTTGAGCAAATTCCTGCGTGCGCTGTTCTCCATTATTCCTGCTAAATGTCACGTTGTACGTTGCCTTCTGAGAATTTTTACTGAACACGATGTTTCCCGGGTTCACGGTAACGTTCACTCCTGGTGGTGGAGTAATCTTAACGGTGTAAGTTGAGTTAGCAGGTCCAACATTTGTTACCACTCTAGAGTATGTCTGAGTTTGAACACCGAATATAATTGAAAATGAGGGGTAATTCAGTTGTGCTTCAGGTATGCTTGAGACTTCGGAGCATTTGACTTGTCGTTGAACAATGAAAGATATCTCTCTGTCTTTGTACCTCAAACCGCAGAAGTAAGGGATATAGTCTTCAGGTTGGAGATCATAAACAAGCCCTGGATCACTTGCTTTTAATGGGTACACATGCCCTGCTCCGGTGGCTAATAAATCGGCAGGATGATGATTTTCATCGAGAATTGGCTTGCCTCTACGGCTTGATGTGTAAGCCGTAGTGATCATAGCAGATTTGATGGCGGCTGGTGACCAGTCAGGATGTGCACTTTTCAGCAATGCAGCAATGCCACTAAGATGAGGACAAGACATTGATGTACCAGAAATGATGTTGAATGTTGCTGTTGTATTGGTATTATTCTCCACAGAAACTGGCCAAGCCGCTAGTATGTTAACACCAGGGCCTATAATGTCAGGTTTCAAGATTCCAGGACTTGGCAAACTTGGGCCTCTGGAGGAGAAAGATGTCACCGTAGGAGCATCAGGCAACCCAATAATAGTCCCTTCAAACATAATTTCAGCTGTTGGGTTTTGCGTGGAGTTTATATAGGCTCTGATTGCCCTTCCGTCTGCATAAGCAACATGTGATGAAGGAAGAACGTGAACATCAGCTAAAGTGCTGTAGCCGTCAGGTTTGTCGTTCATCAGAATCATGCCGACTCCGCCAGCCCTTTTCACTTCTTTTCCCTTGTCAATTCTTGCTATTTTCCCTCCCCTCTGACATAGGACTATCTTGCCTTTCACACTAACACCTTCCAAAGATCCTGATCCGCAATAAATAGATGGTTCAGAGGCGTTGCCTGCAGCAATTAGAGGCCGGAGTGCTGGGGTGACGACTTGTTGGAAGATAGATTCGCCTAAAAATGTTTGACCATTTCCAAGTCTCACGCTTGCTCTTAGGTTTCTGTCCATAGTGCTTGCTCCCACAGTTAAAATCCATGGAGCATCATTAGACAGAGTTTTATGTCCTGGACCGGAGTTTCCGGCTGAACAACTCACGAAAATTCCCTTTTGAATAGCTCCAAATGCACCCAAGGCAACATTATCATCATAGAAGGGACTTGAATCACCACCAAGAGAAAGAGAAAGCACATCCACCCCATCATCTACAGCAGCATCCATTGCTGCCAATATGTCAGCATCAGCACAACCTGAAGGAGAACAAACTTTGTAAATGGCCAAATGCGCCAAAGGTGCCATTCCAACCGCAGTGCCATTGGCATTGCCGTAGACATTGGCACCATTCACGAAATTACCGGCTGCTGTGCTGGCTGTGTGAGTCCCATGTCCTTCGACATCCAATGGAGGCTGGTTTTTATCTTTTGCCACAAGATTTCTTGCACCAATGAGCTTATTGTTGCATAAAGTTCCGTTGAATTCACACTTCCCTTTCCATTTCGCTGGTGGAGGGGACATTCCTGTGTCATCAAATGAAGGATGATCTGGCGATATTCCAGTGTCCAATACTCCAATAATCACTCCCTTCCCGTAACTTGATGATTCCCAGACACTTGAAAAGCTCCAAAATGCAAAACTGTGTTGCAAACCCAAAAATCTAGGACTATGAGTTGTGTGCACTTGCAACAACTTTTGCGGCCGCGCAGACAAGAATCCATCCTTTTGTTCCATGGCTTTTACTTCCTCCGCCGTCAGCTTTGCAGCAAATCCACGGACCACATTCCGATATGCGTGCACCATTCGTTCTTCGCCATTTTCTGAGATGTCAACCGGCAGAAATGTCTGATAATAGCTTTCTAAATCTTCGGATTGAGTAGAAACCATAGCATCAGGTTTCGCGACGAATACAAGATAAGTCTGCAACTCGGTCTCTCCGACATTATTTCCATATTCTATCTCATTGTTCGCATGAGAGGAACATAACATCAAAATAAGACTAAGAAGGAACATCACCATGGATGGAAACAAATTAGACCTCTTTTCTTCCATGGTGATTGAAAGATGAATGGGAAATGCTAAGAGTCCTGACTCACAACAGCAAACGCCTTCGCAGTTTATATAGCTTATTAACGTGGAGTAGTGACAAGCGCGTTAGGATCTTCATGGAAAACTGGACGTTTGGGGATTCATAAACACATTTCGTTTGGGGTTGCAATGAGGAATCTGGCAACAATACGTCCTGGAAGTTGGCACATGTAATGTTCTCTTGTCCTTGTACGACATTAAAGAAAGAGCAATCATAAAGCTTCATGATATGCGTTGTTTTGTTCATGTCTAAAATAGTACACAAGGTGGCCTCTAGATAAGATTTTCTCTCCAATATTACTCTGTTTTATTCTATTTCATAAAATCTTAATCATTTATTTTAAGGGATTCATGCGAGACTTACACGGGACTCACATAAATAAATGACTGAGATTTATTCGACACAATAAAATACTATAATATTGGACAAAAGATCTGGACTCATTAAGTTGACTCTTTAAATACACACTAAATTAACGAAAGAGGAGGTAAATTGCACAATTTCCTATCCTAAGTTCCAGGAAGCAGTCACCTTGAGTATCTTTAGTTTAATTTAACAACTCAAAGTTCCATTGATTTTAACTAAAGATTAATGCTGTAGTCGCAACCCTGGAGGACAGCTGCGAATATTTTGAAAAGTTCATGTGCCTCTCCAAAATATATTTATTCTTCGCATTAGTCCATGTACAAAAACATTGTATTTCTCATCTGTATATGTCAATGAGTTATTCTCTGAATTGTATGAACTTATAATCAAATCTTATTCCAAGTCCGAAAGCTGCTTCGATAGGGTATCGCACTGTATTCGCAATCCACTTTGTCTCTTTCAAATGCCACAACAGAAATGATTTCTTTTCAATTATTCCATAATTTGATACCTTTTTGAGAGTCCTCCAATGTTTGTTTTTGTCGTGATTGAAGCTTTAGGCACTACAGATCTATCTATTTTGACAAAACATATGAATTATTTTGACATTTTTTAACGATGCAAAAATTATGTTAAGGTGAATGGTTTCCGAAATTCTTAAATTATTACCACGGAAGAAAGTTGGGCTGATTCTATGAGACTTTAAATTTAGAAGGTTGTCCTAAATGAAATATAAAACTGAAATTTGCAGAAATTTTAAACCAATTACTTTATTGTCTACCTAAACAATTAACACAAACTAAGACATTCAATTATGCTTAACTACTACTATATTCTATCTCCAGCACTTTCGTTCTAATATAAAATTATATTTAATCTAATATGAAGTGAATTGCTATAGATAAAACAAAAACAAACTATCCAAGAAAACTTACTTTACACTTCTTTCTCTAGAAATGTTTCCTATCTTTTTTCTAGAACGTTCAAACCATTTTATGGCCTGTCGGCCAGTGATTTGTTTCTGATCTATGTCCAACATTCTTTGTCTTCTTCTTGCTTATCACTTTTTAGTGCCTTCAGCTTCTCTCCGTATATATTTCTCTCTGACTCTTCTTAGCTTAAGCGAGGTCCTAGCTTCATTGCTAACAAGGGCTCTTTTGTCATTCCACTCTTTATTTCACTCCTACGTAATTTAATTCTCGTTAATAGAAACTATTTTTAAGCCCTGCTTTACATGCTAACCCGTTACAGAGAATGTTAATACTAGGCTTAACTAAGATCAAATCTCCTTGGAAAAATTAACATTCTTGCCCTTCCTCAATAGCCCAACCCTTTACCTGCAATTAGGCTCGAACTCGGCTTGAAGTCTAATATGTAATGACAAAATGACATTTTTTTGTCAAAAACATCTTTTAATTTTTTTTAAAAATAGTCGAACTCGAGTTCGGGCTAAGTTAGGCCTCGAGCCCTAGCCTTCTTGATAACTCTGTAAGATGCCCTATTGTTTCTTTAAGAATTGATATATTGAATGAAGGAGCTAAAACCTAATCTTCTACATTAGTGGGTTTTTTCCTAGGAAAAAAATTCCCTTGTCAACAATAAGCACTTGGGCTCATAAATAATATAATAGCAATGGTTTGCAAGAGGTCCTTTTAACTGAAGAAAACGTCACTCTTTCTAGATTCGATTCTCAAGTGGGAACTAAGGAAATTCTAGTAGGAGGATCTTGACCTATCAACAACTATCTCATTTTCCTCCAATACTATAAGCTACATTTGACCTTATAGATAATTTAGTATGAACACTTACTTATATGTATTAACTTGCACAATATTCCCTTAGAATATTGTTCTACCAAAGGCTTAAGTGCTTTAGCCAACTTCATTGGATATCCTATCTACTTGGATGAGAATACAACTATAAAAAAGAAAAATGGTTATGCTAGGGTGTGTGTTAATGTTAAGCTAAGGGATGAACTTCTAGATACATCTACTGATGTTGGGAGCAAATAATACATTGTTTGAGGACTTTATAAGGGTTTCATAGCATTCAAAACTAGCACTCAAACAATAAGGTAAATATTATAGGCCAATCGGTAAAAAGTTTGCTAAAAGGGGGCTTTAAGGAACTTAAGAGGCTGGATGGTCAATCCATAATGAATGGAGAGGGAGTAGTGGAGCAATCAAAGGAAAGGGAAAATTAGGGGGAAGAGAGGGCTAACTCAAGACGCGATGCGAATATAGAGACATTTGAAGAGCAAGGTGGAACATCTAAAGCAAATAGCTACAATACTAAACATGTTATGCCCAGTCAGAGTGATATAGTGCCAAAGGGGAATGAAGTAGTTATAATCAAGTGTAAGGAAGTCACATTTGAGGATATAAGTGCAAGAAGTGAAAAGAACTAGCCACTAGTCCAGGGGGAGGAGACAATTAATCTAGAAGAAGTAGAATTGGATGAATTGATTGAAGATTTTTAGTTAGATAAAAAGGGAATTTAGAAAGGAAAAGAAGATCTAAAGGATCCAAACTTTTTCCTGTATAATGTTAGTAATGGCCTATAATGTAAGGGGCATCAACTACCCTAGAAAACAATAGTCCTTGAAGGACTTCACTAGATGATAAATAATCTATTAAAGGTATTTTGGAAACTAAAGTCAAGCTAGAACACATGAATAAGTTGAGAACTTTAGGTAACTAATGGGAATTTTTATCTAACCATTAGAGTCATCACTATATATGGTAGGATAATGATTATGTTCAATCCCACATTGGTCAGAATCAAAAAGCTTAAGATAGGTGACTAGTAGATGCATCTAGAAGTTTGATTTTTGTAGGAGAATGAGAGGATAACTATATCCTTTATGTTTAGTTCTAATTTTAGATTTCAAAGGCATATAATATAGGAGGATTTAATCAAAATATAAGCCACCAATAATGATACTTAGAGATTTCAATAGTATTATATACCTTTCTAAAGCTAATGTAAATGTATGTCGAAGAAACTATAATGAGGAATTTAAAGAACGTGTTAAGAAGTTAAGGATGAAATATTTGAGAATAGAGAGATGTTTCTTTATCTAAAGAAAAAAAACAAAGCCTAAAGGCATAATTAAAAAGCTAGATAGAGCAATTGTTAACAAAGATTGGTTGAAGATATTTAAGGAAAGTAAAGAAAACTTTAAGATGCCCCTCTTTTAGATCATTCTCCCACTGTCATTAAGGGTATGCTCAAAGAATGTAGCAGAAGAATCTCATTTAAATTTTAACAATTTTTTAGTAGATAATGAAAGATTTGAAGGAGCTATCCTAAGGGTTTATTAGGGTGTAAAACCTATATTTATTTTCAAAAGTTAGAGGCTAACAAACAAGAGCTCAAAATCTTAAATACTTGGAGAATATCCAATTTTACAAAGGAGATTCCAAATTCCGAAGCAACCTTACAGTTAATCCAAAAGGAAGTTTATAAAGATCTTGGAAATTCTTACTAGTTGAATAAAGAAAATCATGTGCTAAAATCATATACTAGGGTAGTAGATAATTACAAATCCCTAATTAAGAAAAAATCCAGGAACATATAGCTCAAGGAAGGGTATAAAAATACTAGTTACTTTCATAAGGCTTTAATGAACATGAAAAATACCAACAAGATCAGCTCCATAGAGGTGGGGAATATGAAGAAGGTAGACAGTCAAGAGAGTCTCAAGAGGGAGGCTTTTAATTTTTAAAAAAAACTTCTTAAAAACTAATGCTCCAACTAAGTTCTCCAGTCAAGTTTTGAGATATTTCATAGCCAATCAATTTGGTATGAAGAAAAGAAAAATATTAATCAACCTAATCAATGCCTTTGAAATTAAGGGTGTGGTCTTTGAGATGAATCTAAAGAAGGTACTAGTACTAGATGTTTTCAATGGATGCTTTTATCAAAAGGCTTGGCCATATATCAAGAACATTATCATTGATGCAATTAAGGAATTTTTAAATTAGGGAAAATACTTAAACAGACTAATAAAACTTAAATCAACCTTTTCCTTAAAATCCTTACCCTCCTTCTATGACTTAACATATATTTATTGCTATAATTTTATGTATGAAATCATTGCCAAAATTTTAACATCCAGATTAGAGAATGTTATTAAGCCTATATTCAACATAACTCAAGGGGCTTTTTTATAAAGCAAACTTCTGGAGGAACATTAACTAATAGCTCATAAGCTTCTAAGAGGCTATACTAGAGTGAATTTCTCAAAGAATTGCGTTATTAAGGTTGAATTTTAGAAATTATATGACTAAGTTAGTTATGAATTTATTCTTAGCATATTGGAGGTATTGATTTTCCTAGCATATTTAAGCAATGAATCCATACTTGTATAACTACCACCTTATTTAATGTGATCATACATTGTGAACCAACTTTTCTTTTTCAGAGGGGAAGAAGTATCATATAAGGAGATCCCCTATCCATTTTTTCTTCATTCTTTATATATAAGTCATAACAAAGTTGATCAAGCCAGCATCTTTTAAGACTACAGCTTTAAGTTCTATAGTAAGTGCAAAAAGCTTGAACTATTTTGCCTCTCCTTTATTGATGGTGTCCTACTTTTTAAAGCTCATGATAGGTCTATGTAATTCCTAGTGACACCTCTTTACACTTTTGCAACTTTTATTAGGGTTGAGATTAAACAAAATAAAAACTATATGGTCCTAAGTGATAGTGCATCATATTATGTATGTTGGTTTTTTTCTATCATAGGTATATAGGTGAAAGGAACTCTCCATTTATGTACTTGGGACTATCTATTTACCTATATTGGACAAAGAAGGTTAGAAAAATATTGCAAAATCATTATCCTATACTAGTATAATGGAATTGATAAATTTTGCGCTAAGTTCACTACATATGTATCGGTCCTCATATGTTTCCCTCACTAAAGAACATACCAAATCAGTAGAAAGGTTATTTAGGAAATTGCCATAGGCTAAAAATTAGGATAATATGTACAAGGTTAAAGTGATGTGGGAGGAAGTGTTCAGTCCAAGGGAAGAGGGAGGGTTAGGCATCACTCCCCTAAACTGTAAGCGATCTAGAAGGGGGGGTTGAATAGATCTTTAAGCTTTTTATAATTTTCTACAATAAAATCAGAAGTTAGTTCACACAAAAATAATTTAATCAAATC
>JAOTIZ010000202.1:32050626-32064238 GCA_027123425.1 Erythroxylum panamense
TTCACACCGGGTCAATTGAAGACCGGTTTTGGGACATAAACCGGACCGGACCACCGACCGGTCACCGGTCGGACCGGTCGGACCGGCCGGTCCGGTCCGGGTTTCAAAACCATGCCTGTAACAATAAAACGATGCACCAACATCCATATGCAAGATCTTTGCAAATTTGAAGAACCATAATGAAGATTTCCAACAATATGAGAGAAAAAGACCAAAAGGGACATGAAAATACCTATATAAAGAAGCATATGAAACAATGGGAGGCATCCGTCCAACTATCCATCTATCCAGGATGCTTCCTTCTTCTAAGCTTCTTTGACAATTTCTTCCTCTTCTCCCCCCATCCTCCCAAATCCAAAGCCTCGTAATAACAATATTTGCGCAAAGCCAAGCTAAAGCTTCGTATAAGAACCTAATCCCAAGGCTTCTCTTAAACCTTTGTATCAAAGCCCTTCTTGCTTCTAGCCCAAAGCCTTAAAGCCCTTATAATGCTTCACAATATTTGCATAACAATGTGAGTTATTTGTTTTAAAGCTTTATTATTTGGAAATTATTTCATTATTTTTCTTTATGCACAACTTATAGTGGTTTTGTCTGCCACCCATCAAGCTTTCTTTTTTGCTTTTGTATTTGATGTTTGTTATTTTCATTTTAATATTATAGCTTGTAAGGTTGGTTCTACCACCCATAAAGGTATATTAGTATTTTCTTTTAATATTATAACCTACAACAATTAACTATACAACCATCAAGTTATAGTATTCAATATTTGTATTTGTTTATTTTCTTTAATATTGTTTTTTCACAAGAACTATACTTTTTAATAATAAAGCACATTTAGGTGGAGGGCCTAAAGCTTAATTAGACAAAATTAAGCTCAAAAGTCCAATCCTTTAAGAGAATTGTTATTGAGGTAATGACTCAAATGTCTTATTTATAAAGTTTCTCTCATCCTCTTTGTTGGAAGTGAAAAGACAAGGAGGAGGAGGGTAACTATATAAATATCCTATTTAGATTGTCTCAATCACAAAACCTCCAAGGAGTTGGGCCTTTGGGACTTGGCTTAGCCTAATGAGACTTGGAAATATTTAATTTTAAAAAAAAGTTAGGCTTTTGGGGTTGACGTAGTCTAAATAGGCTTTAGCCTATGTAATATTTCTTTAAAAGTGTTAGGCTTTTAGGCTTAACTCGAACAATTAGGCTTAACTTGACCCAATTTACACCCAGTTGGGTCTAATTAAAACCTAATTAAGTCTAAGCTTTCTCCAAATTGTTTAGGCCCAATTGGAATTTAGGCCATCGAAAGCCTAATTAAATTTGGAACCAAGCAAAATCTCTAAAGCTCAATGAAGATTCAAGACAAGCTCGAGCTTTAAAAAATCACAGCTCGGACCTCCTAGGCATATATTAAAATTTGACATGTTTGAATTATATAATTCAAAGGTGAATAAAAATAGATAAATATATTAAATTTTAAATACAATGTTATTGAAAATAAATAATAATGTTAGTTCATAAATATTCAATTATAGTTAGATTATAGGTATTTACATTATCTATTTTTAAAATGAATGGATAGATAGTATACATATATATATAAGATTGATTTGTTCACTAATGATTATGAACAAATTAAAATTGTTTAGTAAGGTGAGTATTAAATTAGGGTTTTAAAGGACCACATGTTCATCATGGAGTATTGCGTCACAAGTCTTATAAAAAAGATCAAAAAATGTGTATTGAACCTTAATGTTTTTATCAAAATACCACTTATGCTTAATTTCAATCATAATGTTTTCAAAATATTCAAAAATAGACCCTAAGTTGAAGGAAAATTAACAAGATTAAACTTCCATTAATTAGTGAGACAGCACTTTTATTATTTTTAAATTTTAATAATGGACTCCACTATCACATGTATGTTACATAATATAGTGAGATCCACTAACATATTTTAAAAATAAAAATATGAATATTTTGTAATTAATATGTAATGTTAATTTTTAAGTTAAGTTATTAAATAAATTTCCTAAATTCTCCACTCAACAATTCCTAAATTAGGACCAAATTCCTAATTTTCTATTGGAGTCCTCTTCACGGAATGCAGAAATCCCTATTTTGTTAGTTACAGGAGCGAAAAAAAAAAGAAACAGAAAATATATACTTAAGAAGTGAAGATTCATTAGTCCTGGTAAGAAATTGGTATAGCTGAACCATATAATAACCAACACTTGGCCTCTTTCTATAGAGAAAAGAGGCTTTTAATCAAAATCGAGTTCAACATTCCGAAAAAACAAGGATTTAGTCATACTTTGTGAGACGAAACTCCTTCAGAAAGAGCATTTTCTAACGTTTCTTTGAATGATGTTGCAAGCCAACTTACTTGTTGGTCCTGCAAAGTAAGGATGCTAGTCGAAAGTAGCAGTTAATAATGCAAAGGGGGAAAAGCCCAATATATATAATCTTTTAAGTTTCCTCCTTGTGTTTGTTTGTTTGTTGAACTTGGTATACCATGCCCATCCCACCACTTTGGGGGAATATTAGAAGGCTCGTTCTCAGTCCCCTGAGCTGCAACAATGTCTAAAATCTCTAATTTTTGAAAATTCATAGGAGCTTACGATAAGTATATCAATACCTCGTGGCAGGCTTTTGTTTATGAGAGAAGGTTCTTTGTGCGACGAACAAGACTTTGGTTTTTGAGAGAAAGTCTTCTTCCTCACCCCCTCACTATTAAGCATAGAAACCTAAGTCAAGATTTAAGAAACAAGGAGCTGAACTCATGACCATTTTTTTGTGATGCTAAGGTTTTAGTTGAATGGTTTTCCCTCTCAGAGAAGTAGTTGAGAGCACAACGAGACACAAGTAAGGATGTGGTTCTAATTTAGGGTTTCATAAATTAGGGTTTGTTGATTAGATAATTTAAGAATTTAATTAATAATTTAAAAACTAACATTACACATTAATTATACTAATTATAAAATATTCATAATTTTTTTAAAAAATATATTAGTGAATTATACTATACTATGTATCATACATATGAAAGGGAGATTCACTAACATTTTATAAAAAACAATAAAAAGTGTTATATCATTAATAACGTGATATTTAACGAATGAAAATTTAACTCTATTAAATTTTTTGTCTACTTAAAGTGATGAACATTATAAAAATGTTACGATTGAAATTAAACGTTGAGAATTATTAAATTTTAAATTACTTTTGATAAAAAAATCACAAACTTTTGGTAAAAAGTATTGATTTTAAAATGTTATTTAATAAAAATAATTGAAGTTTGAAGACAACAAATCTTTGACTTTACATACTTTTAATATGATATGTGAAAGTTGAATTATAATATTATCCCATTCCATGTTCTTCATATAAATGCATTTCATTTTTTATTGAGATAATATTAATCTTACTGTTGTTTTTTATTTCCGTCTTCATTATCATTCATTCACAAATAGCACGATATAAACTTTGCAGACACCAGAAACTCGATAATCTATACACGTGATCTAATTAAAGAACAGATTGTACCCACTCACGGGATAGCCTAGCGGTAGAAAGGGAGAGAGGATTGTGAGAAGTTGTTGGTTCGAACTTTGGAGGAGCAGCTTCTATTTGAGGTGATGTAATCCTCCTGGTGATGACGACCTATCCTTGATGTAGGTACCTCTGATACTGACTAAGATCAGACCTGGATGTACCTATCTATGAGTCTGAGTGGATGACTCATAAGTCCCAGGTAATCAAACCAAGCCCGAACTCTGAGTTATTAAAAAAAAAAAAAAAAAAGAACAGATTGCAATTTAAATAACCTCAAGGAAGATCATAAAGCCACTGCACATGTCAACGCCAAATTTAGTCGCAATATTGTGATTGATTTGATATGCTCCTTGAATGTGACAAGCAATTTACAGCAAGCAAGTCACGTCACTTATTTGTGAAGCCAGGCCGCTAGGAAAGCGCTATTCTCTATCCTTCACGAGCTTTCCTGATTTCCGGCGAGTTGTAACTTGTACCATAAGCGAGCGCTTCCTTCTAATATCCGGCGTGTCGTAACTTGTACCATAAGCCAGCGCTATTCTCTATCCTTCCAAATTTTAAGGTTAAGCTTTTATAATTTTTTTTGTCCTCAAATTCAGGATGTCCAATTTAGCTCAATTTAAATCTTAAAAATTTTATGTAAAAGTAATGTTATCTTAAATATAATAACGTCATTTTAAAATTTTAAATTAAAAAATCATAAAAATTGACTCAAATATGATTTATTTTTGAGTCATATAAGCTCAGATGAACTCGGATAAACAATATAGGCATGCCCTCATATGCTGGTCAAATGCAACTACTCAAATTGGTCAGTTTTTAGGTTTAATTAATTCGAATTTTTTGACCTACCCGGTTCATGATTATACATATTTATTTTTTAGATTCTTATATTAGTTCCTAGGGTTTTTAGGTCTCTAAATTTTACTTTTATGATTAGTTTATAACTTCCAAGTTCTAAGCTTGATTTTTAACTCATTATCCTAGTTTGTCATTTTCTCCTTCAAATTTTCTTTTAAAAATTTCTTGTATACCTCTCAATTCATCTAGCAGCCTATCTCTATAATTTTTTATGGCACTAACTATGATTTGTGGTCATAAAACATATGTAGTTTTATGAAAGGTTGCTTTCTTTAGCATTATATGACTAATGAAATTCCCAAAACCATTAAAACTACTTATAAGGATGAAATCAAATATTTAGGTTGCTAGAGCAATGAGATAGTAAAAACCATCAAGGTTTGGCCTAGTTCTATAATACCTATCTTTTTAGAATTAAGAGAGAATTTCCTTATTTTGATACTACACATGAGATACGGGATTTTCTAAAAACTATATACTCTATTTTTGATGATGTCCATCAATTTGAACTATATTTCTAACAACCTAATTTGACAATACATAGTTATGTCTCTGAACTTCAAACGCTTTAAGATCAGTTGGCAAATTGTGATCCTCAATGACTTGATTTTACCTTTGCTATTGTTTACATGGGAATTTATGATTACTAATGTGGGAATTTATGATTCCTAATGTATTTTGCATCTACTTATGATTATAAGATTTGTATATGAATACCTTAGTGCATCTTTACTTCATCGTAGACCCTTACATAAACTAATGTTATGATTTGAGAATTATTATTTGAAGAAACTTGCCTTAACATCTTAAAATATGAGCATTCATTAGCACCAATAAATTCTATGTTCACCAGTCTGTCAAATACTCCTTCTCCTTAGCTTGTTTCTCAAACTAATGCTATTACTAGAAACTTGGACATATAAAGGTTGGTTATCATAAATGGCCCCAAAATTGATAGGCTAGTAGTTACACTGTTGGGGAAAAATTTATACCGAAATTTCGGATAGGTTAAGTCTAAGGTTTTCAACGCGATGTTTTTTTTTCTAAAGAGTATTGTTTTCGAATGTCGGATCCGCTTTCGTTGTCTCCGTATTTGATTTGCTTCGATTCGATCGTTTTTGCTTTCGTTCCGATTCTATGTGTATTCGATTCCACTTTGTTAAGTGTTGTTCCGCTTCCGATTCGATTTGTTTTATTTGATTTAGATTCGATTCGCAATTCAACTCCGTTTTCGATTTCATTTCTGCATTTTTGTTATTCGTTTTGCTTTTATTTTCGCTTCCCACCAATTTGTCCTTGTTATGTTTTTCCATCTTTCCGGCTGGGATCCGGTCTCCAGATCGAGTCCCAACAAAATGTGTGGGTGCTTGCTAGAGAACAAGTTTACTGAATAGATCCGATATGAGAAATCCATTTGAAACTTTACTTGTATGTCTATGAAATTCTCATTGTGATGATTGTATAAGTGATCCTTTGATTTGAGGCCATCAAAGTTATCTTGTATAAAGATTGCTATGTTTTGATACTACTCGTGATCTATTTTATCAAAAGTCATTTAAACGGTAGTCATTGGAAGTAGCATGAACTATATGAAAATAGTTGAATGATCAAGATAGGATTCATCACCTTAAAGTAATTAGGGAGAATGTTCCGTTGTTCTCAATTAATATTGATTCGGGAAATCCTTGGCCAAGGTGGAATGATATTTTGTAAACAGTTTACAAATATCATTAATTGAATCAATAGCTAATGGCGGAGAACTAATATAATTGGACTCAAAATAGAGTAGACATTAATTCCATGCTCTTTGTCTAATTAGAACATTGGTTGATGAAAGGATTGAATTATACGAAAAAATCTTGCATGAAAAGGTTAGTCAAAACCACTTTGACATTCCTAAATATTTGGGTGGTCATGATGCATTGTTAGACGCCAATCTTAATCTATGATTATAAATTGTTTAATTGGAGAATTGAAGATAAATTAAAAGGAGTTTTAATTTATCTAATTCTAATTATGAATTAGAATTATAATTCATAATTAGAATTATAATTTATAATCATTGCCAACATATTTGGGAACCTAATGGGTCTCACATATAGAATGAGTTGGAGAGAGCAAAGTTGATGTAATCAAGTTGGACTTGATTATAAAGTTTGAGAAACTTTGTAATTAAATATGAGATATTTAATAAATAAGGATCAATATAAGATATTAAATCTTATTTGGGAATAACTGGTATTTAATTAGAATTATTTGTAATTCTAACTAAAGTTTATTTGAAATTAGTATGTAATTTCAATTAAATTACTAAAACATCCAAAGCTTATTATAAATAGGTTTAAGCTCTATGGAGCTAGCACTTTATGCTTAACCCTCTCTGTAAGAGTTATAGAGTTCTCTCAACCTGTTTTGTAGGTACCGTTAGAGGTCGGACACTTGTACGACTACGGTGGTTAAGACAGATCGGTTTCGGAAACGGTTCGAGGGATGCATCAAGATAAAGATCAAACTTTGGAATAAAGTACGAACTAAATCTCTGCTTTATTTTGATTTGTGTTAATCATTTTATAGAATGAAATAGATCTTGATTTTCAGGAAATCAAAAGTTACAAAAAAGTTTCATGATTATTCCGCTGCGGTTCGGATCAAATCCCGACCCGGTTTCCCAACAGTGATATCAGAGCGAGAATTTATTTCTATAATTTGAATAAATTGTTTGCATGTGATTGATCTTTATAATTTTTGGAATTGAAGAAGAGTTCATATTATAAACCCAAAGATCTGAAAAGTTCAAATTAGATTCCTAAAACACCCGAAGAACATAATTGTTCTAAAAATATGGAAATTTTCAATAGCCAGAAACATTGGTCTGCGGTTGCTTTTCTGTTTTTGGAAATTGGCATGAGGCTGCCTGCGTGTGTATAAGATGAATGCGGCATTGAGAAAAATCATAGACGTGCTGTTAGTGGATAAATCAGTCCAGACGGAATGGAAGGAAGAAGAGCCAGTCGTTAATGGAAGGAGACGGAGAGTAAAGCGCAACGTTTAACTAAATAACGAGACTAGAGTAATAGAATAGGGAGGTATATAGAGGAACGAATTAACTGAATTTAAGTCGATCATGTGTGGCTTGAATGGCATGTATTGTGTGTGCAATCGTTGTAATCTTCCTCTCTCTATCAATGTATTCTTCCCTTTCTCTCTCTTCCTTCTTTTGACGTTTGATTCTTCTAACAATCATTCATCCCCGTACCCGTATTCTGTTATAATCATTATTTCTTTCAACAATTGGTATCAGAGAAGTACGATTCTGTGAACACCAACCATGGCAGAGAATACTCGGAGCGCAGACCTGAGAAGAATGGAGGAAAAACTTCCATGGAACGAATGTTCATGGAAATTCAGAATAGAACTGAGAAGGTGGAAAGGGAGATGTCCGAACTCAGAGCTCTTCTTTTACAGAGCCTTTAGAAATCGAGTGAAGGGGGTACCGCAGAAACCTTGCCGCAAGGAAGTTCGGTGGCACACGAGCGAGAGGGAAATGTTCTCACGAGATTAAGCAAAAACGAGTTTCCGCAATTCGATCGTGAAAATGTAAAAATGTGGCTATACAGGTGTGAGCAATTTTTCACCCTAGACCAAACACCGAAGAACAAGAAGGTGAGTGTGGTTGTTCTCCACATGGATGAACGAGCCCACGAGTGGTATCGTTTATACGTGAGGAATCGTCATGCCACGGAAACAATGGTGTGGGAGGAATTTACCAAGGCGCTAAAACAGAGATTTGACACGGAAATATTTGATGATCCGGTTGGGGACTTCAAGGACCTCAAGCAAACAGGATCGGTGTTGGATTATTGCGCGTTATTTGACCATCACTCTAATCTACTGATGCTGTCGGAAGAGTACTTGGTGGGGTTCTTTGTGAAAGGATTGAAACCAGAGATAAGGGTGACGGTTAAGTTACACGAGCCTCACTCCTTACACCAAGCATATACCTTAGCCAGGAAGCAAGAAGCCATTCTAAACTATACAGGGAATATAACGTTGAAGCAAGGGGCACTGATGAAGGGAGCGAGTGATTACAACAAACACTCGGTGGCCTCGCGAATATCACAGCCAACTAATAGTATGCACAGGTCATCGTCTGACAGGATACTGCCTACCCCAGCGTCCTCATTATGTTCCCCCTTGTAGGTGGGAACAGCAAAAAGACAAAGACGATTCAGTAGTCGGGATTTCGATGAGAAAAGAGCGAAGGGTCTCTGTTTCTGGTGTGACGAAAAATATGAGATCGGACATCAATGCAAGAAGCGTCAGCTTCAGTTCTATATAGTAAGTGGGGAAGACGATAACGGAGGAACATCACCAGAGACGGAGGAGGAGGATTTGGAGCGAAATCCAACCGAAGAACATCAACCGATAGTCTCCATGCAAGCCATGCTGGGACTATCAGAGGATACGGAGTTTAAGCAAATGAGAGTGGTGGGGGAGTATCAAAGAAGGAAGATATATATACTGATAGATAATGGGAGCACACATAATTTCATTGACCCGTCGGTCTTCCGCAAGGGAGATTGTCAGTTGCAAGAGATGAATCCTATTTCCATTACGGTAGGAGGAGGGCTACAGTTGAAGTGTCATCAATACTGCAAAGGATTCAAATGGACCATGCAGGGGGTACAGTTCACCATGGATGCGCTAGTAATGGCATTGGGTGGATGCGATGTGGTTCTGGGGGTACAGTGGTTGAGTGGCCTCGATGAAGTCCTTTGTAACTTCAAGCTATGAACGATGGTGTTTAAATGGGAGGGTCAGACGGTCAAGTTATGTGGGAACCCAGAAGGATGATCCAGAATCCTATCTAGTGAGGAATTCCAAAAGCAGTGGCGTAGATCATCGGAGAGTCAATTGTGCATGATGCAGCTGTCGATGCCGGTGGAATTTCAACTGCAACAGATGCGGGTCACCACCGACCAGTGGAGCGCCTTCAATGAACTTAATGTGGTCTTGGCTGAATACGCAGACGTTTTCTAGGAACCAACGGAGTTGCCCCCGAATCGACCACACAACCATCAAATAGTTCTCAACGAAGGGGTGGAATCCATTAACGTTCGACCGTACAGGTATTCAGGAGCTCAGAAGGACATTATCGAACAAGCAGTGAAGAACCTTCTGAAACAAGGGTTCATTAGGTAGAGCTACGGACCGTTCGCTTCACCGGTGGTGTTGGTCGGAAAAAGGATGACTCCTGGCGAATGTGCGTCAACTACAGGGAACTAAATAAACAGACAATGAAGGACGAGTTCCCTATACCGTTGATTGAAGAACTGTTGGATGAATTACATGGGGCGGGATGGTTTACTAAGTTGGACCTTCGATCTGGTTACCCCCAGATCAGAATGCAACTGGAAGATGTGGCGAAGACGGCGTTTAGAACTCATGAGGGACATTACGAATTTCTCGTAATGCCCTTCGGCCTGACGAATGTACCCTCGACCTTTCAGCGCTTAATAAGTGAGCTATTCAAACCATTTCTACGTCGGTTCATAGTGGTGTTTTTCGACGATATACTTATATACAGTTCTTCCTTGCAGTCACACATTCAGCACATTTCAACGGCGATGGAGACGTTGAGGAAGAATCGCTTATTCTTGAGGGGGGATAAGTGCGTATTCGGGGTGCGCCAGGTGGAATATTTGGGGTATACAATATCTGAGATGGGGGTCACCACTGACCTCCGGAAGGTTCAGACAATCACCGACTGGGCGATACCTAAGAATCTCAAGGAGTTAAGGGGCTTCTTAGGGATCACTGGTTATTATAGACTATTTATTAAAGGCTACGGGATGCTGGCAAAGCCATTGACAGAATTACTCAAGAAGGATCGGATGAATCAATGGGAATGGGGAACAGAGGAGCAGAACACATTTGAACAGTTAAAGGTGGCGATTACGTCCGCTCCGGTGCTAGCTTTACCTGATTTTTCGAAGAAGTTTGTCGTGGAAGCGGATGCCAGCGGGCAAGGAATTGGAGCAGTACTGCAACAAGAGGGTCATCATATCGCGTTTTTAAGTAAGGCGTTGGCGAGGAGGCATTATGGCTTATCGACGTATGAGAAAGAATTCCTAGCCGTCATTAGAGCCATCAAACATTGGCATCACTACCTGAGCTGTAAGCCGTTCATTGTCAAGACTGATCATCGAAGCTTGAAGTACCTGTTGGAACAGAGGTTGACAACACCGTTCCAGCAAACATGGCTGCCTAAGCTGTTGGGCTACGATTTTGAAGTCCAATATCAGAGCGGAAAAGAAAATGAGGCAGCAGACGCCTTGTCCCGAGTCACAAGTGTGGAGTTGATGACGTTATCGGTGTCACAATTACATGGGTAATTGATGGAAGAAATTTGGAAAAGTTGGGAGCAGGATTCTTCGGTACAACGTTTAATTGAGGAATTAAACGAAGGTGGGAGGAAACCAAGTGCTTACGAGTGGAAGGATGAGTTACTTAGATGGAAAGGGCGAATAGTCATTGGAAACAATTGGGCGCTGAGGAAACAAATAATTGGAATTATCCACGATGATGCTGTCGGTGGACATGCGGGAGTCGCAGCGACCACTAAGAAGATACAGAGCATGTTTTTCTGGAAGGGTTTAGCGAGAGACATGCGGCGATATGTTTAAGATTGTATGAGTTGTCAGCGGAACAAGCACGACAACGTCGCGTATCCTGGTATTTTACAACCAATCACTATTCCGGAAGGAAGTTGGAGAGAGGTCAGTCTGGATTTTATTGAAGGGTTACCGGCGTCAAAGGGAAGGTCTATAATTTTAGTGGTAGTCGATCGATTCACGAACTATGCTCATTTCGTCGCTGTGAAACATCCGTATACTGCGAGTGACATAGCAGAGTTATTCCTCACGTACGTGTTCAAGTTGCACGGTATGCCGGAGTCCATAATTAGCGATCGGGATCCAATTTTTATGAGCAGGTTCTGGCAAGGGCTACTTAAGTTATAGAGAGATCAGCTCAAATGCTCAACGGCGTACCACCCTCAAACCGACGGTCTCACAGAGGCAGTCAATAAAATTCTGGAAACGTATTTGCGGTGTTATTGTGAGGAGACTCCCCAAAAATGGAGTGAATGGTTGGCCATAGCCGAGTGGTGGTATAACACCACTTATCGGCCGTCAATTGGGGGAACACCCTTTGAAGTTCTATATGGGTATCCACCGCCGATCTATACGTCTTATATTGCAAGGGATGCGAAGGTAATGGAGGTGGAAAGGGTGCTCAAAAATAGGGAAGCCATTATTGACTTGACGAGGTTCCATTTAAAGAGAGCGCAGAATCGAATGAAACAGTACGTGGATTTCCATCGTTCGGAACGTGAATTTGCAATTGGGGAAATGGTGTTACTCAAATTACAACCTTACAGACAGAATTCGTTACAACGAAGAAGTAATCAGAAATTGTACCCTTTGCATTACGGGATGTATAAAATTATACAGAAGATAGGGCAGGTGGCGTATAAGCTCCAACTGCCTGCTACCTCTCTGATCCACCCAGTGTTCTATGTCTCGCAACTGAAGAAGGTCAGGGGAGACCAGGATAGAGTCTCATCAAGGTTACCAGAGTTTATTACGTCGGTGGAGCGAGTTCCAGTAGCTATTTTAGATAGACGCATCACTAAAAAGAACAACAGGGCAGTAACACAATTATTGGTGCAATGGTCGAATGGGGGAGACGTAGAAGCGACTTGGGAATATTTGTTCGATCTCCAGAAGCGTTACCCGGAGATTAATTTAGTGGACAAGGATCTTAAGGGGAAGGGAATTGTTAGTGGATAAATCAGTCCAGACGGAATGGAAGGAAGAAGAGCCAGTCGTTAATGGAAGGAGATGGAAAGTAAAGCGCAACGTTTAACTAAATAACGAGACTAGAGTAATAGAATAGGGAGGCATGTAGAGGAACGGATTAACTGAATTTAAGCCGATCATGTGTGGCTTGAATGGCATGTATTGTGTGTGCAATCGTTGTAATCTTCCTCTCTCTATCAATGGATTCTTCCCTTTCTCTCTCTTCCTTCTTCTGACGTTTGATTCTTCTAACAATCATTCATCCTTGTACCCATATTCTGTTAGAATCATTATTTCTTTCAACACGTGCTGGCGTGCATGAGGAAGCAATTTGGAAACGTTGAAAACCTTGGCTGAGACGTGAATAATTAAGATGACCACCATCTTTATTTGTCCCATCGATGAACGGTAGATACGAATAAGCTTTTCCAGATGCTTTTATCTTTGGTTCTTCAAAATGGACTCTTGGCCAATAACTGACGTTGCTTGCATCCTTCAAAATGGATTTATGGCCAATAACTGTCTTGCAAGCAACATCCTGCTGACCGGAAGAACACAGCAGTTGACGGCGGTATCCTTGAAGGCTAGGGTTTTTTTTTTCATTCTTTAGAAATTAGGTTTTTAAAAAGATGAAGAAGAGGGGTGTTTGGCAATAGATTTAGGAATGAGTTTGTTTGGTTACTAGTTTAAGTATGACTTAAACTTAAAAAGGAATTTTTAAAATTAATTATAATGTATTCTTAATTTAATTAATTTCTAAACATAATTTTAAAATTGTTTTAAAATTCAAAAATCAATTCCAAAGGTAATTATTTTTCTTAATTTGATTAAGATTAATAATTATATTGATTCCTAATTAATTTTAGAAAAGTAGTTTCTAAAATTAGAATTAATTAGTTTCAATTAGATTGAAATTAATTAATTAGAAAAGTAGTTTCTAAAATTAGAATCAGATTTTTCAGGACTATGCCTATTATTAAGCAAACACGTAAGCTTATTCGATGTGAGGCACAGAAGAGACGAATTAGCAACATGTATGTGCAGTTACCTATAGATTGTTAAATCTATTGTAAATCGAGCTTCGCAAAATGTTTCACGCGAACTCGTGAACTCATTTCCGCGTAGAATTCGTTACCTATAGATTGTTCATAGGTATACAATAGGTTGTTTTTTTTATAAGAACTAGGTCTTAATATTTATGTAATATGTTTACATGAATTTTATATAAGAATTCGTCTAGGGTAAAGTAATTAGGATTCAATTGTTGTATGAATGATGATTGAACACATTTGTGGACTTTTGATTTCATAAGCAATTGTAATCGAATTATTTGCTCT
>JAOTIZ010000202.1:32072477-32089012 GCA_027123425.1 Erythroxylum panamense
AATATATATATATATATATATATATTAAAATTTTTATTTAGTATACATTTAGAAAATAATAACCACTATAATTTATAAGAGTAAAAATATTTATTGTATGATTATATTAACATTTTTATTAAGGCTTCGTACTATCAGGTTTCTCTAGACCCCGCGCTTTTGCGGGACTTTAATTAAGTGTTGGTAATGATGATGATTTATTTTGATCTAAGGTTAAATGAATAAATTTTGTTTGGTATAAAAACAATAAATTAATAAACTAAAGTGCAATTAAAAAAACACCTATTAATATGAATTATGTACTTATTAGATTTAGGATAAAGAGAAATAATAAAATATTATAAGTATTTGCTAGATTTTTTATTATTATTTAAGTAAAATTTTAAGATATTCAATTGAAAGAGATGTACAAACTACAAAGTTACAATTAACAAAATTTAAAGATTTATTAAAAAAAAGTAATTCTCATATTATATTTGTTAAGTATGAAGCGGAGATGATTATGGTGGTAGTGGAAGAGGGATTTCTTGGGATTCTTAGAATGTGGTGGGAATATGGAAAAGAGTGAAATATTGTTGTAACTAAGAGTTGCATAATTGGTATGGTTGGAGTAATGATAGTTTAAGACAGTTATTATGGCACATTATCTTTGTTTCGAGAGGGACCACTTCACTTGTTTTTCCCTTTGGTATCTTTGGTGTGTGTGAACTAGATTATCATCATATTTATCTTCATCATGCTTAATTTTAGTTCTTTTCTTATCTTTTTTCTTTATAAGAGTATTCTGATGATAATAATAATAATATGCAAGTGAATTAAGATTGAGTTCTTTGCAATAACCAAAGAGATCTATCTTAAATATATGCACTAGTCAAACTTAATGGAATAAAATATATAAATTTTGTGTGATTTTATTTACTTTAAAATATTGTATAGTATTAACATTTTAAAAAAGTGATTATTTATTAATTTTCATTAAGTTTTGCTTACACTAAAAGATAAGGCCAGAAATATAATAGTAAGAAATAAGTTGAGAGTAACTAATATTAATGATAAGTTAAGGAAAACAAGATTTAGATAGTTCAGATATATTAAAAGAAGATATCCTAATAATAAAAAAATGTGAAAAGAGTGTATTTAGAAATTGTAATAGAAAAAGATGAAGATCTAAGAAGATTTTAGAGGAGGTGATCTGGTTTGATATGACCTTACTAAAACTTACCGAAAACTTAACCCTCAATAGAAACTTTAGCTCTTTTCATTTCATGTCTTTTGAATTATTTCCTCTTCTTTTTGTTTCTTATGTTTTGTAATTATCCTAATACTTCTGTTTATAGTATTTATCCTTTAGTCATTTTATTTATTATTTATTTTCTCTTTTAGTTATTTATTTATTTATTTTCTTTCTTATGTGTTTATTTATTCATTTACTTTTATATTTATTTTGATTTTAAATTTTAGTATTTATTTTTTACTTTTACTTTTATTTATTATTTATTTATTTATGCAATTATTTGTTTATGTATTTGTTATTACTTTTTCTCTTCAAATCATTTTCAAAATTTTTCTTCCTTTTGCTTTCTTTTTTGTTGATCTAAAAAGATAATTTCTCTACTAATTTAGAAGTAAGATTGCGTATTACTAAACTTCTCCAGATCTCACGTCTCAAAGGAATTTCCATTAGGATATTGTTGTTGTTACTTAGTAATCAGTTATATAATAATTTATATTAATTAAGTTGATAAATTTATAAATTTATAAATTTTAAATATAAGTTAAATTATAGAGTTATTTGTGCCATTTATTAAAAAACTATATCAATTAATATCCAATAAAGTATGTGAAGACTATAAATAATTGATATAGGGAATATAATTACTAAATCAAATTACATTGAAGTTTTAAATGCCTGATCTCTTCTCTTATTAAATTTTTGGGAAGGATAGGAAGTTTAAACTTTCCAATTTCTTTTCATTGCAAATGATCTTCTAAACGGCCAATGAGTAAGAGACTCAAATTTAGATAGTAAGGGAATGAAATGAATGCCATTTGGTCTCGAATGAACACAGAGGGGCCACTTCAGGATAAGGAAAGACTGGCGAATCCAAAACAAACCAAACATAAAACATTTCCATGACATCAACTCAAGAGTCAAGATGATACGTTGAAGTCTCACTCTCAGCGGATGTGGGTCAAAAGAATTCAAGGGTAAGGATCCAAAACATAGTTCCTAATACTTTGGTTACTTGTTAATTTTTCTTCACAAACATGGAATCGTTCCAGGTACCCAGGTTTTGTATTCGTAGTTTCACAAGCACTTCTCAAGTATTATGAGATATTACATTGAGTTAGTCTAATGATCTGCTAAATGTCTTAACTTAATATATATTATTGGAATTAATAAATTATCTGATACGCACTAAAAAGAATAAAGCTAAACAAAATAATTGCACCCTAAATAGTGATGTGCTGTGCTTAATATGTTTCGTCGCTGCTTGGTCTTTCGCCAGCCAACCACCTGACGTTGATTGACATTCAGTCCTGGAATTCAGTTCTTTGTACATAATGTGCTTCCAAATGAATTTTCTTTTTTTCCCATAACAAACGACAACAATTTCGTAACATTACACGCCATGACAACAGTACGATGTTGGACATGCATTGACTTTGAGGTTACGCAAAGGTTGTGGGCCAAAAGCTACACATAGAGACGCTTTACACAAGTCCAGGTGATGGGTTTTACTGTTTAATTTGGACTGGATATGAGTCGTTATCTTCAAGATCTTTAAGTTCTTGGCATTTGAAAATCCTAACTAGCTAAGATTGCTCCACGATTTCTCCTTAGTATTTCACTTTGGACTGATTACAATCCTGAAAGTGCATGGTTTTGTAGCAGTTGCAAAAATGTCTGTTAAAAGGCCACCATCCCAACAAGAGGGAGAATGGCTTCACCCTGACTTTTGATTGAAGAAAAATCATAGTAGACGGCTGGATGTTTTTGTTTTATCTCATAATTCTGGAGAAATAGGGTGGGTGATGGGTTACTCGAATAGCTTGACATCAACACTTCCATTTCAAAGGCAACAACTTTTGCTAAAAGAAACGGAAAAATGAAAAACTGTTCACTTCCAGTGCCCTTACTTTTGTACTTGAAAGTATGTAGTAACACTGCATGTAGGTGAGTACTTTCAGAAATTTTTATTACCTTGGACTACTATTCTACCTAGTAAACCAAACCTGGACTACTATAATCATATTAATTATAATAGTAAACGTTTTTTTTTACTGAATTGGAACATTATATCATCATGTATTGATATTTAAGTTTAGGCCTTGATATATTAGAAATAATCACTCTATTAGGTAGAGGTGAGGCTGTATATTACTAAACCTCTCTCAACCTATTTTTCCGGGGAACTCTCATAGAATGTTATTGTTGTTTTATGCTTAGACCTTGACATCAATTTGGACTCTTTATTTCCAAAACTTCCAATACAATCCACATATTTAGGGGTAGCTCCCACATTAATCACAAAATCAATATTTCCTATTTTAATAAAAAAATTATTTGTTTCTCATACTTTGCTTTCGTAGTTCCTTAATAGTTACTTGATTGTGTGATGCTCACCTATAGTTTTGTATGAGGAAAAGGATACTAATAATACGAATATAAATAATACGAATATAAAACTATATCTAACAAATTAATTATTAACTAATATTTCATAATAATTTAATATTTTAAATATAATTGAAATGAATAAAATCCATACGATTTAACAAAATTCAAGGTTAAACAGTTTATAATTTCTATTCTTCATTTTTGCATCAATTTTATATTTGGAAATCTAAAGTATCTAAATTATAAGATATTTTTACATCTTGTCGACTATTACCTTTCCTTTGATTATATTAATTTAAAATATTTATCTTAATAAGATATTTACCTTATTTGCATGCTATCATCAAAGAAACATTTAGGCTGCACCCACTAGTTCCTTTGCCACTGCATCGGAAAGCGAGAGGAGATGTAGAAATGTGTGTCTTCACAGTTCCAAAAGGTGGACATATGCTAGTCAATGCTAGGGCGATAGGGAGAGATTCAAGTATACGGGAGAATCCAAACTCATTTATGTTAGAAATTTATAAGTAGAGTAATCCCTCATCGGAAAGAGACTCAAGGATAAGGTTAGTCACATACAAAGATAGGACTCATAACTTATTGCCTTAAGGTTTTGAGTTGAGATATAATATCCTGGTTATATATGGACTCACTTAAATCCAGTCTAATTTCTCCCAAACCCCCTCAAAACCTTTCACTGTTATGATATTCTCCTTTAATTATTTAGCTTGAATTAGTCAGTTGATTGTTATTAATTTGATAGAAATTAAGGTTGGAAATCTTGTTTTATTGTATTAAGTTTTATGATTTAGTTAATTTCTGATTTTTTTTGGGAATTTTTATACCATATCTCCTTTCTTTGACCTCTTGTTCTGAAAACATGCAAATTATCATAGATGATAATAAGCTAACTGGACCTAATTTCTCTTATTGGTTTTGAAATTTGAGAATTGTACTCTCAAGCAAGAAAAGAAGTTGTATGTTATTGACACTATTGTTCCACCAAAGCCTACTTCAGTTATAATTGATGAGGTTTGGGAGAGATGTTAGTGTTATATTGATGATGTCGAACAATTTACATATGTAATGTTAGCTAGAATGTCTTTAGAGCTTTAGAGACATCATGAAAATATAATTGCTTCTTCTATAATTTTGCATCTCAAGGAGTTGTTTGGTACATAAAGTATGGTTGAGAGGTATAAGTTCTCTAATGCATTATTTCAACGCAAGATGGCAGAAGGATCTTTAGTTGAGCTACACGTGTTAAAGAAAGATGATTGACTATATTGACAAATTAAGTTGATTAGGTCTTGTCATGGATTATAAATTAAGCATTAATATGGTGTCACATTATCTTAATTCAAGTTTTTCACAATTCATTTTAAAGTTTCATATGAATCAAAAGGATGTGTCATTGTCTGAACTATTGAATATGCTTAAGACTGTAAAGGGGTGCCTTAAGAAGGAACCCTATTTTGTTCTTGTTGTGAATTTTTCCAAGAGAAATAAAAAGGTCCATTAAAAAAACAACAAGCAGAAACATAAGGCTTATGCTAGAGTAACAATGCCAAAATGTGGTGTTAAGAAGAAGAACAATGACAAGGGCATGTGTTTTTAATGTGGAGTTAACAGACACTGAAATAGGAACTACCTAGTTTATCTTACTACCCTGAATGATAAGAAGCTTAAAAAAGTTGTTTCTTCAGGTATGTTTATGATTGAGATCAAATTTTGTTTTACTTCTGTTCCACGTTCTTAGGTATTAGATACCAGATATAGTTCTCAGATTTGTAATAATATATAGATGTTAATGAGAAGAAGATCAATGAGGAAAGATAAAGTGGATCTGTGAGTTGGTAATTGAGTAAGAGTTACTACATTAGTTATAGGAACTTTCGTATGGCTTTGCCTTTTAACCTTAAACTAGAACTAAATAATTGTTATTATATTCCAATTGTTACTAGAAACATTATTTTTATTTCTTATTTAGATTTGAATGGAATTGCTTTTATTGTTAAGAAATAAAATTGTTCTTTTTATAAAGTCGATATTTATTATGGATTTGGATTACTTACAAGTGGTTTGTATGAATTACCTTTTATCTTTATCATAAATAGCAAGAAAAGAAAGTTAAAATGACCAAAATCCATCTTATTTATGGTATTGTAGGTTAGAACATATCAATGAAACTAAAATCACAAAGTTACAAAAAAAATGATATTTGGATCCTTAATTATAAATCATATGAAACTTGTGAATCATATCTATTAGGAAAGATGGCCAAGCTACCCTTTAGTGAAAAGAGAGAACATGCTGATGGGTTAGTGGAGTTTATACATTTAGATGCATGTGACCTTATGTCCACTTGTGCTAGACGTAGATTCTCATATTTCATTACGTTCATAGAAGATCATACTAGATACGATTATGTGTACTTAATGAAAAAAAACTCTAAATCATTTGAAAATTTTAAATAATTTAGACTTAAGGTTGAGAAACAAACTGGTAAAAGTACTAGGATGTTTTTACCAGTTTGTTTAGATCAGATCGAGGTAGTGAATATTTGGACCAAAAGTTTCTTAGTTACTTAAAAGAGAATAGGATTATCTCACAATGGAATCTTCCTGGAACTCCATAATATAATGGAGTATCTGAGAGGAGAAATCCTACACTATTAGATATGGTACATTCTATGATGAGTCATGTAGTCCTTCTTGTCTCCTTTTGATGATATACACTTGAAACTGTAACTCAATTTTGAATAGAGTTCCATCAAAATCGGTTGACAATATATTATATGAGATATGGACTGGTAGTAGACCAAAGTTGTCAAACTTAAAGATTTGAAGATGTGATGTTTATGTAAAGTGTGTGATATTTGATAAAATTCAAGTTAAACCAGATAAATGCAAATTTTTGTGGTATTTGAAAGAGAGTATCAAATATCAATTTTACCATCCCCTTGAGTACAAAATGGTCATCTCAAGACATGTTATATTCCTAGAAAGAGACTTTATTCTCAATGAGGTAGAACTTAGAGAAGTTTAAGAGCCATAAATTTACATCCAGATGGAACAAGAACTGATCGAGTGTTGATGTGTGTAAGTTTTAATAATACCCTCGATAATCCACAATTGCATGGCTTGTTAGCGTAGTATCTAAGGTATCGATCCCACAAGGAGGGATAATCTAATCCTAAAATCTAAGACCAGAACAAATTGCGGAAATTCAAAATATAACTAAACTAAAACAATAATTCAATATAATCAATCAAATCAAATTAAGAATTAATCACGAAAATGTTAGTAATTAAGCAATACACACACCCAAGAATCAACCTAAGTGAATTACCAATTGAGAAAGAGAATTTTACCTATACTTAACGCTAACCTAATTAATTATGAATTACATGATTATTGGATCTAGACGATCCTAGGGTTGATTACTCTCTCTTAAGTTATAACTATTAATCCTAAATTATAAACCCTAATTAGATTATGGAAGTTGCAATATCTCAATTAATAACCTATCCAAAACTCTAATTAATTCTGAAGTTCTCCAATAAACTACCAAAAACTATGCAAGATCTCTCTTTGCACAATTTACCGATTTTATTTAATTCTTGTTCTATTAAATCACCTAACTCTCATTAGCCCAATTCAATCATTTTTCATTCGATTTATCCTTTCAGTTTATTATCGAATTACGCACTTCTTGAATTAAACCATAACAAACCCAATAACACATAAATAATTAAATTTCATTAATTTAAAAATAAAACTCTGAATGTGACTTTAGAACATCCTCAACATTAAAAAATCCTATTATCAAACTGTTATTACAATTCTATACAATAATAAAATTGAAAATAAGTAGGAAATACGATCTGAACGGATGATGGGAGGCAACGAAGTCGAGAAACTCCTTATCCGGGAAGTATGACGATTCAGCTTCTTCTCCTCTTCTCTCTTCCTTCTTCTCTTTCTCTATCTCTCGATGAAATCTCTCTAGGGTTTGTTAAGGTAGCTAATGTCAAAAACTCCTTTCTTCTCTATTGTTGTTCTTTAAATAGTCTTTTATGTTTTAGGTAACCTTAGGATTTTTCTAGGGTCCAAAAGGTCCAAACAATATCTGAAAACGTGAAGTTTGTAAGCGTCTACACATCTGCTTGACACAAGCCACGGGTGTGGCCTACTTGTAAGCCTTCTATCAAGATTGTGGCTTAGGTTGTTGTTTCTGCCTAAATGCTGGACCTCATTTCTGGAGCTCAATTATCTAGAATATCATAAGGTTTGAGCGTATCACTTTGTAGCATTTTTTCAATATAATCTCCTCGACTATCATTGGTTCATCTTTTTGTTTTGATACTAAACCTGTTGGACCCCGTTTTTGAAGTCCAACTCTTAAGTCATAAAAAATGGAAGTGGTTCCTTGTAGGGTTATTTCGATGGAAATCTCATTAGCCATTATCGATTCATCTTCATGCTATGATACAATAATATGTTGGACCCCGTTTTCGAAGCTCAACTATCCAGAATATCATAAGACTTGACCGTATCACCCTGTAGGGTTATTTCAATGTAATCTCCTTAACCATCAACACTTCATCTTCACTCTCTGATATTATAAATGTTGGGCCCCATTTTTGCCCTCGCTAGACACATGACCGACATCCTACATGATGTCTGAACACGCATCCCATAAGGGTAGTGTGCTCACACCAGTCAGTCACCAAAATACGAATTGACTTCTTTACATCAATTTTCCCCATTGTCTAATCTTTCTAATGACACCAAAATCATTTAATTTAGTTTAAAAATCTAAGAGTTATACCCTAATCATTTTCGGACTATTATTATGCTAAAACAATACATTATACTTAACTTCCATCCAGAAATTGAAAGTCTTAAAGATTGAATTAAAATTCAATTTAAAAAGATAAACATCAATCTTTTTTAAATAAACAACAAAGGCTACCAACTTTTATGAAAGATGGAGGAGTGTGTTAGGAATCCAATGCTTCAAGAATCAAGCCATTTGGAGGTTGGATGACAAAGTTATGGCTAAAAGAGTCAAACATGTTCAGAGTTGGAAAAACACTTTGGGTGCAATCACGAGAAACAAAGGTGCGATCATGAGGATGAAGATGGGCTTGCAAGGAAGGCAGGTGTGATCACAAGGAGAAAGGTGCAATCGCAAGGGCACTTGGTGCAATCATGAGGGTGTTTGATGCGATCACAACAGAAGCTGGCCCACATATACATCTTATACGACATCACTAACTTAAAATAATCATAAATTTCAACTTTGATGTCCAAAAATTTCATACTATATACCGTTGGAAAGCTAGAAAGATAAGCTACAACTTTAATGAAGATACATTTGTTTAATTCAGTCTATATAAATCCAGATTTACCCTTGAAGTAAGAATGTCAATTTGACCTTTATGAAAAACTTGAAATTTCAATGTACAACTTAGAAAGTCATGAGCATAACCATTCAACTACTAGCTTTGCTTCATTAACTCTCCAATCTCTACTCATTTGACTCATCACTTATAACTAATTCTTATCATTTACAAAAAATCCTATCTTTCTTCTCCATAGCATCTCACTTATATATATAACAACAATTCATGTTCAAAATTCATCATCTCAAGTTGATAACTTCTTCAAGTATACCTAATTTTAACTCAACATCATCCATACACAATTCGTATTTCATTAACATCAAAAGGATAAGCGTTTTACAAAGCTTTAATGGAAATTTCAAGCCACAATACATTAATGTTCCAAAATACAAAGATACTTGATCAAATAATACTTGAAATGCGACTAAAGGCTTATGTTCTCATAAACTAACATAAAACACAAAAAGATGCAACTTTGGAGTGATGCCTCGACTCTTGACCACTCAATCTCTTTCTCATCACCTGAATGTGGGAATGACTGGGGATGAGCTTGAAAGCTCATGTGTAACAAGTTTATAACAAGAAATAAGCAAAAATCCTTGAAAGATTAATTTCCAATGTGAATTAAAATTCACATTGAAATCCATGTAACACATATTTCCCAAATTCACAACTTATCAAGCAATTCACAAACATGATGAATCATGAATTCATCAAACTTTTCAAAAATCATAAGCACATAAGCACATTAGAATGGTTTGGGTGGGTCCAAAACAGAACGTACTACACATTTCTACATAATGGTCCTGTGTAGCAGTGAACAAAACGTACTATCGCAATCCCACTTAATGGTCTTGCATAGTCGTGAACTTATGGAAGTCCATGAAGAAGCTCCTTGCCACTAGTAGGTAAGCGGAAGAAGCCTTTAGTCGAAGTGCACTTGACATATATAATGGATCAAACTAAACCTACATAACATGTATTTTATAACTTGTAACTTATTGCCTAAAATGACACATTTTTAAAATATGATTTCATAAACATAGTATCTTTTCAAAAATCATTTTCATATTCTTTTCATAAATCATCAACTTAATATTCAAATACCAAACACATAGCACTTTCTCAAATGATTCAAAGAGCAATAATGCAACGTTCACAAAAATTGAAATCATTTAATCCTCTTAAATTTGAAAAGATAGTCATGGCTCATTACTCAATCATAAACATGTACCCACCTTGGATTCCTTGCTTAAGAACTTGCTCAAATGTACCTCTCCTCGTGCTCCTTTTGCCTTTTCTGATTTCCTTCATCAATGGAAAAATTTCCCATTCAATAGGGTACAAAATAAGAGATCCACAAAACACATCCACTAAAATTGATTATAGAATACTTAAACCCATGCATTTCCTAAACTTCATGAACTAAAACTCTTTTAAAAATCCAAAAGATTAAAATCAAACTTTCCTTGAATCTTTACTAAATGAATAGTTTCTTGGCTCTTATAAAAGCTCTTCTCTTCCTCTACCTTTTTCTCTTATTGAACAACCTCAAAATCTCTCTAGAAAGCTTAGAAAAGATGAACCTTAGCTTAACTCTCTTCTTTTCTCTCAACCACCGAAACTCTATTCTTTCTCTCTTCTATTTTCATTCCTCCCCCTCAATTCACATTTTCTCCTTCTCTTAAATGCAAGACCACATTTTCATCTTCCAATACTATCCTTAATGAGTGTGCAATGTCCATTTTACCCTTCCTTATATGCCTTATTTTCTTGATCCTTAAGTGACTTGCCAAAAATACCTTTGAACATTCTTACTACCTTAACACTTTAATTCAATTAACCTATCATAAAATCTTAATAACATTAACATAATAATTAACTCCATAAAAATAATTCCTTAAATACCTTGTAATTGATTTAAATCATGCTTATTCATCAAGAAAAAAATTTGGGGGCCAACACTGAATGTCTTCCAAAAATCCTCCGTTCTTTGATATTGACCCTAAAATACTAACAAACACATCAAGGTACCTAAAAAATATAATATTTAAGCTCAAACGCTTGTACTAACCCATAAAACACTTAAAACACAAATAGTTAACAAACTAACATGATTATAACCTAAACACATACTAAATGATTGGATTAATAGCTAAACAAATATCGAGCTATGCCCTAAAACATGATACAATTTACATTTATTAACATCCCCACACTTAAACGTTTGCTTATCCTTAAGTAAACAAAAATAATCAAACAAATCAAGAAAACACAAAACACGTATATGCAATAATGAGACAATGAATTCATCTTAGCGAAACAAATTTAACCATAAACATAATCCTTCAGGTCGTTCTAACTTATTAACAAGCGAAATCTGCATTTAAGCATCTTGGACTAAATATACAAACTAATCAAAATTTTAATATTGAGTCTATTCACCTCTCTCAAATGCATAAACACATTGATAATCATTCAGTCAAAACAAAAGTGTAGCTATTTGTTTGTAGGTTTTCATAAAAAGTCAAGCTACTAACAACTTTGATAGTTTTTTTTATTTGAAAACATTCTTTTTTTATTTTTCTTTAAGGACGTGAACTTAATCTTTTTTATGCGGAGGCAAACATTTGTGATGAATGTTTACTAAACCAAGTCATGTTGATATTAAGTTGCCTGGTTGGAATATCATTATAGTCTTTTTACGCGAAGGCACACATTTATGATGCATGTCAATCTGGTTATTCAGCTACGTCACATTCTCAACTGGCTATTATCTCTATTCATAACTCGAAGGCTAGTGGAATAGTTATTTTAGTTAAAATTTATACAATTTTTTTACAAAATTTTTTGCCTATTTTATAGCTAATCATTCTCATAAAAAACATACTAATAATGTCACTTATTTGATTGGCTTAAAATTATAAATGAGTATGGTAAATTCTTAGGGTGAATGGACTAACATCATATCCTAATTAACCAACATATTTAGCCCTAAGTAACTTAGGTCACTAATTTCACAAGCTAAAAAATCTTTGTAGCTAAAAGGCTATGTTTAAGGCTAAATTTATCTCGTTAATCCCTAACCATTGACGCATTCAAACAATTCACATCATGCAACCTAAACACACAATCTTACGATATGTAAAATTTGCACTCAAGGTAAAAACAAACAACCCTTCCCACACTTAAACAACACATTTTTCTAAATGTGAGAAGGGTACACAAACACACCAAAGGGGAATAAAACACAATATACGATAAACATAAGAAGAAAGTACTAACAAAAACATAAGAACACCACATTTGTTCGAGAGTAATTCCTTATCTTATAAGTGATTCAAGAAACTAAAAGAATTATCAATCCAAATCATCCAGGACCTATTTTAGAATTTAAAACAAACCTAACTATATAACAATTTGAATCTAACTACTAAATATGCCAATTTATGGTCATTAGCTTAACCTTGCTTCCTTCTAAGCTTAGTCGGGATCAATTATGAGTGGCTTACTTTCACCCTTTTTGTTCAACATTAGTTTTGTAGCCTATAAGTAAGCAACAAATTGCAAAATCATCAGAAGGACAATATTGTTAAAATTATGAAAACCAATTATGCTTAGTAATGTCCTTTTTCCGAGTGAACTGTCAACAAAACTCCCTGAATCTGCCATGGAATCTAGTAGTTTGCTCAATAAGAAGGTGATTTGTTCTCTTCTTAGTTCTTCCTCATTTGCCCTAATCTCCTTTGCTTCTTTCGTTTCACGAATAGAGACTTTCATAGCTTCTTTAAACTCGATGCCTGTTGTCATCTATTCTTCGTCCTTTAGTTCTTTAGAGGATTCAAGCACATCAATTATCTTGAATGAGCTACTCTCCTTCAGATTCTTTAATACATCATTAGTATTGAATGTCACTTGGTCATCATTAATCCAAAGGATAAGGTTCTTTTCATAGACATCTACCAAAGATTTTTTGATGTTCACACATGGTATATCAAGAACTGGTGAATAATAAGGAGTGCTAGCATTCTTTCCTTCATCTTCTTTCTTCGTCTCTTGTCTTCAATAAGGTAGGGTTCAGTTTCATTTTCCAATGATCCTGTTAGCTCTCCCCCATTCTTAGGTACAATAGCCTCATATTGCTCTCTTTGACGTATTGCCATATTACATTGAGAGTCTTCCACACTTTTCTTATAAAATTCACGACAAAGATGTGTCACTCGAATCTCTAGGTTATGAATAAATGAGGCATGATTTTCCACTACTTGCTCAATTTGCTCTTCCAGTCTCTTTTGGCCCTCTTCCATGTCTATGAGGTTATCCATGATCTTATCCAATTTAAAATCTCATGCATTGAACTCATCTTACTGAAATCCTAATAGGTATTAATGTCCTAAATGAGTCCTTATATTATTAAATCAATAGAAATTTGGGTAGTTCTGCCACCTCGGAGTGCACATGTTCTAATAACGATCGTTACTTCCCTAACCATACTGTGCCTTATTGTAGTTCGCAAAAGTTCCTTGTTCCCTATAATATCTATCCTCCATCATTGTTCTTTCCACATCTTCTTGGCATCTAACTCCTCATATGTCTCATTCTCACTCTAAGATGTTTTGATTGTCTCTACTTTATGCCTCAAACTTCTTTCTCTATTTTTCTTAAATAAAAGATGGTGAAAATGCCTTAGACTAAAGAACTAAACTAATCTTCGCCTCCTTGACAACGACGCCAAAAACTTGATTGGGTGCACGACTCGTTAGTGCAAACCTAAGGTGTCGATTTCACAAGGAAGGATAATCTAATCTTAAAATCTAAGGCCAGAATAAATTGCAAAAAATCAAAATATAACTAAACTAAAAATGAGAATTCAATTCAATCAATCAATTCAAATCAAGAATCAATCATGAAAATATTAATAATTAAGCAGTTGCAACACACACCTAAGAGTCAACCTAAGGAAATTTACCTATCCTTAACACTAACCAATTGATTATGAATTATCATATTATTGGTTCTAGATGATCTTAGGGTTGATTACTCTCTCTCAAGTTATAACCATTAACCCTAAATTAAAAAACCCTAATCAGATTATAAAATTTGAAATCTCTCAATTAATAACCTATACAAAACCCTAATTAGTTCTAAAGTTCTCTAATAAACTACCAGAAACCTATGCAAGATCTCTCTTCATAAAATTTACCAATTTGATTTAATTCTTGTTCTATTAAATCACCTAACTCTCGTTAGCCCAATTTAATCATTTTTATTCGATTCACCATCTCAGTTTATTACCGAATTATGCATTTCTAGAATTAAACCACAACAAACCCAATAACACATAACCAATCAAAATTTATTAATTCAAAGATAAAACTCCAAAGGTGAGTTTATAATCAACCTTCAAAAATCCCATCATCAAACTGTTATTCTAATTATATACAGTAATAAAATTTAAAATAAATATGATCTAAACGAATGATGGGAGGCAGTGACATCAGGAAACTCTTTATCTAGGAAGTATGTAGAGTCAGCTTCTTCTCCTCTTCTCTCTTCCTTCTTCTCTTTCTCTATCTCTCGATGAAATCTCTTTAGGGTTTCTTAAGGTAGCTGATGTCAACAACTCCTTTCTTCTCTTTTGTTTTTTTAAATAGTCTTTTATGTTATGCGTAACCCTAGGATTTTTCGAGGTCCGAAAGGTAAAAAATATCCCTCAAAATGTGAAGTTTGTAAGCATTTGCGCATCTGCCGATGCAGGACATGATCGTGGCCTACTTCTAAGCCTTTTGTCATAATCATAGCCTATTGTTTCGACTCAAATGTCTTCCAAAACTCCTCCGTTCTTCGATATTGACCCTAGAGCACTAGCAACATATTGAAGTACCTCAAAAATATAATATTTAAGCTCAAGGGCTAGTACTAACCTATAAAACACTTAAAACATAAATAATTAATAACTTAATTTAATTCTAACCTAAGCACATACAAAAGGATCAGATTCATGGCTAAATAGATATCAAACTATATCTTAGAACACGATGTGATTTACACTTATCAAGAACCTCAAGTTACTATATATGATGTACAACTAAGGGTTTAATAGAAACATAGTCTGTAAATACACCAATAGGATACATCCCTTATATTAGTTCTATATGTTGAAAAGGGGAAGGACAATGTATCACTCATAGATGATGAGCCTACTATTTTGTGAGAAGTAATATTTAAAATTGATTCTTTAAAATGGCATGAAGCCATGAGATAAGAAATAGAATCCATGTGCACTAACCATGTATAAACATTGGTGGATGCACCTAATGGTCTTGTATCTATTAGATGCAAGTACATTTTTAAGAGAAAAACTGACAAAGATGGTAACATAAATACATATAAAGCAAGGTTAGTAGCAAAAGGTTACAAACAAAAATAAAGAGCACATTTTAATGAAATCTTTTTACTAGTAGCTATGCTTAAATCTATGAGGATCTTACCAGGTATAACCATATATTATGATTATAAAATCTAGCAAATGGATGTCAAAATATCATTTCAAAATGGAAATTTGCTTGAATATGTGTTTATGATACAACTTGAATGTTTTTAATGCAACAGATTTCCTAATCAAGTATTTAAGTTGCAAAAGTCTATTTATGAACTTAAACAAGCATCATAGCGTTGGAACATTCATTTTGATGAGACAATTAGAGAGTGTCATTTTATCAAAAATGTGAATGAATTATATGTCTATAAGAAAGTCAGTGGGAGTGGAGTCATTTTCCTAGTGATATATGTGGATAACATATTGCTAACTAGAAACGACACACCAATGCTCCAGTTTATAAAGATTTGTTTTCCTAAAACTTCTCCATTAAGGATATGGTAGAAGTAACCAATATTCTGGGAATAAAGATCTACAAAGATAGATTAAAAAGTTTTCTTGGTTTATCTCATTCCACGTACAAAGATAAAGTGCTAAAGAGTTTTAGCATAGAAAAAGGGGATTCTTACCCATATCTTATGAGATTTATTTCTTACAAAGTTTGTGTCCTAAGACATCAGAAGAGAGAGAAAAAATGGATTACATTTCATTTGCTTTAGCAATTAGATCAATCAGGTATGCGATGTTATGTACTAGACCAGATGTAAGTTTCAAGCCAATCCTGATGGGTTTCACTAGATAGCTATGAAAAACATCTTAAAGTACTTAAAAAAGATTAAAGATGTTTTCTTGGTTTATAAAGTAGCTGAACTAAGAGTTTAAGGGTATTTAGATGCTAGTTTTTAGTCAAACCTAGATTATAGCAGATGACAGTTAGGGTATATCTTCACTCTGAATAGTGGTGTAGTAAGTTTGAAAAGTTCAAACAACCAACTATTGTAGATTCAATAACCGAGGCATATTATATTTCAGTGTCAGAGGTGACAAAGGTGTTAGTGTGTAACTCGTTTTACACGTATTCAGTACCGATAAGTCGACTTGTACATGGGGTAAGTCAACTTATT
>JAOTIZ010000202.1:32129125-32140361 GCA_027123425.1 Erythroxylum panamense
GTATATATATATATATATATATATTTGTTTTTAGTGTTTATGATCAATCATGGACTATAATTTGTTTATGAGTGATATTGAGTTGAAATGGAATTAGAAAAATGGGGAAATGATGAGGAAATTAAACTAGAAATGATAGACCAAACATAAGGTAGTGAATGTAGTAAGTAAAGAATTTGAAATATGGAAAATAAGGATGCAATTGGATATATGTTGGGGAAAGTCGCATAAATTTTTGTGTAAAACTCGGGTTGAGGTTATGTAAGTATTCCTAGAAAGAGGACGTCGAGTTCTACAACTTTTATGAAGACCCTAAGAAGAGATTTTGCCATTTAGAGGGTTAAATTTTAACATTTCTATAACTAACCTGTGAAGGGATGCTCAGCAGACATGGATGTCTGCCTAACAGACATTCACTAGAAATTGGGTCTTAATTCAGGCTTAATTGGAGTTTGAATAGGATTAATAACGAACGAGTGGGTTTGCGATGTCGGAGATGGCAACAAGGGTGGAAGACTCGTAGAAGCAATAGGTGGGGGGCAACCGAATTGGTAAAGTGGAATTAGCCACGTTAGTACTTGACTTAGCTATCTAGTTGAAAGTTTTGGCCTATATGATCCCAATAAATTGCCAAAACTTCCTCTTTTATCATATAGTTTAACAAGCCCAATAACTTTGATCAAGGATTGAGGCTTTTGTGTAATGACATCACCTTTGATAGGCTCCTTCAACCCACTTATGAAGTTGTCCAATAACACACTCTTATTAAGATCTGCTAATTGGTTGGCTAATATCATGAATGAGGTATAATATTCATTAACTGACCCAGTCAGTATCAACTTAAAAAGTTGAGCTTTAGGTGACTGAAAACGTGATAGACTGAAATTCTCTTCTATAGCTTGAGTTAGTGAAGCCTAAGTGGAAATTAGGTTGGCCTTCTGTAACATTTGGTACTAAGGAACCATCATCCCCTCATAGTGCAAAGTAGCGGTAATGCGTCTTTGAGTGTTAGGAATATCATAGAAGGTAAAGAACCGTTCAACTTTGAAGATCCACATTAGAGGATTTGTCCCATATAAGTTCAAAAAATCTATCCTAACCTGCCGAACTTGTAATGTATTAGAAGAACCAGTGGTCTGAAACAGGCCTGAAATAACCCTTCTGTAACGAGACTTTGTTCCTAACAATCAATAGACTTGCTGAGCCTCTCTATATGTCGATTCATAGATTTTAATGTAGCCTCAATCCTTCCTAAACAATTTTAAGTAGAGGCATCTCGCTAGTTCAGATCAAAGATATCATCTAACACACTCTTAATCTCAGCAAACATCTCTTTCATCCTTGTGTTCTCAGCCATCATCTGTTCTTTCTTCCTCTTAACGAGAGAACCAATGAAATAACAATTGGAATATCACCTGCAAATAAACAACTCAAGAACACTACATAGGAATAACCGAATATAACGGTCTGTTATAAATTTAAAATACTGTGAATGCCTACGAAATTACAAAGCAATGGAGAAGTTAATTAAGTTCTAGAATAACACAGTAACAAGAAAGAGAATCAGAACACCTAAACACAACAAAGGAGGGAAGGAAGGATTAGAACCAAGAAAGAGGAAAACATATCAAATTCTTCACACCCATTTGGTAATATTATCTATGTATATATATGAGTTGCATGGGCCCACTCACTCCTTGAGACGCCAGGGCACTTTTCGTGCCTGAATGATACGCCTCACCACTTTGCATTAACGCTCACTACTTTTGGGATCATGTGTCACCTCTTCAACATCCTCATTGTCAGTATTCAAAGCCACCTGTGATATTTTAATCCCACCAGTTTCCTTTAACATAACACATATCTTGATCTATGAAAAATATATGTATTTGTATCCTAGTTAATAACGTAATTTGATTGTATTGGTTTGTTACTTTATAAAAAAATCAATAATTATAATATTAAAGTGAAACTTTTTACAAATTCTAAGAATAATTCAATGCATCTTGGACAAAAAATTATAAAATATATGATGAAGAAATATTTTTTATAATATTTTAATGACCAAAAATTAAAAAATAGATAACATCTTCAAATGTCCATAAATTTTCTAAGGTGTCTCTAATTTTCATTTGGACATGTTCTATCATTAATAATATTATTGTGAGATACAAATGCCTATTCTTTAAAAAAGTTATAATGTTTCAAAATAAAGGTTGAGATATATTTAATAAATTGTTAAAAGGTCTGAAACGTTTGATATAAATAACCCTTTTATTAATAAATCCCACAATTTTTTAAAAAGTTGTGTATAATTTTCATTAGTGATATTTAAACTATTTGGGATTTCTTAAGTAGGTAAGGATACTACATAAACATGTGGTTAAGGTATTCTAGTCCTAGTAAATAATTTTTCATTTGATAGAACTATGGTCATGGTCATGGTTTTGAAACCCGGACCGGACCGGCCGGTCCGATCGGTGACCGGTCGGTGGTCCGGTCCGGTTTATCATTCAAAACCAGTTATGAATTGAACTAGTCTGAACCGGTCAAAACCGATCAATTGACCGGTCCGACCGGTCCAACAATTTTTTTTATTTTTTTTTTTGAATTTTTTTAAAAAAATTTAATATTATATATAATTAAATATAATTATTGCATAATTATTACGTCACACCGGTTCGACCGGTGGTTGAACCGATCGAACCGATCAAACCAGTGACCAGTAAGGCCACCAGTTTAATGACCGGTCCGGATTTTAGAACATAGGCTTTTGTGGCTATAAGAGAACAAAATAGGCACAACCAAAAGGTTTAAGTAGGGAATAGTTATGAGACTTACTGAAAAATTTCTCAAAGGAGATAAATTATGCAAGACTAGAGTGGGAAGGGAGATAAATTATGTAGACAACGGTAAGAACTGCTTCTCTTAAAACTTTTCAGGATATGATGCTGAGAGAAGAAGAGAACAGATAGAATCTAGCATATGATGATGTTTACGCTCAACTCGTCCATTTTCTTGAGAAGTGTGAGGAAAAGAATGCTGTACAATAATACCTTGTTGACTAAGAAACTGGAGTACAAAGGAATCACGGTATTCCATTACATTGTCAGTTATAAAAATTTTAATAGTTTGAGATAAATGATTTTTAATCATATTAGCAAAAGTAATATAAGTTTGTTATATCTCAAATCGATGTTTTAAAAAATATATCCAGGTGAAACGAGAGCAATCATCTATGAACAACACCAAATAACAAAAACCATTTACCAAAGAAATGAGGGAAGGGCTTTAAATGTCAGAGTGAATTAAACCAAAAGGATTATCTGAAATGGATTCATTATTACTAAAAGATAAGGCAGGTTATTTTACAAGTTGATGATTTAAGCAATTGAAAGACTCAAAATTACTTGTCCCTAATAGTCCTCAAGAAATTAAAGATTGATTTTTATTAGCTGAGGCATGGTCAAAGCGAAGATGCCACTGCTGAATGGAGGATTTGGTGATGGTAGTTGCACACACGAGCTTCGAGGGAAGATGAAGGGATGCAAGTTCAAATAATCGACCCACCTTCCAACCCATCCCAAAAATATGTCCTGTTTGTTGGTCTGGAACCTGAACACCAAAAAGGAGAAAAATTCATATTTAAACTGTTTTCACACTACTAACAGATAGAGATAAGATTGAGGGTTAACTTAGGAATATAGTAGGTGTCAGGAAGATTAATAGTATAGGTGGAAACAGAGCCAGTCAGAGTGATAAGGAGAAATAGGTATAACAGAAGACAAGAATGTAACATCTGTGGTCATATGATTACAACAAGCATAGTTAAAAAGCCAATAAGAGTTACCCAAAGTAGTAAACATGGTAGTGGAAGGGTTGGAAGGTAATACCTGTTTGAGGAGTGCTTTGATATCACTGAGAGTGATAGGAAGAGAACCCTCAGCAGCAAGTGTAAAGGAAGAGCTAGGGTTTAAAGAAGCAGCAGTAACATCAATGACAGAGAAGGGTCCAGGCTTCGAAATATTCTTAGATTTTGAGTTCCCATCTTTCGATCTCGGAGCTTGTGTGGGACAATGTCCAAGAATATGACCCAAACTATGACACTATTTACATTCGAAAGTAGAACAATTAGCAAAAACATGGTCAGGAAGATGACAATTCTTACATAATTGACTGCTAAATATGGGGCTAGAATTTGGAGGCGCATATTGAGGAGTGGCAAGAGCAACTTCAAACTGAGGATTTTTATCAAGTTTGAGGTGAGTCTCTGCAAAAATAATTTCCTAGATAGCAATATCCCGTGAGGGAAGAGGATTGCAATGGAGCAGGGAGGCTTAGAAAGCTTCATACTCAGGATGAAGAGTCATTAGGACCTGAAAGAGATGAGATGATCTTCACTGATTTTGGCTTAAGATAGTTGATTCTAGATAGGCTGAACCTGAGTAAGAAAATCATTAACAAATTGAACCACTTTTTGTTCAATATTATGAAGATTAGTCCCCAACTAAGAATAATGAGCAAGGTCGACAGTTTGATATCGAGTGCCTAAGAAATCTCAAATATCTTTAACAGAGTCAAAATTAGCAAATTAGATGTGGACATAGGTAACGGAGGTATTACAGAACCAAGTGATGTCAAGGAACAAATATGCAAGGCAGGTTGCTAGGAAGACTAAGGCAATAAGTGGTATCTACGCTGAGTAGTCAAGAGTAACAGATGACAAATCAACACTAACATATTGTTGGCTTATGGATGACGCACAAGTTGGAGAAGCTAGTGGCACCTAAAAGAGACATAGTGACTAATCTAGGCAAGTGACTGAGGATGAGGAAGGACAGTAGTAAATAGATGGCAATGTCTTAAGCATGGCTTTGATACTATGTTAACATAAGAGAGAATCGGAATGTTGTAGAATGAGTTGATATTTCCTATACAGACATAACCTATATGTACAAGAAAATATGAGTTGATCAAGCTACAATCTTATCCAAAATCATTACAATCAAGTTATCAATCCCTGTAATCAAGTTATATACCAAATTTACAATTGAAGACATGTTAATCATGTTAATAATTTTTAATTTTTATAGTTCAAACCTAACTTTAAATTCAATCAACTCAAGTTTTTTCTATTTACCGACCCAAATTTTTATCTCTAATTGACATGCTTTTAAATAAAATAAAAATTTAAATACAATTTTGAGATATATATTTTAATATTTTATTTTACTATATCATAATTAAAATTATAAAATAAATTTGATGATAGTGCTTTTAAATGATACCAACTCAAGCTTTAGGTTTGATTATAATGCTTAAGCTTCTTATTAAGCCTATCATCCATCATAAATATTTCAATCAAAAATTTATCCAGATATTCAACTTTCAATATATCAAACTCTAGTTTTTAAGCATTATATTATAACAAAAATACTTCATAACCTATTTATAACACTATAAGAAAAAAAAGGTTTTTGCGACGAAAATTACTGGCAAAAAATAAAGCTTTTATGTTGGGAAACAAATTTGGCGACAGAAATTATTGACGAAAGAAATGTTAGAGAAACTACCATTGGAAAATTTAGCAATGATAGCTTGTGTATCCGTCAGTACCATTAGTAATGAAATTTTAGATTTCTGCCCGTATGTTAAAGAAAATTTACCAACGAATTTATAGAATTCCGTCTCTACTTTATGGATAGAATCCCAATATTCCGTTGGTGAATTTGCCCATGATACTAGTTTCATTTCCTCATCTTCTCATTTCTTTCTAAAGACCTAACCTTACCACCCTTGAATGGTGATGCACGGGTGAGAGAAGAAAACTAGGATTATGAGAGATCTTGAAGAGTTTGAAGATTTTGAAGCTAAACAAGTAAGTATAAGCATCACTCTTCTTGAATTGATGAATGAAACATGTTTTGATAATAGTTAAGAATTAGATGTTCATAAAATGAGGATGGGTTCATAATAAAACGTGGATGAGAAAAGGAGATAGATTAAAGTTTACTAGTGATTGGTAATAATTCATAGGTTGTTAAAGAGAAGATGTTGAGATTGAATGATCATCAAAGTGGTGTGTAGATGAGTGCAGAAAATTTGTTTATGAATAGGTAAATATATATGTTCTGTTTTGGTTAATGATCAAATATAGATCATGGAATAGTTTGTGAATGCTACTGAGTTGAAATGGAGTTGAGAATTAGGAATAGTAAGGATTAGAAAAGATGATCTTTGTATGAGTTGTGTTAGGGTAAGATTTGGAAACAAAAGTGGTAGTTGATTTGGAAAATGTGGCAGCAACATGATCTCTGAATATGTTTCTGTGTTTTAGCTATAACTTTTTCTCTAGTTATCAAAATGAGATGATTCTTAGTTTGGATTAAACTAGAGACATAAGGCTACATTTTTTATGAGACATAGAATTTAAATTCTGACTTTAAGAGTCTCAAAAGTTGACATGAAATTGAGAACTGGGCACAGTACACTGTTGGATGAGTGTATGTGTTGTGTTCTGTTTTGAGTGTATAAGAATGTGTTATATTTTGAGTATTTATGATCAAGTAGGGAATATGAAATGTGTATGGATGATGTTGAGTTGAAATTAGGTATACTTGAAGAAGTATCCACTTGAGATGTTGAAATCAAATAAATTAGAGAAGTTGGTTTAGAATAAAAGAAAATATAAAGAGAGGTAAAAGTTTGATCTGAACTTCCTTGATTAATCTGTATTGATCTGGGAAGATTTTGATAAAATAGTCTTCATAAAAGTTGTAGATCATTCTTTTATATTTCCATTGATATAAAGTTTGTAATTTTTGGAGTTCTGAATCAAAAGTTATGGGGGTTTGAAGAAGAGAGGGGGGAAAGAAAAATTCAGCAAGAAGAGGAAAGTCAACCTCGTGCATAAGCACGATAGTGACTTTGCATGGAAAACCTCGTGCATAAGCACGACGGTGACATTGCATGGGAAAAATTGGATGTAACCCTTGTGCTTAATCACGACGGTGACATTGCATGGGTGAGTTAAAGGTCACCCTCGTGCATAAACACGACGGTGACTTTGCCCGAAGTAACTCACCTTGAACACCTTTGCTTCTTTTGGCTATATCTTCTTTGTCTATCCCCCAAATGACATGAGACTTCAACCATTGGACTCGTAACACATTGATCTTCATCTCCACCAAAAATATACCCATATGAAATCATTGAGAAGAGATTGATTGATTGAATTGGGACTAAAATGATGAACAATTCTGGAACTTCATAACTGGAGTATTTTTTCATTGAACATGCTTCGGTATTTTGATTATGTCTTGATATGTAGGGTTCCAAATGGAATGATTCTTAATTGGAGTAAACTAGAGACATAGGGATACAATTTGTATGAAGGAATCGAATTTAAATTCTATCTCTAAAATTCAATATTTTTGAATTAAAGCTGAGTATAGGATACTATTTTAGCTTATGAATAGTCTGAATTAATTGGAGTATAACATTTGGAGTGCTAAACCAAATTAAATGATCTTGGTTTCATTAGAAACTTAAGACAATGGAGAACATTTTTCTAAGAGAGAGTATGGTCAAATTACTTCACTTGCATTGTCTAATTGATCATGAAAAATAGACCCAAAGGTCTGGAATTTTGGAGATGTTATAAGAAGAAATGAGAGTTTTAATAATGTGTAACCATGTAATGTTGGAATAACATTAATGAGTGAATTGTTGGTATTAAAGTACCAAAGACGTGTAAAATGAGATGAAGCAGTTTATATGATTAAAGTTGTGATTCAAAAAGAGGAGTAAAGTGTATCTAGTAAAAGTGAATGAGAAGTGAATTATTATGAAAGCAAATGTTGCCAAAAAAATGAGAATGTGATAAAATGTGAAATTTGATAATATACCCGGGATTGTGATGAACATGCGTTGTACTTATTCCATATATACACGTGTGCATAAATGAATGCTTAAAATTGTGCAAAGTTATTAATGTGTGTGTGCAATGTGTGTATTGCATAATTTTGATGTACAGGATGAATGTTCGCATTCAGACGTTTCCAGAATTTGGAAGTAAATGCTAATCTGGAGCGTATTATGAGTAGACTTAAATGATCTTACTTTTTTGTTTGTTTGTTTCATAATGTATTAAATGATTATGAATGTGATTTGATTGTTTAATTATGGACAATGAAGGTCCGGTGATTGTGATATATTAATAAGGTATTGAAGTGCTACTTGTATGTGAATTTAATTGAAAAAACTGTACATAAATCGATTGTTAAATGCCAGACCATGGTCCGATGATAAATGTGTTCTGAATGTGTATTTGCATATGAATAAAAAAGTGAATTCTCAACTTTAATGTTGAATGCCAAACTAAGGTCTGATGATATACGAATGTGATTGAATGAGAATAAGCAAATGTGATTTATGCATTCTATTTCATGAATGCATGAAAGATAAAGACAGTTGTGACCATAGCCAATATGAAAAGAGCTTTAAGCTCATTTATGTGCATTAGAGCCTCAGGCTCAACGTTTAATGAGCCCGGTATCCCTAACAGATATGGGACAGTTATCAATGAGCCTGGTATCGACAATGGATAAAGGATAGTTTAGGCACTCGGTCACAACAAAGTAACAAATAAAAAATGGGTCTCATGTGCACTGCATACGTATGATATGAATGATTATAATGTGTTGAATGTAAAATGTGAATTGATTGATTAAGTGTATGTGATCCAATATGATTATTAAATAAATGATATGAATTATGTGTTATATGACTGGGTGAGCCATCGATGATGGTCAATCACTGAGTTCGTAAAACTAACCCAAAATTTGTAAATATTTTTTAGGCTTGGAAGAGTACTTCGTTAGATAAACGAGAGTATATCTACTGTATGCAATTAAGGGATAGAGGTCAGGATCAGTTCACCTCTGCATTAGTATCTCCTTTATTTTGTATCAAATTGAGTCTTCTGCAATTATTGTAACTTGTATATTCAATATTTTTATATGAAATAAATTTCCAAATTGGAAATGTTTGCAAATGATTTTGCAATGTATTGAGATTATGACAAGTATTTTGTATTTGTAATGGGCCCAAATGGCTATTGAACTTTCTGATGATTGTATTGCTGCGAATAATTTTGGATGTCTGATCGATTGACTGTTCTAGCATGCCACCCTTGCTGGACTTGCACTCAGACATCACTCAGGATGTTGGATACGTGTTTCAAGAGGGTGGGGTGCTACAGGTAGGCTCTCTCCATCTGGTCCTCCACATCTGTTGGCAGAATTGCACTCTGAAATGGATATTTCCTCAGGTGATGCCCAATACTGCTGCTAACAACTCCATATTTCTTAAGATATATATGGTGGTCGTACACCATTCTTGTATAACGAAGCATAAAAGTCTCTATAACGTGTACGAGGTCACCTCTCCCATACATTATAAATTACAATATCAAAATTTGGATCCCAAAAAAATCTTTTTGAAAAAAATAAAAACATACAATAAGTACTTATAAAAGACAATATTTATCTAATTAATGTATAAAATTAGATAAAATAAAAAAATTAAAGAATATATTTTTTGTACCTCAAACTCCTGATAATAAAAATCCTTTGTCGACTGAGAGACATTCTTTTTTATATATAACTCTTAAGGTCTATCCTCTCATTAAACTTGGATGAGATATTTCTTAAGTATGTTCCAAACAAAACCAACCTAATATATAAGTTTTTTTAGACCATTTTCAAATTAAAACCTATAACTTCAGTATAAACTTATGATGTTATCATGTATTACAAAATTGCGAGATTTTACTTACAAATTATTGACAATTATGATGTACGTTCCTTTATCAACTCCTTTAGCACCAGGTTGGAAGTTGCCTCGTTCATCCACAACGTTTACCCATGATATCTCAATCGATATAGGGGTAATGGATCATGTAGCAGAGTTGTTGGATGGTATAGTAGTAGGTACAAAAGGTGATGCCTTATTTGTATATCCAATAGCACTTGCAGACTGTGATGCTTCACCTGGAAATGCGTTGGCTTCTCTAAATGGTTGTAACTTGAACCTTGGCCGCATCATATCCTATTTTCTCTTTGATGACATATTTTTAACTTGAAATTCACATTTTATTGAATTTTCCAATAATAGAATAATATAAATTCAATATATAAAAATATTTTGTTAATGCAATAATAGATTTATTCATATAATATTTTATTACAAACATAAATTAATCACTATCAACATTTAATTGTAAATCAAAATCAAAATCATCATCATCTTCTTTTTATGAAGAATTAGAATCAAACTCGAGCTCCTCTCCAGATCTCTTGCCCTCCTCGTCCTCTCCAGATGAAATTTCAATATATTCATTATTTAGATCGTTAAAAGGTTCATTCTCGTCATATGTTACAAATGCATTTATTTCATAAACATCTTTATGAGATGCTTCACTTTCAATTCTCTTATTTTTCTCCTTTTTCATGTAATTCAAAAATACCACTAGGTTTTACATTATATACGACCAACTAATCTGATTTATGTCATTCTAAGCTGGGAAAAGGGACATAATACACCTAGATCGCTTGCATCGCTAACTCAAAATGTTCAAATTATCTAAATCTTCTTTACTGTTTGATTTCAATTAGATTGTATCGCCTGTGCACTTTTGTTCCAACAATAGGAGTTGGATCAAACTATTCACACTTAAATATCACACTCTGTTTTATTAGCAATGTAGGGTACTCAATTTCAAGTATCTAAACTATTTTACCATAGTAATTCATCAATTCTCCTTGTATGTGAACCCCACTATTTACTGTTGTCATGCTATAACCATGATATTCTGTATAAAACTCGTATTTATTAACAAAATACATCGGATACAATTTAACAATTTGCAAAGGTCCTTTCACAAGATCACGTATGAACTTATTCTCTATTGGATTTTATGAGGCCAACACAAAAAACAATTTATCATATTAAATAGTATAATGTCATCTAATCACTTTGATTTGATAATTCAATCATTTAAATTATTACAAGTGAAACTTACATATTTCTCGAACCACCGAGAAAAGTGTCTTTCAACTTCTTTATTAATATTCTCCTGTGTTGCTTTGGGCACTAGCTGTTAGCCCCTGAATTTTTTTTATGTTATTAAGCATGATTAAAGGAAATTAAAGCCTTAATAGATAAAATTAAGTTG
>JAOTIZ010000202.1:32145796-32158905 GCA_027123425.1 Erythroxylum panamense
TTTTTAGGTTGGGAAACACCTTGTGAGCCACTATTTTAGTTTTATCTCTGTATACCTACTATTTGTAATAGTGGAAGAAAAATTCTGAGTTTTGTCCGTGGACGTAGCCCAAAGTTAAGGGTGAACCACGTTAAATATTCTGTATCTATTTTGCTCATTTTATTTTTCCTTTTCATAAAATACACCCGCTGCGCCCAACATAAATGTCCCAAACACAGCTTTGTTGCCAACTTGTTATGGGTTTATTTTCAAAGCTAGAAAAACCCAACAAATTTTCCCCGTATTGCAACCAAATGCCTCCACTTTGGTTTAGCAAAATGCCCCTCGCAAAAAGAAATGAAAGACAACATATACAAGCTATTTTTGTGGAACAAATAAATGTGAAACATTAAGTGGAAAGGGAGTGACGATAGTTAATAAAACAACGGGATTGTTACAGAATAGTGAAGTAGCAACTCACACATACATTTGCAGGATTTACAGTTTATATAAACATCCATCCAACAGTAACATTCAGATTATAATGAAGGTCTGGATAATTACAAGGTGGTTAATATAAACCTATCCAATAATAAAGAGACACTAAGAATATATACGTGTAAGGCATATAATCCATTACACATGTTATCCCATACATTTATGTAACTTTGCATGCAGTCCACTAACAACACCTAACGTTCACTATGCAACATCTAATGTCCACCATGCAATGTTGTCATGTGGACAACCCAAAACACCATCTGCATAATTTAATGTTCCAACGTCTTTAGTTTTATAGCTACACCATTAAAGGAACCATACAACTTGCCAAAACATGCCACCATCATGTTGTCCAAGTTGTACAATGTTGGTATTCACAAAACTCTCCAACCAAAAGAAAGCTAACGTCCCCCTTGACAGTCAAAATGTTGACTCTATCCAATATGTTTGCTCTTGGCTATTTAGTCCCAAAGCTGGCCAATCCCTCACGTTTTGCCCTGCAAAAGTCTAACACAACATATTGTGTAAATGTATACTTAAATGACACACCCTTGCATGCCATTTGATTAATAATTTAGAGTGACAATCCCCGCTGCCATCTTATAAACTTCAACAGACAACAAACCTCTTTGCTTCCATTGGAACAATCAAGATGGGACTATAAGTCCCTTCATACCCCCTTATCGCCATCGAAGGTTGCTTATACGAGCCCCTCTCGACTCCCTTCGATGTACAACCGTCATATTTATTTGTCAAAGGTCCTAAAAGTTCCACTTCTTAGTGTTTTTTCCATAACCAATGGATTGACGTTGAATTCCTCCTCTTTTGAAATTGGTCCAAGAATTTGCTCCAATTTAGCCATCTTTTCCCTTAATTGGTCCATATTTTTGCCCACTATTTCCATAAAAATAGTCTACCCACAATTAGAAAATACCCAAAAATGGTCCCAAATGTAGCTCTAATACCAACTTGTTATAAGGTTATTTTTAAAGCTAGCAAAACCCAAAAAATTTGCATTGTAATGCCTCCACTTAGTTCAGCAGAATGCCCCTCACAAAAAGAAACTAAAGATAATATATATAATAGGCTATTTTTATGGAACAAACACATGTGAAATACGAAGTGGAAAAGGGCCAATGATAGTTAATAAAACAACCAGATTGTTGTAGCATATTGAAGTGGCAACGCATATATACATTTGGAGGATTTATAGTTTATACAGACATCCACCTAATGGTAACATTTAGATAATAACAAAGTTCTGGACAGTTATAAGGTTGTCAATATAAACTTGTCCAATAATAAGGAGGCATTAAGCATCTATACATGTATGACATATGATATATTACATATGCTATCCCATGCATTTACGTAACTTTGCATGCAGTCCATTAATAACACCGAATGTTCACCATGCAACATTCAATGTCCACCATGCAACATTGTCATATAGCCAACCTAAAACACCACCTGTCCAGCAACCTAATTTCATGTTCCAACTTCTTTAGTTTTATAGATACACCATTAAAGGAACCATACAACTTGCCAAAACATGCTACCATCATGTTGTCCAAGTTGTTAAATAGTGGTATTTACTGAACTTGCCAAAAGAGGGTCTACTGTCTCATTGGCATTTGGATTGATGTGGATTAATGGTGTCTAGCTTTGAGATTATCAAGATCAATAAACCTCTAGACAAGTACCAATTGTATTATCAGATGAAATAAGATAACTCGAAAAATATCCTTTCAACATTGCATAATTGTATGATTACAAATTTCAACTTTTATTTTCCATTGTGAATGGATAATGTCCTAGCTTTTGGCATGTTATCATTGTTACTTCTAACCAATATTACGAATTTTGTATCAGATTTAGTATTATATTTGTTATGATATGGTACATTATCGGTACCTTCAATATGAAATATGTTTAAGATAAGTTTTTAAATTATAAAATAGTTTCTAAATTTTATAAAATTGCAGAATATCCCCTCAATATATTATGTTATACAGTTATTTTTACTTTACTTTAATTATGTCTTAAGAAATTATAATAGTTTAAATTTGATATAACAAATATTTTTATTTATGTTAATATTATTTTCTCATATTACTTACAAACTAAAATTAAAAAAATCTTTTAAGTTTCATATAGATATAAAATTAATAATAAAAAAGTAAATTATGTCTTTATAACAAATAAATTTAATTTTCAAATGTAATCTTTATATATTTCAAAAGTTATTATAATATTTACTATATGTGTACATTAAAAAGTATATATATTATCAATATGAAATATATAAATTTTAAAAAATTACTAAATATAATTGTATTAAACTAATATATCTCGTAATGTAATCTATAATCATTTTGTATAAGTCTAATGACGTAGAAAAATTTATTTAATACATTCTTATTTATATTTTATTATTTATGAAATAAACTATAGAAAATTTTACCATATTCTTTTTATTTATCAGTAATTATTATTTTATATAAAGAAATCTTAAATCTTTTTAATTTAGTACTAAAATTGTTTTAAATTTGTAATTTTGATTGTTATTTCTCTGATATTCTAGTTACTGATTGATATTAATCAAAAGAGTTGATACTGACCGATACTAGAGTTCGGTATAGAGCTTTCTTGTTCGATATCGATTTTTTTTAATGATATGGAATGGTATTCTAATCAATGCTCGTTAATACTTTCTATCTGTAAGGAAACATGAAAACACGACTGTAAGAAATAATATTTAATATTTAGATAAATAATAGGATTTATCAGAGCATATGCATCATTAATCAAATTAAATAACTTATTTGGATTTGATTGTAATCCACTAGTTAAAGGACTCTTAAAAAGAAACATGTTTCTCACATAAATAATAAACATCATCTTTATAAAAAGAACAATTTACTCTTAATAATAAAGACAAATCCATTCAAATCCAAATAAGAAATGGAAACGATGTTTCATGTAATAACTAGAATATAATAACAATTATTAAGTTCTAATACAAAGTCAGAAGGTAAAGCTAAACTACAAGTTCCTATAGCTAATGCAACAACTTTTGCTCCATTACCAACTCACAGGTCTACTCCACCTTTTCTCAACGATCTACTCCATGTGATCTGCATGTTATTACATATGTGAGAATCACAACTTCTATCTAATACCCAAGTATATGGAATAGAAGTAGAAAAATTGATCTCAATCATAATTATACTTGAAGAGACAGCTTCCATAAGCTTCTTATCTTTCAGGGAAGAAAGATAAGATTGACAGTTCCACTTCCAATGTCCATTGACTCCACAATGAAAGCATTTGCCCTTGTCATTACTCTTCTTTTTGACACCTTCTTTGACCTTTACTACATTAGTAGAAGCCTTTTGTTTTTTGTTCTTATTCTTTTTAGAGCTCATTTTCTTTCTCTTAGAAGAACCTATAACAAGTACAAAACTGGGTTCTTTCTTAAGACATCCTTCTATAGTATTGAGCATGTTCAATAGTTCAGGAAATGTCATGTTCTGGTTCATATGAAATTTCATGAAAACTCTGAAAAGCTCAAACTTAGAGACTGTAACATAAACACTCAACTCATGTTCTATGACAAAACCTAATTAGGTTAAATTTTCAATATACCCATTCGTTTTCAGCACGTGTAAGTTTGACTGAAGATCCTTCTTCTATCTTATATTGAAATAGTTCCTTGGAGAATTGATACCGCTCCACCCTACTTTATGCACCAAACAACTCCTTGAGATGTAAAATCATAGTAGCTGTGTCCATGTCCTCATGTTGTCTCTGAAGATTTGGAAAGCTAACATCACACATGTAGCTTGCTCAATGTCATCAATATAACATTGATACATCTCCCATACCTCATCAGCCGCATCTGAACTAGGCTCTAGTGGAGCAAAAGTGTCAAGAATGTATAACTTCTTTTCTTGCCTAAGAACTATTCTCAGGTTTTGATACCAGTCTGAAAAGTTAGGTCCAGTCAAATTGTTAGCATCCATGATGCTCTTCAACATCAGGTTAAAATTCATCTTTTGATTTGATAACCGAAACACATAAAAGGAGCTACTATTAGTTTGTATCCAAAATCAAATAAAATAAGGACTTTAAAATATTTGATTACTCTCACTATTTTATTAAAAATAATAGCCATCACTATTAAATCGAGAAATTATCAAATAATTTCCTAGTAGAATAGGATCCCATTTAAAAATAATCAATCTTGAGTTTGCTCAACAAACTAACTAAATTTAAATTAGGTTGATAACATCTTTATCAATCACATCTTATGTGACTTCTAAAACCATTAGGTGACAACTATTTGCCAAAATATATCGTCAAATATATCGTAAATATATTTTTCCTAACCCTGTCTACAAATTTAGTTAAGTAAGGTCCATTAATTTAAGATAAAACATATCCAAGTTAAGGTGACCTTGAGTTTACACAATAAGCCAAGCAATAAATAGAACTTTGGTTTTATACTTAAATAATGAAAGACAACTATCACATTTCTAACGCGTACTTAATATTTCAATAAGGGATTTAAAATTTCAAAAAAAATTTGTCTCATCAAAATAACATATATTTATAATTTCAAACATAATCTAATTATGATATAAATTATCAAATACTTTTGCTTTGATTGTAATTATTGATTTGATAACTAATTTAATTTAATAATTCAACTCTTGAAAATGAAACTAAATACCAAAAAATTCCTAATAAAAAATACCCCTTAAAAATAATTTTCAAAAAGTGGAAAAATGAATTTTCAATTTTGTTACGAATATAAACTAATTTAATCTTCATTAAATTAATTTAATTGAAAATAAGGTTTGAAACATTAAAATCAAATAAATAAATTGCACACGCTTGAAGCATCTGTGGAGCTACTACGCAAGTGGGTGTCTCACACATGCTCATCGTTCTCGTAGACGATTTTGGAGATCATTTCTCCAGCCCTTCAATGCTCCTATATTTCTCTAACCTTTCTATGTTTCTCCAACTCGTCAGGTAACATTCACGACTCTCCAACTCCACATCACTCCAACTGCTAGGTCTCTAACCGTGAGGTTTCCACCTATCTCCCGTCACCTACAACTAGGAACATTTAAGAGCAATATATAAATATAAATTGAATCTTACAATTATGATCTTGTTATAATTTTAATTAAATAGTAATTATTTCAAGGAATTTTTCTTTAGCATTAAAACATCAAATGTGTTTAACATAATACAAAAAGATAATGAATACCTTTTTAGTCATCTATGCATTTTAAATAAGTTTTATTTTAATATAAACTTGATGAAACAAACTAAAATAATATATAAAAAGAGTACATATGCATGTATGATATTATTATTTTCAGGACGAAGATGTAGTTTGGCAACCTATAGTTTTCAAGAGCAATATCTTGTGCAACATAAATGCAAAATTAACTTATGAATCAACAAGAGATAAAATAAGATAATATTCATAGACAAAATTCTTTAACAGTTAAACCATGATGACTCCAGAAACGGTAGCTAAGGCCATAGTCAAGGCATAGAATGCAGACAAAATGCAAGCCTTTGTAGATGATATTGGGGTTGGATTAGGAGCTGGTAAACCTTACAGAGATCCAAATTAAGGCCACACGGTAATGGTAAGCTTTTGGTTTTCTTCCTCACAATGTTTCGCAACGCCACAAATGTATCTTTTTTTTCCTGGTGTTGCCAGCGGAATCACATCATTTCCATTAATCAAGGGTCGAACATCTGCTGGTTTTAGGCATTCACTACTGGTTTGGGTGGGCCCACACTATTGAGGTTTTGTCCCCTTTGGCCGTCTAGGTTGTCTACCTCTTATTCCTATTTTTTGGAGGGTCTTGGGAGTCGAACTTGAGACCTCAGGGTTTTGTTAGGTGCATGACTCACGCCTCACACCACTGGGCTACGTAGCTCAGTGGTGTGAGGCGTGGGTCATGCACCCAACAAAACCCTGAGGTCTCAGGTTCGACTCCCAAGACTCCCCAAGGAATGGGGATAGGAGGTAGACAACCTAGGCGGCCAAAGAGGACAAAACCTCAATGGTGCGGGCCCACCCAAACCAATATCAATAATTTTTTGGAATATTAATGGAATTAATTTCCCTAAAAATGCTAGAAAACCAGTCATGGTAGGATTAATAAAAACAAAGTTAAGTTATGAAAATATCTCTAAGTTAAGGATCACAAGGAACCAATTGTCAAACCACCAATTGGCTTTTAATCTAAGCAAAGTCATGGTAAATCAACTGGAAAAGCTTTGTTAATTCAAGAGAAGCAATAAGTGCATATCACCTTTGTTTATGGCTTGAATTTTTTGCTTCTAAAGAAGAAAGCTACAAATAAAGTTTTATGCTTCTAAATATCAGTTAAAGGGCCATAGGCTATTTCAACAATACTAATCACGTAAATGAAGCTAAAGGAAATGCTAGTCTAAGGCACTTCACAAATAACCTCAGAGAATGTGTTCAATAGATAAGAGCCATTGACTTGAGGTTTGTGAGAAGTTTTTTTATGGTGCAATAAACAATCTTCTAGCTATAACTTGAGGAAGAAGTAGATATAACCATAGTGAACAAATATTACATGGATGTATTCCTTGAAAGTTTAGTCATTTTAGATAGCCATGATATATGGTCAGGTGCCTATTATTATATAGAATATATTCACTAAAGAAAAAAGCATGAGACCTTTCAGGTTCAACAACATCTTATATGAGGAGGAGGGTTTTCAAGAAGCAATTCTCGAGAGGTTGATGGTTTTCTTCCACCCATGATGGGTCTAAAACATCCTCGTACAATAATAACTACTGATGGTAGTTATCTGAGGATTGTATTTAAAAGACAACCAACGGTTTAGAGAGACAACTGACTTCGTGTATTTGGCCTTGAGAAAGAAAAACGTTGGATCTGTAGACTCTGTTCCTTAGCCGGTGGAATTCTAAACAAATCATCATCAAGTATGTTTTGTTTTTTCCATGCATATAATCGATCCTATATTTATGATCTGTTCATATGTTGATTATCTAACAGAGGTATAAGTAAGAAGTGCAAGGGTTCAAATCTTATGTATATGTTAGAAAGCTTGGATTTATTAAACAAGAACTTAAGTGGCTTAATGCAAAAAGAATAATGCACATCAAGGATTATATAACTAAAGCTAGGAAGGAAACGCTTCTAGCACAAGATACCTTATACCATTAACCTAATGACCTTAAAAGATTGGTGGGGGATAAAACAACAATATTGAACTACTTAAGAGATGTTTCCATGCATAATTCATTAATTAGACAGATATTTAGGGTGCTATGGCTCAAGGAGAGAGAACAAATACCAAATTCTTTCATAAATCCATCAAAGCTAGAGAAAATATCAATAAAATTGGCTTATTAAAGAAACTAAATGGAGAAGTTATCATCGCATATGAAGAATTAAAAAGGACAAGCCCTCAGGTTTTTAGAGACTCAATTGGTTTAACAATTATAAGCAATTCCTTAGTACAACTACTTATGTCCTTCAATGATCAAGAAGATAAAGAAGCATTATATAGACCATTTGCACCTTTAGACATTAAAAGGATGGGTTTTAAGTTAAACCCAACGAAAAACCTAGAATTAGATGGCCTAAATGGCTACTTTTATTAGAAGGCATGACTATTTATAAGGAACTAAGTCATAAAAGAAGTATTAGAGTTCTTTGACAAAGGTAAGATGCTAAAAACGATGAACAAAACATTAATTGTTTCATTCCATATTTTCATAATCCAAGTTACTCGGAGGAGTATAAACCTATTTCCTGTTGTAATTTTTTTTTGTATAAAATTAGTTCAAAACTATTAGCAACCAGGTTGAGAAGTGTATTTGGTAAGGTGATTAGTGATTCTCAAAGGGCATTCCTTGAAGGAAGGCAGATTGGGGACAATGTCTTATTGACACATGAGCTCCTTAATGGGTATATAAAGAAGAATTCCCAAAGAAATTGTGCCTTGAAGATAGACTTCAATAAAGCATTCAAATCCATAAGTTGGGACTTCATTTTGCAAGTGTTGGAAGCTTTTGACTTCTTAAGAACTTTCAAGGAATGGAAAAGGGAATGCATAACCTCTATAACCTTTAATGTTCTGATGAATAATGAGCCTAACAATTTGTTCAGGGAATGCAAATATCTAATAAACGGGGACTCAGGTTCCCCTTACTTATTCATCTTATGCATAGAAACATTAATCAGGCTAATGAAGCACAACACTGAAAGGGATCCCCAGATACCATAGAAAATGCAACAAAGTAGGATTATTCACTTTATCCTTTATAGATCACTTAATCCTTTCTTAAAGGGTTATGGTAGCTCAATATTTACATTAATTTACTCCCTTCATATTTTTGAAAGCTTATTAGGATTGGAGGTCAAGTATAGCAAAAATCATATGATTCTATAAAATCATATGATTCTATCCTTTAATGCTCCCAACCTATTAAGCTAAATCTCAAAGATAACAAGTTTGCATCTAAAAGACCTACCTTTTACTTATCTAGGTCTCCCAATATCTACAAGGAGACATCAATTTAGATAATCATAATCACGTATAGAAAGAATAGAGAAAAGGTTGGGTAATTGAGCAACAAGGATCTTTCATATGCTAGCATTTCGTTATAATCAAATAAATATTGAATTCTTTACATGTATATTAGTCTACTCATAAATTCATCTATTAAATATTAATTAAATCTATAAAGAAATTCATAAAGAGATTCCTATAGGGTACTAGAGCAAATGTCAAAAATAAAGCAAAAGCGAGTTGAAATGAAGTCATAAAACCAATTAAAGAGGGAGGCTTAGGAATAACTCCTACTAGGCTGATAAATAATGAGCTAATAGCCAAAAGGTTATGGAGAATCCTAAAAAATAAGGACACTCTATAGATTAGGTGGCTACATGTCTATTTCGTAAGAGGTAGGAGTGTGTGAGAGATTCAACTAAGTGAAAGATTCAACTAAGTTTAGACTTTCTCATTTTATGGTACAACCGATAAAGCTCAAGTACAAATTGTTATGAACAACTAAATACCGGATAGGTAATGGACATATGGTCTCACTCCTATATGATAATTGGAGCAATAGGGTCCCCTTATCCAATTCACTCCTAGAGCTTACAAAAGGAACTCTGTATAAGCTAAAGTTAGAGAACGGATATATAGAAATCAATGGGCTAACTCTTCTCAGAGCTGGCATGTGTAATTCCTAACTATACCATATATAGATAGATTAGATAAATACACTAGCTAGGTAACCCAAATGACCAGTTAACCAATAGATCTTATAGAGAATTAATAAGGGAAGTAAGAGGTAGGGTAAACTAGTGTAAGCTACTTTGGAACTAGAAAATAAGCCTTAAGATTTCAGCCCTAGTATGGTTAAATATGCAAGAAGAAGCTTTGCACAAGAGATAGAATCAGCTACCTAAACATTCCTAATTGGTGCCCTCTATATAAAACATACATAAAAATACTCATATATCTATTCTTCAAATACAATTACTCTACATAGATTTGGAGGAAAGCATTAAATCTTTGTTTAAATAAACATAGAACATCCTAACTATACGGAAGCTCCTAAATTATCCAAAAAAAAAGTTCCCAAGCTTTCTATTTTAATGAAAACTCAACATCTAGGTTATTCAAAAAATTCTAACGCCATAGTAGTTTAGTTTTGGAGTAAGGTATTGGCATGACAAATGGTTGTTTAAACTTGGAAAAATAATATGGACTATAAGTTTGAGGAAGTATGTCAAACATTCAACTCCTTCATGGACTAAGAAGATTGGAAGTCCTATAGTAGTTAATAACAGTTAAAGATTTGTCCATATTTAAATTCCTAAATTTGCAGCATGTTTGGACATCTAATAACCTTAGTTTCTTACGATAACTTTTGATAGTTATCTTTTTAGAAGTTAGATAGAAGTTATATGCATTTTTGGTGCTAAAACTACCTATAACTTCCTTATACATATTTAAATAAGTATATATATGTACTTAATGATGGTAGATGATTTGATTGGTTATCCTCTCTTGTTTTTCAAATGTTATAGTATGATTTTGTAGTTCAATAAATATGTTCATTTGTTGTAATTATGTTAAGTTCATTTTTAAGGTCCCAAAAATTAACATACTAGAATGCACTCTAAGTGTTTAATAAAAGGTCTTGCTTAACTACATTTGTGAAACTTAGTATGACATATGATCATCTTTGTGAATATTTTCCTGATAACAATTAGAACCTGCGACAGTTGATAACAAAGCATGATTCAAATCTAATTGTGGTGACCATGGTAGATGAAAATAGCAATAAACAAATAAAGGAAGTGATTGCTCAATTGAAGCAATTTCTTAGGCTAATTTAGATGACTACTCAATTAGGTGGAATGAATGAGGCATTGCAAATCAACCAAAAAAGATTGGACGACATTTTTGAGAGAGTTGAATAAGAGAGTGATGTTAGAGGATGCATTGGCACTCCTTTGAACTAACAGGGCTTTAAAATAATGGTGTAAATTGATTAAGGCTAGAAAATATCAATATTGAAGCATTTTGATAATGCCTTAGATGCTAAGTTCATAAATAATTTATTATAAGATATACAACAATATTTCAACGTTACACGAGTACTAAAAACTGACAAAGTGATACTGATTAACATGTGCTTGGTTTAGGATGCCAAGTTATAATGGTAAACTTGAGTGGATGATAACTTGAATGCCACCCTTGAATTAATACCTGGGAAGCACTTTTTTAGGAACTCAAGGAGTATCTTCTACCTTACAACATATCCTAAGTTGTAAGAGAATACTTAAGAAAAATGTGACATGATGGAATAGTTTGTTACTATGTCAAACATTCAATTTGTTATTGTTAGACATAAAACAAATGTTGAAGGAAGACAAGCTCTTCAATATTTGTTGGTAATCAAATTTTGGGAACAAATCTAGTTACATAGACAAGTTATGTAAGACCTTCCTAGTGTCATTACAATGACTGATAGATTGGTGGACTTATGGCTAAATAAGGACAAGGGAAAAAAATCTCAAATGGTTATGAGGATTACAAGCCAATTAGGGAGAGATATATTGGATAGGTGGAGAAGGGCAAGGATGGTTACTTTGTCACCTTTTTTTTTCCAAAAAATGTTAATTATTTCACATATAGTAGATTGCACTATGTGAGGAAAAGCCTAAAACATAGTATGTGTTGTATATTTGAAAAAGGTTGTCCTCCTTACTTCTCTCGCGATACAATCTTCTTCTCACTAAACGCTTTTCTCCTCGGTCCTAAGAGACAAACTATTGGTAATGCAATAATGGTCAAAGAGGATGAGTTGGCCATTGTTAATCCACTAGTCATGGAAAAATTGTCCAAAAGTTGGAATTCTAGATCATTTGATGAATAGTCATATATATTGACATAGTAAAAGTTTTGACTATTGTACAAAAGCAAAGTTGCAACCATGATATTTGGGGGTGATATTAAACTTCCTTTAAAAACAAAAGGGTTGGTAATAGATAAATAGTTCCAATGCTATATTGATAGGGATGTGTAACCAAATTGTTGCACAAATATTTGTAAAGACTTAGAAGCATATATTTTGCTTAAAATTTTGAGTTATGAGCTGTTGGTGGGTGAGCATAAGATACTGGTTAATGTGATTTTTTTGGTAGCATTGATTGCCTTTACAAATGTTATTTGCTGTAATGGCATGAATGAGAGTGCTTATGATTTTTTGTTAACTAAATTTGTTTCATAATCTTTTAAAAGATAAAATAAGATTTCGTTGACAAATTTAAAGGCAAGTTGATATGTTGGAACATGGTGGACAATTTCAGCAAATTGGTGAAATTTATCAATGAGGATATTAACTTTCTTTTATTAGAAGATAGTTTTAAGATCCCTTTATGGTAATTTAGAGAGTGTAATTTTTTTAATTGCAATTAAATTTAAGGAGGCATGCATTAACAATGAAAATGTGCAAGCAAGATTGTACAGAAAATTAATTAAGTTCCAAGAAAATTTTGAAATGCTAAAGTTGTTTATTTTGGTGAAAATTTAGCACCTAAGATATTTGCTAAAATTCAAACACCTTGGAGCGAAGTTGAACAAAGGTATTGGCATGGACAATGACTATTGGAACTTGGAAAAACATGGACCAAAGGCTAGAAAAGTAAGTCAAACAATCAACTCTTAGGCTCTATTTGGTTTGACGGTTAATAATAGGATGGGATGGAACGTAACACACTTCCATCGTTTGTTTGAAGGTTTTATAATGGAATGGAATGGACTGGGATAGAAGCGGAGGGTTTCATGTTACGTTTCATTCCATCTTAAACAGTGAAAATAAGAAACCTCCGATTCGGAGAATTTAGGATGGAACGTAAACTAATAAATATATACTACCTAATATACCTTCAATAATTCTTCTTAATATCAACTCTGACCAAATCATAATATTAATATATTAGATAGAATATAGTAATATTTAATATAATAAATTTTATTAAATAATTAATAATAATATTTTTATATTATTAATAA
>JAOTIZ010000202.1:32173597-32186450 GCA_027123425.1 Erythroxylum panamense
GATGGTATATACTATATGGTGTTTTAAGCTTCCTTGAATCTCAAAGATGACATGTATGCCCATAGAGGCGGAAGCAATGTCACAACAGTCCGTAAAGACTAGGGAAATCGGTTGTTTTGAAAAATTCGTTAATTCTGCAGACTTTGTCTGGTCATTCACATATGCATGTCACTCCAATTCCGGTTTGTTTAACAGTTTACTAATTTGACAATATCTAAGTTCTATTTGATTGTATTTTAGGTAAATCGTTTCGTACTAGCAGTTCAATTGGAGAACTTGTCTTCTATACTAAATTTGGTAACTTATTTACTGTATCCTCTATAAGTTTACCTATAGCGGAAACACTGTTGCAAGAGGTTGTGGAAAACCATACACCCGAGGAAGAACTACTACTATTTCAACTGGTGCCTTTGAACATGCAAAGACTCTTCTAGGGAATCTGGACATTAGGAACTCATTTACCTTTACCAACTCTCTTGTCACTTGGAATGAAAAAATATATTATTGTCATTTATCGATGCAATCAACTAGATTCAGCTTTAAAGTTGATTTATTGTTGTATCTATAAGAATTTGTCAAACAACCTCTCTGCTAGTTATGTTGCGTATTATTGAGTGTGGATTATTATTGTTCTTGTTCTATAATTATAAGAATCGTTAACCTTTTGATTCAAAGTTCATTCTATTCCATATATCATATTATTATATTTATACAATTATTAAAAATTTTATAACTAATTTTTGCACTATTAGTAAATATTAATGATTAATTGATACTACTATTTAACGCTTAAAATTATGTTGTGTGTGTTTTTTCAATAATATGTTATTAGTATTCAAAACAAATCCCCAATAAATCGTATCTTAACTATGATAGATTATACAAATGATAGTTTAACAAATTTGAAAAATGTGAACCCTTTAGTGATGATTTTGGCAATGGTCACCAAATGTGTTGCAAATTACTATGGAATCTTTGGTGACGATTTTCAGAAATTATCACTGAATGTGGATCATTTGGTAACAATTGCCACCAAACTTCTTTTTAGTGACGATTTTACATAATCGTCACCAATTGTAAACAATTTGGTGACGATTTCGGAAATTAGTCACCAAATGTTTATCAAATTATGGTGACAGTTTTTAAGAAGTGTCGCCAAAAGTTCATTTAGCAACGAATGTCTAAGATCATCACCTAATGTAGACCATTTTGTGACAATTTTCGGGAATCGTTACTCAATGTTTATCATTTGGGGACGATTTTTGCCATTTGTCATCAAATGTTGATTCTTTTATGATGATTAGTAGTTAAAGGCTTAGTTTTAATAACGATTTTAAAAATCATCGCAATATGGTCACTTATAGGGACAATTTTTAGAATATCGCAGCAAAAAGTAGCTAAATGTTTATTTTGTTGTAGTGATTGTTGAAATATCCGTTTACTCTTAGGACATTGTGTGCTCCTTGGGGATACTTAAAAACTGCAAGAAGATCGCAGCTGCTTGTTACTAGGGGAATTTATGATAATCAAAACTTTTAAAAGAGCGTGTATAAATCCGTACCAAGTCTGTCGCCAACGTGGAATTCCTTCCCTTCAGCCCATTTTTGTTAATTAAAGTTGCTCGTCCAACCTCATCGCCAAGCACAAAGTCCGTGGCCGAAATAGGAGGGATCAAAACTGCAACAAGGGCGATGGCCACGACGAATTCGGTGAAGACCATTACAGCTCGTGGAAAACCAACCCTTCTTTTTATTGTATTGCAAATTACGTTTAAGTTGTTTCCTATTGATAAATTTCCAAAGGAAATTAGGACATAGTCCGGCTAAGGATGGCTCTGCCGTGTGGCATCACAATTTTTTTTTAAAAAGGATTAATCCGGGGACTAATCTCTCCGCGGCAGGAACATCTCAAATCAAGGAGGGTTACTGCTGATTCCAGGAGTTTGCTGCATTCTTAAGAGTCGAACCCTCGACCTCTTGGTTAAACGACGAAGGTATGTGCCACCTACGCCAACCCCTCGGGTTTGTGACATCACAAATTTAATTCTCTAGTTTGTGTCAAATTTGGAACGTTGTAAATATTTGTTTGGACATTCTTGCTGTTAAGTTGCTAAAGGCGAGACCTGGAGGAACCAGCCAGGAATGTCAGTATGATCAGCACGTACGGATGAAGCTTTACCTTTTTCTTTCTAATGCCCAATTCTTTATCTGTCCAAAAACAAGAAGAAAAAGTACGGTGAAAATCAAGGGTGCCACAATTGAACTCCGAAGAAGACTTTGTCAATAGACATTTGACCGACAGTTGACTTTACCTAGGAACATAAGAATGTGAATTCACTTTATAGTCCATTTATAATTTAGTGTGCTGAGCAACGGAAGATGGCACTGTTCTTCTGTTCCAAATATTTTGTACCAGATCCACACATTTACAAAAGATCTCCCAGAAGATTGTCTGCGTCAATAGAAATTTGGCCAACAGTTGACTTTACCTAAGAACGTAAGAGTGCTATTCACTTTGTTGTCCGATTGAAAAAGTTCCATAATCTTACCGACCATGATTGATATCTTATAACAGGGGGTATATTCTAATTAAATTTATATTAAATCGTTAATTTCCTTATTTAATTGTTTTAAAAATTATATTATGTACTATAAATCTATTATCTATGACCCATATACACGAATATATAATTTCGGATTGAAACTAACATTTCTTGAAAACTTTAGATGGACACGGTCAAGATATGGGTGTGGTCAAGGACGTGGCCTTTTATGAAAATCATATGTAAATGTATTGACTCAAAACACAGGCATGTAAGTGTGGAGGAAGTGTTCTGAACGAAGAAATAGTTTAGGATGCGTATATATCACCAATTATGTCTTGTGCTTGGAGAAGGCAGTAACATTATGACTTGAGATATTAAACATATCTAAAAAATATATTTTTGGTGAATTTTATACTCTGAAAGGATTATAGTACCCATTATAATCATGGTGAAATTACTTTAGCTTTGATAAAGGAGCTATTTGAGTAAAATTGTACTAGATAGATTTCGCTTATAAATATATTATTGTAAACTTAGTTTAACATAACCATCATTATTATTATTCAACAATCAATTAGTTGCCCTAACTCTTGAAGATGTAGACATGTCCAATTAGTGAAATATTGTTAAAATTCAGGTTCTTGTTTTCTTTCTTTATTACTTTATATTTTTGCTAGCTATTTTCTCAACAAGTGTTATCAACATCGTTAAGGTAATAACAACTTCGATTGCAAAGTTTAAAGTGAGGAAATTTAAAAGAATTGGGATTTTCATATTCTAGAAACGTAGAGTGAAGAATTTGTAGGCAAAGCAAGGCATGTTGAAGGAATTGAGGAAGAATAAATTGGAAGACATGGATAGGCTTGATTGGAAAGAGTTACGAGCACAAATAGTTGGAACCATAGTCGAGGTCATATACCGCGTCATAGATATTGCATCTCTCGTAGAAATTTAGAAGAATATAAAGAGCCGATATATGTCAAAGTCTTTCACAAATAATTTTTATCTGAAGTAAAAAATTATACATATTAATAATACTAATAAATAAGAGAGAGAGAGAGAAAGATTAAGAGAGAGAAGTGCTGAGACCCCGTAACTTGCTTGACTGCCGATGGCTTGCTCCCTTCTTCTTCTTCTTCTTCCCATGGCCTCTTCTTCTTCTTCTTCTTCTTCTTCTTCTCCTTTTCGGATGTCTCTAGCCCCCATCTCCCCCAATGCACCTAGGCCTTCCCATTTGCTCCATTCCACTAACCCTAACTCCCAAAATGCAAACCCAAACTTTAAAAACCCCACCCCCTCTTCAAAGATCATGATAGTCGTGACTGTGACCCAAACGTAGTCGCCACCCTTATTGACAACACCTTTGGCTACCCAATCAACAGAACTTTCCTAAATCCCTCAGGAACTCGAATGTCTAAAAACTTTGAAGAAAAGTCGTCAGCCCCAAACATGAAAATTTGTGGTCTTCGATTTGGTAGAGGAGTCTAATGATGCCAAGGCATTGGCATACTATCCTCCAGAAGTCAAGGATGAGCAGATATTTGTCATCCCTCCATTGGAGCTAGCAAGGAAAGGGGTAGCCTAATTCAAAAATGCACTAATTGGTTTCTTCATTGGTAAGCAACTTGCATACCCTGTAGTTCATAGGGCTCTTTCAAAAGCATGGCTAGCTTTCAGTTTAACTGATACTTTGCTTACTATCTCGAACAAATTCCTATTTAAGTTTAATTCAGAGGAAATAATTACTTTGGTATTAGAAAATGGCCCTTGGCATATCCAAAGGAAAACTTTACTTTTAAGGAATAGGTTTCATAACATTCTTTACGAGTACTGGAATAATGAGGGATTGGGTAGAATAGCTAATGCCGTGGGGAAACTACTCCTAATGGATACTCAGACAGCTAAGATGTCTAGGGCTCAGTATACTAGAATGTGTGTGGAAATTAACCTTTAGAGAAATTGGCCGATGAGTTTTCAATTGGTAACTTAGAGTGAAGATGGACAAATTACATTTAAAGAAGTCCTGATAAAGTATAAGTGAAGACCTGAAAATTACACACAAAAGAAGGAAATGGAAGCCTACAGGTCGACTTTTTGAGACAGGATTCCAAAAAGAATTGGAAATAGAGAAGGTTCCACAACAAAGTGGAGCTAACCAAGAGATGGAGCTTGGACAGGAGCCTATCCATAAGGAAACGCAGCTCGATCCAAATGATAACAAACCTTCAGATGCTATAATTGATCGAAGTAGTCTCAAAGAAGTTCAGGAGAATCAAGATGATCCAGAAGGATGCCTTGTAGATGCTAACCCCCTGCTATGAGTAAATTAGCTAATCCCCTTTATTCTCCTAAATCTGATTTGGTTCCTCATAGTCCTATTGAATTTCAAAGTCCGGGTCTAAATGATGATGCAAAGGTGGCTTCTAATATAAGGAAGAGTAGGAAATCTAGGAGGAAACAAAAGTTGTAAGTCTTGAGTCCTTGTTTTCTCTATGGCTTTAGCTTTTTGGAATGTTAGGGGTCTCAATAAACTAAAGAAGTGGTTACCTGTGAAGTCTTTCCTTAGGTTATTATCTGGCACTTTTGTTTACTTGATTGAATCTAGAAAAAAAGTCTCTTTCACTTTTGAACAATGTGTGCTCTTCCTTATTTCCTAGATGGCATAGTTATAATAATTTAGATCAAGCTTCGAATGCAAGACTAGTGTTAGCCTAGAATCTAGACTGCTACATGTGCTCACCTATTATTACTATAAACCAACTAATTCATATGAAGGTAACTCTTCTTAATAGTGATTCAGTTTTTCATGTGACTTGTGTGTATGGTTCCAATAACTATAACCATAGAAAGTATCTATGGTCTGCTATTTCTAACATCAAACCGAGATTTGGGAGTCACTCGTGGGTAGTTGCTGGGGATTTTAATGCCAATTTGTTTTCCTATGAGGCAGAACCTCTAAGTACTACTCTTACTAGTCTAAAGGACTTTAGGAAGTGTGTTGAGGATTGTCTTTTTTTATGACTTAAATTCTAGTGGTCCTAGTTTTACATGGTCCAATAAACAATTAGGTGAGCTCTTTATAGCTAGAAAGTTAGATAGAGCTATGGTTAATTCGACTTGGAGTTCTTGCTTTCCTAGATCCTATGGAGTGATTCAACTTCCAAACATTTCTAACCACTTCCCCTAGTGATTAAGGCCAGCAGAAAAGACATTCTCCTTTCAGATTCTCCAACTTCTTAGCATCTCATGAAAATTTTCTTCAAACTGTAGAAGATGCTTGGTCTACTCAGGTCCGAGGAACTTCTATGTTTTGTGTGGTTCTAAGATCAAATTAGTTAAAAGTGCACTTAAATCTCTAAACTCTGATCAGGTAGGGGATTTAAATATTAGAGTGAACACCTATCAAGCTGCCCTTAACCATATCCAAGCTCAAATTATTCATTTGCCTAATAGTCCTCATTTGGTTGCTTAGGAAAATCAAGCCATCACCAATCTGATTTGTGCTTTAGCAGACCAGGAATCATCTTACAAATAGTTTTCCCGTATCAAGTGGCTCAAAGAGGGAGATAGGAGTACCAAAATTTTTTCACAACTCTATTTTTTCGAATAGAAATAGGAACAACATCCACTCCTTACTTTTGGGAATTGGTCATAGGATTGTTGAGTTTGAAGAGATCCAAAAATAGTTCCTAAGGTTTTTTTAAAGCACTACTAGGAGCAAGAAAAAACTTTCCTACTCTAGAGATTATGTGACAAATCTTTTCCTTCCCCTATTTCTAAAAATCTTAAAAACAGTCTCCTTTCTGATGTCACAATACAAGAGATTAAGGATGTTTTTAATTCCTTTTATCCCAACAAGGTCCCTGGTCCGAATGGTTTCAATGGTTTCTTCTTTAAGAAAAATTGGCATATTGTTGGGGGTGATATTACTATATCTATTCAAGATTTTTTCCATCAGGGGAGGTTTCTCAAAGAGTTTAACTCTACTTTTGTTTCTCTTATCCCGAAGACTGATCATCCTTCCACTGTGCATGACTATAGGCCAATTTCTTGCTGTAACCTTATTTACAAGGTGATTTCTAAAAAAATGGCAAATAGGATTAAAGACTTGCTTCCCCACATCATCAGCCCCAGTTAAAGTGCCTTTATAAAAGACCACCAAATAGGGGACAATATCCTTCTAGCTCAAGAGATCTTTAATAGTTACCACCTGTCGAATACTCATGAGTGTTGTGCTTTGAAAATTGACTTAAGAAAAGCCTTTGAGTCCATTCACTGAGATTTCCTCCTGAATGTACTCTGAGCTGTAGGTTTTCCTCCTATTTTTGTTAAGTGGATTGAAGAATATATTACCTCCCCTTCGTATTCGATTTTGATCAATAGATCTCCTTAAAAAAATTTCGTGGTAAATCAGGATTAAGACAAGGGGATCCTTTATCCCCGTGTCTCTTCATTATCTGTATGGAGGTTCTCTCGAGGAGTTTGGAAGCTTCTATTGCTTATAATAGCTCTTTTAAATACCACTGGAGGTGTAAAACTCTGAAGCTATCCTACCTTCTATTTATTGATGATTTTTTAATGTTTTGTCATGTTGATTTGGTTTCGGTTCAAAATTTACTTAACTACCTGCGTATTTTCTCAAACATGTCTGGCCTGGACATAAACCTTAGTAAGAGTCAAGACTTTTTATCTTTCGATATAAGTCATATAGCCCATCAGTTGGAAGCCCTAATAGGCCTTAAAAGAGGCCACCTTCCTATTTGTTACCTAGGGATTCCCCTCTTAATAGGTAGGCTTTCTAGGAGTGAATGCATTTCTGTTTTGGATAAAATTAACGCTAGAGTAAACAAATGGACCCATAAAATTCTTTCCTATGCTAGTAGACTGCAGTTGGTCATTTCTGTGCTCTCTACTTTTCATATGTATTGGTCTAGTCATGTTATTCTACCTTCCTCCATTATTAAGGATATAGAGACAAAATTAAGAAATTTCCTATGGTCTGGGAATGTAGTGTCTAACTCTTATGTGAAGGTTAAATGGAATGATCTATGTAGACCCAAAAGAGATGGTGGTTTGGGCATTAAACACTTATCTACGTGGAATAATGTGCTTATAGGAAAAAGAATATTGGTGCTTTTTAATGATAAGGAAGCTTTGTGGACTAGATGGGTGTATACCATTATTCTTAAAACGAAAACTTTTTGGAATGCACAACCTAGTAATAATAGTTCATGGAGTTGGAGGAAGATGTTACATATTAGGGATCTTATTGGGAACCAATTCAAATTTAAGATAGGAAATGGGTTATCTACTTTCTTATGGTAGGACCCTTGACATCTAAGAGGTATTCTGAAGGACCTCTTAACTCCCAAAGTGATTAATGGATCAGAATTACTGATGAATGCAAAAGTTTTGGATGTTATCTAAAATAATATGTGGAGCTGGCTGGAGGCCTCAATTGAGACTATACAAACCTTGGAGCCTTTAACATACTAACCAGAATGCTCCCGATCTGATAGATTGGAGTGGCTAGCAAGCCCCTCCAAAACTTACACAAATGCTTCAGCCTAGTCTACCTTGAGACCTCAAACTTTATCAAATCTAAGATCCCTTCAAACTTTTCTAAGCTGGTTTAAATTACACGAATATTGACCTCAACCTTCTTATCATTCTCCTCACTGTGACTATATATAACATCTGCACCGAACGAAACCACTGAACATTCAAAGATAAAGCCTTGGAAGTTAGGAACATAAACACTAGAGTGGTCTTCCAAGTTATGGAACTTCTCAATGCAAATACTGAGGGTATGTAACATCCCACTACCATAGAGTATATACCCGAATATCTAAGGACATTTAAGTACATATCCTATGATAATGGTATGTTAGAGCAAAAACAAATCCAACTTACACATGGCATAAACTAAATTAAAAGTCATGAAAATTTAAAACCTTTCATTGCATTCATTCACAAAAACTTACACTGTATTTTTCAAACTTTATATAAGTTGTAGACAAAAACTACAAAATACAAAATACAACTCTTCTGATGTCAACTGACAGACCTCTGAGCCGTAACTGGTCCAAAATGATCCTCTAATCTATATTAAGATACTAAGTCTCTTGTCTCGTACCTGAAATGTCATGTTGCAATTTTTTATAAGTTTTGCGAACTCAATGAGTGAACCATCATTGATGATTTCACCCTGGTTATATACACAAATCACATATTTCACAAATATTCATTCAGAACATGTATATTCCAAATACTCACATTGACATAGCACGACATATAATCATACAGTTCATATAGTCACATAGTTCATATCAATTTATCATTCATTTCAGCTTTGTAAATCATTCAATGAATTTCAATCATATATGAATGTTATATGTATGAGACTCACATTCGTTCTTATTGTTGTGACTAAATGCCTATCACATACTTATACAAATACTAGCCTATAGGGCTTAGTCAGAACAGAATCACGGAGTATAGCTCTATATTCAAAATCAAAAATCATGGAGCAAAGCTCTACATGAAAGTGCTTTCATACTGGCTACTTTGGTTAGAATGCCTTTATCTGAGCATGCATTTTATGAAATGCATCAAATACAGCCATGTATAATAATCACATATGATGTACAGTCAAAAATCTCATAGTCATCAGACCCAAGTCTGACATTCAACTTATGTTGAGAATTCAAATATCATTCAAAATTCAAATACATATACAACACTTCTAATGCATTCCCAAATATTATACTCCTCGGACTTTAATTCTAGAATCCATAAACAAATCACACACATTTAATTTTTGAAAATTAAATAAATATAATCAATCCTAGGAAAATCATCTAGGTTGACTTACAGTACGCTGCAATATGCTATTGTCTGGATGGTCCAGCAATGCCTGATTGGCATCCAATGTGCTCCTTTATATCATATAAAACACATTTACAAATATCACACTTTTGCATAAATGTATAATTATTTCCATATGCACATCTACATATATCGAAATTATGCACAATGCATGTTTAATGACAAATCCGGGTATCTTATCGAATTCTTATCACCAAATCATTCAGATATCAAAGCCCTCATAAACAATTTACATTCCAAGAAAAGTCATAGTTGTGCAACACAAAACTCATGGCTGTGTAGTCCAAATTAATTCAGTCATGGGTGTGAGAACTTAACTCACACCCATGCATGTCCAAATATCACGGGTGTGAGATCTTAACTCATTCCCATGCAAATCAAATGACCCCTTTTAGATTTTTCTAACAACATGCTTTCGAGTCAACTTGCATCATCATTCTGATAACGTAAATGACATAATTAGGCAATACTTTCTTCCAGATAATTGTTCTCCAGCGAAAAGTACTGATGAAGTCAAGTTTCAGTTAATAGTAGGCATAGCTAAGAAATCACGAGAAGCTTCAATACTCATTTTGCACACTTTTTATGCTTTAGATCTTGAACTTTTGGATCCAATATCCTCTATGTTTCGTATTGTCTTTTTCATTAGGCCTGTGCAACAACATCTCAATCAAATGCAGCAAAGTGGTCTGAGATCAATTGGATGTAATCTATGGAAAGAAGAACCCGAGTGTCTTCAATGGCTTGATTCCAAGGAACCTTTCTCAATGCTTTATGTAAATTTTCGCAACATAATAGTGTTGATAACCGAACAACTAATAAAATTTGGGATGAGATTGGCCAAAAGCAACCTCCCATTTCTGTGGATAATAAGGCTTGATATGGTAGTAACATTACCTCTAGAGTTTAGTGAAGAAACAAGCGAGAGGGGTTTCATAGCTAGTTGGTGTCTACAAGAGTGATTTCGTGCATGAGTGAGAGAAAAGTTAGGGATTTAGGTTACAAATTGAGAACGACAGGGTGTGATTGTCTCAGTTTTGTTGAAACAACATAATCTCAGTTTTATCATTAATCAACATTGTTTCACTAATCAGATTGACTTCTGCTAATTACACTGATGTGTCTGATAAATGATGGACCATTGACATATGGCAGTGTTACGTCAACGAAGATAACGGTGATATTAACACCAGGCTAGAATTAAAAATTTGATAGTTTGGATATTTTATTACTACTTTTAAAGTTCAGGTTATAATTAAAAAATTAATGAAAGTTTGAACTTTTTGGTAATTAACCCTATATTATTCTATCATCTATGGAATTCAATATATGTTAAGAATATGTATGAAAAAATTAAAAATATTTATAATTAAGATTTTTATTATGATAGTTGTTAAAATAAAGAGAATATTCTAACTATATTAAGATTGTACATTCAAATATACTATATATACAAATAAGAGGAAGACAAATGAATACTATTAAAACTTTTCTATTGAAATTCTACTTCTATTAATAATGATTAAAATTACATTTAATTATAGCCTCCTGAAAATAAGAACTAAGGTCAAGTAATATGAATAAAGATTTACTTAAAACTCTTCTAGACACTAGAGTTTTTAGCTTGTAATTCTTGATTGAAGAAGTGTATGCTAGTTACACTTTTTGAGACTACTATTATCACATTGGAGTATAAATTTAAAACTAAATTCTATAGACTGTTCAAAGATCTTCGACTGGAGATCATCAAGCAACCGAATAAACGAAGAATATACAACTAGAAACGAAAAAAAATCAGATACTGCAACTATTTTGTGTGATTTTTTAACTTTTAATATGAAACTCACCAATACTAGTGTGATAACAACAATAGAAAAAGCTCTGTTTAACTAATAAAATCTTGATAAATTTAAAATTTTGTTAGTTGAAATTACTTAAAATAATTTTAAAGGGTTAAGTTTTTTTTACATTGAAATATTAAAGTTTGACATATACTTTAATGTAAATACTGAGATTTAAAAAGTTGTTGAAAGATTTATTTAAAAAACCCTCCACTATCAGTTTAATATACTAGAATAATTTTGGCTTATAATTCAAGAATAAAGAAGCTAGTTTGATCTTATGATAATACTACTGGCATGGTGGAGTATGGTTTATAAGGTAAATTATACAATTGTTTTGTTAATTAAAAAATGTTTATATTTAAAATTTTCTACGTATCTTGAGAGTAACAAGTCAGACTCTCACATGCTTCGTACAGTGAGCTTAAGGCATATGAATGCTTGCGTAGATATAAAATTATTTTGATTCATGCAATTACTTGCTTTCTTTACGTACTGGTTTACAAATGAGTTTAATCCCTTTAGTCAAAGATACAACATATATCAAGCATTAATGGCGCTGCATCAATTAAGCCGTTGTCTTCATCATCTTCTGAGAATACTTCGTGTGATGGGGGACAAATTTAAAGGAGAAACAATGAGAGCAAATGGGGTAACGAATACAAACTGCAACAATTTCTTGTGCAATTTCTTGATGTGTTTGATATTTTATCACCGGTGGCTTTCGTTTGAACCATGTCTTCTTGCCAAACATCATCCTGCGTCTTGCTTTTCCAACATCTGCATTTTATTCCTTTTTGTTCTTGTATTTATTCCCTATTTAGGTTCAACACATGGTTCAACAATTTTTGTCCCAATCTTTTTACAGTTCTTTTTATTTAGTTCCAAAATACACCTTAACATAAGAAGATTAATTTTCATTATGTATTTTAAATCATGTTTTTGTTTTGAAACACAATAGGATTGTTTTATTAAATAGAATCAGCTAATAAAACATCCCTAACAATATTGGGTGGGTTATGAAACTACTCACCAACAAATTCATCAATTCTAGTAGCTTGAGCTAATTCATGGGCAGCCATATTAGCTTGCTTAGGTACTGCAACAACCCTGCAGTTACCCTGAAATTGAATCAATAGCATTCTAATGTCTTAAATCATGTTTTATTTTAATATAAACTTGATGAAACGAACCAAAATAACATACAAAAAGAGTGTATGATATTATTGTTTTCAGAACAAAGATACAGTACGGCAACCCCTAGCTAGTTTTCAAGAGCAATTATCGTGCAACATAAACACAAAATTAACTCATGAATCAACAAGAAATAAAATAAGATAAGAATCATAAAGACAATTCTTGAACAATTAAACCATGATGACCCCAGAAACGGTAGCTAAGGCCACAGCCAAGGCATGGAATGCAGACGAAATGCTAGCCCTTGCAGATGATGTTGGGGTTGGATTAGGAGCCGGTAAACCTTGCGGAGATCCAACTTCAGGCCACACAGTAATGGTAAGCTTTTGGTTTCCTTCCTCACAATGTTTCGCAACGCCACAAATGTACCATTTTTTTCCTG
>JAOTIZ010000202.1:32226108-32236547 GCA_027123425.1 Erythroxylum panamense
CTTGAATTGTGACAGGTTAGTATCCATAATTGTGTGCCCGATGCTTTGCTTGAAATTCGTTGCTTGATACGCTGCAAAGACCAGTAAAATGAAGAGTCCGTTCCGAGTGTCAAGTGTGTAACCAAATGGCTAAATATTAGTTAATGGGATATAAAGGTTGAAGTTTAAAAAGCATTTTCTATTTTTTTTTAACGCTAAATTAAAAACTAGAGCTAAATCATATGACGGATTGAGATGTTTTAAATAAACAAATTTTATTTTTCTATCCATTTTATTTTTCTATCTTCACTCTAACAAACACTTGAACATGGTTGGAATAGGGACATGAGACCTAAATAACGTATTAAGGACAGGAATTAGATTTACATAAACAATGTGTTTGCTCCATAATCATTTCTGCAAACAACAAAAATCTGAAGAATAAAATCCTTTTTATCCTCCTCATCAAAGATCTTGGACCAAATTGTCACTGTACCTTTCACTGTTAACATCAAATTTGTTATTTCATTCTACAAAAGAGGTGAACATGGTTGGTATGGCTGTACAACGCTGGCCGTATAACCTATTTTATTGGACTAGGGACAGGAAATTAGCTTTTACATAAATTTGTGAGCTCCATTTCTTCAGAGTTGGCTTCATTTTCTGTAAACAACAAAAGAGGTTGATCTCTATCCAGTATTTTGAGATGTTTATCTATCCGCTGAACTCTACTCGACATCTGAAAACTCATCCTCATGTGATGCAGAAATCCCTTTTGGAACTCCAACTCTCATCGGATGCCCAAGCTTCTATAAAAGTTTCGAAAGATATGACCACTAAACATAATGCACCAAAACGGAAAACACATCGATAAAGCTCCTCGGAGCATACCTCATGCTGAATTGGTTTCCAACTTCATTGATGGCGTCATTGCTCCCACATTGAATCTGCTTTCCACTAAACATAGAAGGCCTTTCTTTCCCTAGCTGCGATACCTAAGAGAAGATATTAGAATCTAATTTTTTGGCAGCAAGTGGAAGAGAAGACTCCCGAATCTTAAGATAGAGACTTTGACCAAGAAAGCAAACAAATTTTGAGCGAGAGCAATGATGCTCTCTGAAAGTTCCTGTGCTTACCTTGTTGTCTGTTTGCAAAGCATTCAATATATTTTCTTTTGAGCCCTTAGATCAATGAAAAATTATAAACCCGATAAGCAGAACGGAAATTGTGATCAACAATATATTTTGTTTCTTAAATGAAAGACTTAGAAGGAACAAAGAGAACCTTTAAGGAAATGCAACTTGGGCGAGGCAATTGCAACTGAGATCCACTATTGGGCTGGACCTCCGAAGTCAGGGAGAGCTAGCATTCATCAAGGAGAGAAACAAGTCTTAGGGAATTATATTTAAGGGGCTAAAGAGCATCATGTCACCTCACACGACAGCACCATGCAAGACGCATTTTGCAGTCTGAACTAGTGAGCATAGAGGTAAAACATCTGTCCAGCATTACCTTGTTGAAAAGTTCTACGGGTGGATTGTGCTGATCTTTTTTATCTGTATGTAATTTAACTTCCTGCAAAAATCAACACGTATGTTGTTCCAGACAACTCAAATCTTTTGGGGAACACTTAGCAACAAGCAGAACCAAAAGAATACCACTGGCACCGTAGGCTCCCGCTTGCTATTTCGGAAAACACCAAGATCTCCTTTACTTGAAAGTATCTGAATTCATATGTTAAGAGAAATATTTAATTCCATAATTGAGCAAACATCAAATGTAAAACATAATTTTTACATTACCTTTTTATTTAGGGGACGAGCTCTAAATAGATGTGTTGTACTAAATGCATCCTGCTTGGGTGCATCCATTGTGCTTGATTTGATAGTTGGGACTCTTGAAAGTTTTAGGTAAATGCTGTTAAGCATATTATACATAGAATCAACATTTTCAATTACTTGCTCAAAGCTTGATATAGAGACTACCTTCTAGGATTGCTCTTTCCATTTGCTGCAACAGCTACAATACCATGTTTGTCCAACCCCTAAGTGCGCAAGATTCAATGTACCCATTTCAAATTTACAGATGGTCTGATAATAAATTGTTAAGTAAACAGCAAAATTGTTTTCTAAAAAACTGATCATCTGCAATTTTAAGCAACCTTGTAGGAATCATTCAGCTGGATTGAGGAAGATGAAACTCCAGAGCTATGCTGCATAGCCCTCTCCAAGGTCTTCAGGTGAAATTCCTGATCAACATAGCCTAATGTCAGATGCAAAATCAAAGACAAGGAACTTGTTCCTGGAAATAGTTTAAGGTTTTATCAAAACATAAATAAACCACCAAACAGAAATACCATAAGCAGACACAAATTAGAAATATGCATCAAGGCAACTTTATAGAAGTTTTTGCAGACTAACTTGAAATTCTGGCAACTTTGGAGTGCTTTTCTTTGGAAGAGACAATGAAGGAGCTTTCAAGATCTGCAAATCAATAACAGATATGTTAGGGTATGCAATTGACCCAATTGCAATATAGATCTCCTGCAGTAATGTTCAGATACCAACTTTTCTGTTCAGTGGGCGTGCTTTGAAATTTTGAGCCCTAACTGTCACTTGATCTTGGATTGCATTACTCTTAGGCCTGGATTATTAAGAAGTTAAATCCTGCAAGATATTATGACAGACAGTTGTTGATGCATTAACCACCAAACCTCATCCTTTGCGCCCTTTGAGCTGTTTCAAGTTCTGGCTCCCTTGGAATGGTAAGCCTTAGTTTTGCAAAAGAAGTAGCTTTTTCAAAATTACCATCCTGCAATATCACATAAAAATTCTGGTTAAAGCTTGTTCTAACTGTTAAACCTACTCACAACAAAGAAACAGAAAGAAATTTGAAATGCAATAATCAATTTGCTCAACCCCTCGCCTTTTCGCCTGCAAAGATTTCACAAGAATAAAACACTCCTCGATCTGTGAAACTTCCATTTTGGCAAATTTATGTTTCCCTGCACCACTAATATTATAATTACGAGAGTTTCTAGCTTTCCCCTTTTCTACAAGTCATTGAAGTGGTTTGTGATAACATTAGGAACTATTAATTATGATAAAATATTGAAGCTCTAAGCTTCCAAGCTCAAGGGAAGTGGTAATTCTGCTGGGGTTGAGTAATAATTTGTCTAGCTCTCCTACGTGCATTATATTCTCAATATCAAGTTGGCGAAAGAAATAAAAGCCATGATAGAATAAATTCGGGCAACTTAAATATCAGGGATACCTTGTTGGGTGCCTTGTGGAAGAAATCAGTTTGCTGTTTTATATCACCGACCTGATAAATAAATCACAAAAGGAAGTTTTGAACAAGTTTAGTTATGAGAACTACTAACTGCCCGATTGGCAGTTGGCAGGAATAATGCAATTCACCACCATTTAATGAACTTAACTCATCAACCCTACTTATTTTGCAAACAATGTTTGCAAAACACTAAAACACACACGAGAAAACTTGCAGTAACATGTATCCTTTAAAAAATTGTTCACTTGTAGGCATTACAAAGATAATACTTATCCCATGAAAGAGGTACTCCTTAGGCATTCATTTACAAATCTTCATTCACCCGCACAGCTAACCTTCAACGAAAGACTACCCAAAAATAACCAGTACATGGATGAACAAAATGTGAATACCTTACATAACAGACCGCCGTCTAGCTTCTGCCTCTTAGCAGCATGACTTTCAACCAAAGAAGAAATATCCAAGCTTCTGTCCTTTTGAGCAAATAACATCTGAAATCTGATAATCAGGCAACATAATAGTAAGAAACAGCCAACAAAAAAACACTATAGATTTCAACCAAATATTTCTTCTCGAAATAGTGCTGAATCAACTGCCTGTCTTAATGTTTGATGTACGAACAGAAAACAAATCCCTATGGCAGATACATACAATAAAATAAGATAAAATGCATGAAGTACAAAAGTACAGAGCATAATAGTAAACATGCCCAAGCAAAATAGAAAACAATTTAACAAGTTGGGTACTACCGTTTTCAGTTTGAGGAGCTGATGTTGCTTTTTCAGAATATTATGTGCAAACAAGTTTTTTCATGTTATGACACAATAAAATAAAACAAAATCAGTTCAAAAATCACCTGGAACGAGCAACTTGAGGAGCTCGATATTGCTTGGCCAATATGCTAGCAGTAGGTTTCATCAAAGTTGAACTCCTAGGAAAATTTGGCTTGGCACTGGAGTTCACCTTTGCTTTAGATTTAGACTTAGATCTGAGATTGTAACCTACAGGCAAGACAAGAGGCAATATAACAAGCAACCAAACTTAACAACAACAAACATGATAACATTCTGGGCAGCACACATGATTATTATATAATAAATGTCAGCTTACATAAACAGCTGATGCATAGAAACACATCATAATTATTTCAATCATTATTGTATCAACAATTCTGCCGAGACAACTTATTCACAATGGCTGTTACAGAATAAATTATCCAATGCAAATTCTCAAATTAGAATCAATTTTATTTCGGAGTAGCACGTTGTAAGTTGGCAGAGACTCCTCCATATATTCCTCACATTCTGAAGTGAACATATGACACTTCAAAGTAAAGCACACTGTGGTTTGCTACATGGTCTGGGTAAAAATGATGATACTAGTTCTGAATTCCTAATTGTAACCATACCTCAAAATATTTGATCTTGGATTGCCAACTAATTAAGAAGATTTCTTCCTTAGGCCCGACAAGTTTGTTTAAGGTCAAAAAATTATTCACGAGGTATAATAATATCAGAATTCGGAAGTTCAAACTGGTTATATAATCAATGTTTAAGGTGAGAGAACATAATGTTTTACGTAAGCTCTGAACTTTACGTCCCAAACTTCCACTCCAATCATTACACTCTTTCCTTTCATACTGAAGCAGATAATAGTGCAATATTTTTCACATGAAGTGGGATTTATTTTTACTCCTGGTAAGACACTATAATAGTCAAAGGACGAAGATAGGTATTATAACAAAATCAAAGGTTAAATATTCATTAGCCAAACACCCCTAATTATTACCTCCAATGTCCATCTCTAATAGGGAAACTTCTGGGCCCTGACCACCACCACATTCAACATCAATCACAGCTTCCTGATCTTCAACCACTTCATCGTTTGTAGAGTGATTAATGCCTTCGAAGATGCTCTCCTCTCTCAATAACAACTTTGCTACAAAAGCTGATACACAACAACAAAACAACTCGACACTCTTAAATATTTCAAGTGAAAAAATGGAAAACAGGTTTAAGCTAAAAAATTAGGGATTTTAAAAACTCACGAGACGCGGGATAGCTCAGAGCAGACTCGAACCAACGCTCCGCCTTACGCGCATCCGCAAGTGACTCTTCGTGAGTGAAATCGAAGAACATTGCAGCATCGAACTCGTAGCCAGGATCGATTTCACGCGCCTCGAACACTAGCTCCACCTCCATGTCCTCGTCTTCCATCTCACACGCACACACTCTCTCCTTCTGAAAACTTGAACTTTCTCTCTCCAGAATCGACGGCGTCGATTTCGCGGAGAGCTTACTTGCTCAGTACTAGTGCTCCTACTACAGTCTACAGTACTGTAGCATCCGAGGAAATAAAAAGTTCGTATTTGTTTTTAGTTTTCATGATATTTATTTTAAAATAAATAAAAAAGCATACAACGATTTACAGGTCAGGGGCAGGCTCAGGCACAAGCATCTGCATCGCACAGCCGGGGATTTGGTGGGTTCAAATTTCCTTTTATGGTGTTATTTATAGCGTTGGCCTTTCTAACGATCGGCGAATTTGAACTTACTTATAGGACGCTTTTGCCCCTGGTGATTCGGTGGGAACATGTAATATGGCAAGGTTAAAAGGGGTAAAAAAGTCCAATAAAATGGACCATTGGGATGAAGGACAAGGGGTCTACTGTGGAGGGCATGATACTAAGCATCGGGCGGCGAGAAACTGTGGAAGAGTCTGAAATTTCGGCGGGTAGCTGAGTTGCCCTTGTGGTTGGATAAAATTACCGAGAGTGCCACTAACGGTTTTATTCGTTTGTCTGGTACGTGGGCCTCTGGGGTGGGGGTGGCCCTCCCAATGCAAATTCAAAAATTGAGAGGGAGTGCGTTACGAGGGCAGAAGTGGAATATACAACATCCTTCGGATGTGATAAACGAAACTACAAAAGTTTTGGTCAACCATATATTTATTGATACGAAACTTTGGGGGTAAAATGAAATCTGCATTGAAATCAATGAGTAGGATATTTACACCAATAGTAAATGGTAATTTAATTGGTTTTAAATAACTACTTAGTTTTTACTCAAGTCTCGCACTCAAAAAGAGGAATCGCCCATACGCCTTATATTTTATCTTAACAAAATAGTAAAAGGATAAATTACGGTTTAATCTCATTTAATTTATCAAAAAGGTGAGGAGATAAATCACGGCTTGATCTCAATTAGTTTATCAGAAAAGCGGTCCAATGCGTGATGCGCCTAAGAAGCCGCCACATTAAATAAACTCTTACACTTACGCTGCTGAGATTCGAACTTAAGACTTTGCACTCAATTTCTTTTCTGATAACCAATTAAGCTTTCCGTGCGATCAAATCTTATGTTTACTGCATTGATGTTGTTATTTGTTTATGCATTTGATACTTCAAGAAAATCATAAATTAGTCATGAGTTGAGACGGTCAAATTAAATTTGTAAATTTATAAGATTTTAATTATTGACTAATTTAAAAGGAGCAGTTTGAGAGGGAGTGGGAAAGAATTGTCTTAACCCTAAAAAACTTTTTGGATAAGATAAAGAGACGTAATAGGTAATTAAGTAGTCTGTAATTATGTGGAAGCCTGCGGAAAAACGACACGGAGAGAGTTTAGAGCCCACTGGAACGTCACTTACTTTTGGCAGCAAATAGTAAGAGAGTCCGTAGGAGCTAAGCTGCTGGAATTGTCCCATTTGTGCTAACAAACTGCAATCTAAGCCTGCATTGCGGTTGTGGAGCAGGACAGTCAAGCAAAGTAGCTGGCAGGGGAAATATGATGTTTTGTTTTGTGGGACGCTTCTGCATGTTTAACTTTTTACTCTTGAGAATCCAAAGTCTTGTAGATCCTGGAGTGGTAAAGAAAAAGGAAAAATAAGTCATTTATTTTGTGTTTTAGGAAGTAAGTAGCTTGGAAGGACAGAGCGTTGAAATCGGAAAGTTTGGTACTTTAATACTTGTCAGTGCTTCAGAGGAAGTAGAGTAGTAGTAGCAGAAGCTATTAAATGTTGTGTTTCGTCATTGAAGGAAGCGTTCATTCAATATCGCATTGTTGTCTTGTCACAGTGGAATTGGATGCCTTTCCTCTCTCCTGAAACTTTGGTCGCCCTCGCGCGCTGACAGCAATTAAACATATTTGCCTGCACGGTAGCTTGGTTGGCAAATTAACAAGGATATTTAGAACAAGGTCTAAAGTTCGACTCTAGCAACATCAAAAAGTAGTGGACCGCTCTGTTAGGGAGTTGTCCAAGATCAAACCGTGATTCAATCCTCCAACAATAATCGGACCTGTAACTGAAAGCTCTTAAAATTAGAGATCAACCTTTTGAAACAAGCAATTAGAAACATATGCCTAATTATCAAAGTATTGAACCTAGTCTCGTCTCGGATTGGACAACTATGCGTCTATAGGCTTGGAAACTCGGAAGATGGCAGAAGCAGCAGTGCCGTAGAGCTAGGCTTGGGCCTTAGCTATGCCCATATGGATTCGGAAAAGCCTTATTCTTTCACACCCTTAAACTTCACTTATAATAACATTTCAATAAAATTTTGATTGAAATGTGATATTTAAAAAAATCTAATAATACATAATTTTATTTTTAATTAATAGAAAAGTAAAATATCGCATTAATAATCTTTTTATTGATTTCTTTCCATTATTATTTTAGCGACTTCTTCAGTTGCGAACGAAAGGTTAAAAAAAGAAAAGATTCCATCAATCAATAAGTGATTCTTTGCCATTTAAAAGGTAGTATGACAAGTTAACACCAAATGGAGCCTCGCTGTGTGGTAAATACAAACTGTCTCGTCTGATCTTTCCGATAATACAGAACTACAAATGAGATAAGATGGCACCTGGTGATATTACATCCATTTTTGTACTAACTTCCCAAAAATTTAATGACATAGTTAACTATAAAAATTTAAAAAAAAATTTATTCATTTTTAATAATTTAGTCAGGTTGACTGGTTCAATCATAAAAATTTTAAATTGTTCCATTTTTAACCTTTTGATTCGAATTATTTTAATTATTATTATTAATGATTACATCTAAATTCATAACACTGCATTCCAATAATCATAAAAGAAAGAAAAGAAAATGGGCTTGATACTGACAAAATTGTATTTTCTGCAGTAGTTGGGACCGGTGAATTCATACAATTTCTTTTTCATTTTTCTTGTTTCTTCTAAGCAATTAATGAGTATGATATGCATCGTACCATTCTCTGCAATTCAGAGGGAAGGAAGGAGACAATTCCTCCAAATTTCAGCTGGAATTTTGCCAAGGCATGGAGCCAATACTGTAACCATCAATCGCCACAAGATTCGTCCATCACCCATTTGTCAACACATCAACATTCAAGAGCGATATGTTCCAATAAAGAAAGCTATGTATTATTTGTGTTCCGAAATGACCCTCCATAAAAGACCTTCCTTCACCAACCTTCTTTCTTTCTTTTCAGAAGGATTTCCAATTTTTGTTTCCTCTAACTATATACCGGAATCTCATTCCATATCCAGAATTTTTTTATATATATAATAAGGGAAAAGCAAACCAATTACACAACAAGTCGCGAGAAACACGTTTCCGACAAATCAGCTAAAAGGAGTACATGGCACCCGACGGGTGGACGATAAAAAAAAGTAGGACCGAGCGCAAAATTCTCAGCATAACCCGCTAACCAGTCTGCACAGCGGTTGCTCTCACGGTATATGTGGCGATATACCAACGTCCAATTGCGCATAAACAATTCATGAATCCCTTGAACCAGGTTATTATGGATTGTGGACCGACTGACCGAGGAAGAGATGAGTTGTAAAGCCACGGTAGAATCTGCTTCTAAAACAATGCGCCGAAATCCGAGGTTCCAAGCAAGCGTGAGCCCTGTATACATCCCCCAGAGTTCCGCCACCACTGAAGAGCACCAACCGAGATTGTGAACGAACCTGCCAAGCCAGTCGCCTGAACTATTTCGAAGGAGTCCGCCAGCTGTTGCCGAGAAGGAAGAACGTCGACACGCGCCATCTGTGTTCAACTTGACCCACCCGAGGGGAGGTTGACACCAGCTGATGAGTCGCTCGTGGCGGGTTGGTGTCCAGGAATCAAGGAACGCTGCCAAATGGTGGACTTGTGGACCTGATCTGCAAAAGACAAAATAACATTAGTCGGAGAAATAGGCCAACAAAAATGTTCATCAAAGAGGGACCCGTTACGCCAAGACCATAAAAACCAACAGGTCACTCCAAAAACAGTTGACCATGCCCGATCAAACACGCTTCTGTGGCAGTGTAGATTAGAACCGAGCCATTGATGAAGGGGCAGAGTGAAGAACTCCGAAGTAACAAGGTGAAGAGGGAAGGAACTCCATACTCGACGGGCTTTGGCGCAGTCGCGCACCACATGCTGCGAGGATTCATCAAGACCGCAGTGGAAGCAAGAACCATCTGTAGTGAGGAGGCGTCGCATCCTATGTTGATTGGCGAGGAGCCGGTCCTGAGCAAGGAGCCAAAGGAATGAACGAATTCGTTGAGGCCCAGGCCAGTGCCAGATATCCTTCCAAATTCCAGGAGTTCCCCGGGCCGCGTGGTCCCGAAGCCAAGAGTAGGTAGAAGCGATAGTAAAGAGTCCCGAGTCGGACAGGCCCCAGCATAACTTGTCCTGTTCAAGGAAAGGCCGAAGGGGGAAAGTACCGGCTATCAACCGGCAAATCTCCGTTGGGAGGTAGCCTTGGAAAGTGTCCCAAGTCCAATTACCTTCGCCATCCACAAAATGTTGGACACTAAGGTGACAGGCAGGATCGGGAATAGGGGTGGTGGCCCGAGAAATGAGTGGGCCAATTCCTGCGACCCATGGGTCAAGCCAAAATCGCGTGCAGGCGCCATCGCCAAGCCCCCATTGAGTTCCTTGAAGCACGACATGCCAAACAGATTTGATACTCTTCCAGGTCATGGACCCACCCCTGGTGGCAATGGTGTGGGGGAGAGTGGAAGCGTCAAAATTGTACTTGACAGAGAGAACGCGAACCCAGAGAGAGTTAGGCTTCTCAATCATGGTCCAGCCTAGCTTAGTTAGAAAGGCATCATTGGTTTCGCGAATGCTTTTGATGCCCAGACCCCCCAACTCTTTAGGCTGACAGACATCCTCCCATTTAACCAA
>JAOTIZ010000202.1:32246852-32260619 GCA_027123425.1 Erythroxylum panamense
GATGGTAAAAGAAGGGCAAAATGTAAGAAAAGAAGAAAAACAACAAAAGAAAGATCAAACAATATGTATTGGGGGAGCTAGACATTGCAGACTAACTTTGTTTTCAACTTTGTATTATATTGATAAACTCTTATTTATTTAAGTATTAATTACAAAAAATTTCAAACTTTACTCAACTTTTCATTAATAATTTGAGTTTAAAAAAGTTGCGATTAAATACTTGAACTTTTATTTTTTTTCCAAAAATAGCCCGACTTTAATGTCTCTATTAGTAGAGCTGAGAATGTAAGCCGCACCAGATGTAGTTTTTGACACATAAGATAACAGGAGGAAAGGATGTGCAACTCAATTTTTTTAATTAATTAATTAATATGGACTTAATTGAGAATAGACTTATAGTTTGGAGAACCAATTTGAGTTATGGTTACTGGTCGATATAGAAGTGTATTTTTATTGCAGGGGGGCCTTAGTTCAAAAGGGGGATGTCCATTTTATAGGAAAAATTCTGTCGAATTTTCATAAGAGTCCTCGTAAAATGTGACATCATCATTTTTTAATTAAAACAAGAGCTTCTTAGTATTAACTTATGATCTTATTGTGGAGGAGACTTATAATTATGTAAATTATTGAGGACAACACCTGATGGTTGAATTATTTCAGTACAGCTAATGAACTTGATTGATTATAATATTTCATGGCAATTGTTTTAATATAACCCGCTTTATAAAATGTGAACGAATTTGTTCTTAGTTGTAGGAACTCATTTGTTGCAAGTATTTATATCTTGAATGAGATTGAAGAGAAGCTTTTGCAGGTATTCAAATGACATTCATTTTCTTATTGGTGTGACAATGTGAACAATGAATTTTCACACATTTTAATGACATTTGTATCAGTTTCTATAATTTTCATTCTATCTTCGCCATCATCATCTTCCTTCATGTACTTCAGGAAGATCCTTTTGCGTGTCAGTTGAGGTAAGTGATTTTATTTTTTACTTCGTTTTGTGATCTTGGTTTAATTCGGGTATTTGTTTGCTATATGAACATCCCATCTAAACTTCCTACATTTTTAATTGATATGGCCTGCACGATGCGAAACATGTTTGTGGTATGAACTTCAGTTTATCAATGAATTAATAGAAGATGAGTTTGACTTATATTATAGTTCCAATTACCTTAATATGTTAATCAGTTATTTCATTGATTCTTATTCCGTTGTGATTAGCTTCTCTTTACTTTTCATGTCAAAATTTTTTGCATGCAACTTTTAGAAACTAGCTATATGTTAACACAATTTATTAAAATAAGTATTCATATTTTTATGAATACTTATTATATTTGGCATGAGTACATATTTAATATAGGACTTTTAGAATTAATAATCTTCTAACATATATGATTACAAACATATATGTTCGATCTTCGGGATAGGTTTGTTTTTTAGATTTGATCCCATAAACCTTAACCTATAACCTGTGATGATTGCTTCTGTGAGGCTTATTGGTGAAAAATACGAGGAGCGTAGGAGTCACAACGAGAATTTGTTGTCTTAATTCACAAGGCTTATCTTAGATGTGAAGTAATATTTGGCAAACATGAATGATACTAACTCATGATTCACTGTTGTTAATTAAAAGTTGAGCAGAAATAAGTTATCTTGATAGATCTTGGATGTATAGATGATTAACACCTAATGGTTACATTAATCTTGAATTTGTTGCCAGAGCTGATGCTTTTATTCATTATGCATATTCTTAACCTGTATATATGGATGGATGTCTATGTAAAAAGTGCAAACACAAATGTTTCCTTCCTATTGATGAGGTTAATGGGAATTTGCTGAGAAAATGGTTTGTCCCCAATTATTTTGAGTAGACACGACATGGGGAACCCAACATTTGTAGCACTTCAAGGGGTAATCATGTAGAGTCGTCTGCCAACTTCAATGAGTTTGAAAGGTGGATTCCATTTAGGACAAATTATGAGTCAGCTATTGAAAATTCATACATGCAAATAGTTTATGATGCAAGCGGTAATACCTTTGAGGAAAATATGGAAAATCTTGAAGTAAAACCTAACCTACATGCAAAACAGTTTCTTGACTTACTACAATTAGCAGACCAAGAGTCAGATTATGAGACAATGACCTAATTGTCTTCAATTGTTTGAATATTGAACATAAAGTATGAAGGACATATTTTGGATCGTAGTTTTGATAAAATTTTTGAGTGGTATAATGAATCATTACCTCTTAATCAATCAATGATTGATAGTTTTTACAATATGAAGAAACTTATTAGGGGTCTTGATTTGCCTATTGAGAAGATTAATTGTTGCAAAATGGGATGTATGTTGTATTAGGGAGATGATATGGAATTACAAGAGTGCAAATTTTGTGGTCAACCAAGGTTCAAGCCTAGAAAATGTTCAATGAAATAGAAATTAGTACCCTGGAAGTGGATGTATTATTTCCCGCTAACTTCGAGACTTCAAAGACTATATGCTTCTGATGCTACTGCATCTCACATGAGATGGCATAATGAATATGAATAGGAAGACGAAATAATGAGTCATCCTTCAAATGCACTGGCATAGAAACATTTCAATGACACCTATCTTAAATTTGCAGCTGAAAGTCGAAATATAAGGTTGGGATTGTCGACGGATGCATTCCAATCTTTTAGGCAATCTGGCTAAAAATATTCATCATGGTCAATCATAATAACTGCTTATAATTTGCCTCCATGGATGTGTATGAAGGACACATATATATTCTTGACAGTGATTGTGCAAGCCCTTCAAATCCAAAGCATAAATTTGATATTTTCTTACAACCATTGATATCAGAATTGTAGCATTTTTGGGAATATGGTGTTTAGATATATGATGTGTCTCTAAAACATAATTTTGTTTTGAGAGTGGCATTGATGCGGATCATTGGTGATTTTTCAGCATATGCCACATTGTCTGGATGGAACATAATAAGAAAACTGGCTTGTCCTTGTTGTGGCAATGATTCTGATGCCTTTTATCTTCCAAACGGGGGCAAAGTTTGTTGGTTTGACAATCACAAGAAATTTCTTCCTCCAGATCATCCATTTAGACGCAATAAATAAAAGTTCATTAAGAATCGGATGGTAAAAACACCTACTCCCCCTTACAAAGCTGGTGAAGAGATTTTGCTGGAGCTTAATCAATTAGGCTTGCTGAAAGTTAAAGAATTTGAAGTTGATGAAGTTAATACAAAGCATTAGTAAAAACTTTGGTTGGAGAAAACGAAGCATCTTTTGAGATTTGCCATATTGGAAAACTAATTTGATATGTCATATTCTAGATGTGATGCATATTGAAATATTTTTTTGACAACTTGTTCAGTACCATATTGAACATTGAAGGGAGAACAAAAGACAATGCAAAATCACGAGTAGATTTGCAACTTTTTTGTAGAAGGAATGAGTTACATAAGGATCTTTGCATCGGTAAATATCTGAAAGCATGTTACACTTTGGACAAAAAATAAAAGGAAATATTATATGAATGGTTAAAAAAGTCTAAAGTTTCCGGATGTTTATGTGTCAAAATTGGCAAGATGTGTGGACATGAGGAAGTACAAATTATTTGGGTTGAAAAGTCATGATTGTCATGTCCTTATACAAAGGCTAACTCCAATTGCATTTTGAGAGTTGCTACTTAATAAGGTTTAGGAAGTGATAACAAAAGTAAGTCTATTTTCTAAAAGTTTAACGTCATCTGAAATCAAGTTCACTGAAATGGAAATACTAGAAAGGGAGATTCCCACAATTTTGTGCAAGTTAGAAGGAATTCTTCCTTTAAGCTTCTCTAATTGTATGGAGCATTTACCTGTTGATAGGCTTCGCAAGTGTATGGGTTTAGTTGCAGCAATCAAGTGTTGATCCACAAGGACTAAGTCAAAGTACTAAATTTATACCTTCTAAATTTGTTAAGCAATCAAATATGAACATTCAATTGTTAAAGAAGTATTAATGCACGATTTACAGAATTTGAGCTAATATTCTAGGAATTCATCTCAACAAAGAAATCATGTAATCTTTATGAAATAAAATATTGATCCAAGTACATTAACCCACTCTTATCAATTAGTTATTTAGAAGTAATTAACGCGTTGATTCCAATTTTTAAACCAGTTTCCTAAGCCAAAAATCAAATCCAACCTAATGAACACAGTAGTTAATCTGAAATACTCCTAATGAAGAATTCTATTTCTAGATATTCTTTCAATTAAGTCTAATCTAGCAATTCAGACATTAAACATCACTTTTCAGTACTTAGTTTAACATCTATCATTATTCAATAAGAACCCTTAGATTAGAAAGATCAAATCAATATTAGACAAAATTACTTTACTGAAATCAAGTCAACATTGAATTTAAAAGTAAAGGCATAAGGTTTAATACATAAATCCCTATATGAAACAAACATCCTAGAATAAGAAAATTTACATATTCATAACTGAATTCAACCTAAAAGTGAAAATTATAAAAATGAACATTGAAGATAAATAATAAATGGAAAGAGGAGGAAAAGGAACTCCAATTGCTTATTGAATCTTGATCTCTCAATCTCCAAGCTTTTCTTCTTCTTTGATTGCTCTTTGTTTTTCTCCTCCTTCTTGAATCCCACTGTTCAACTCCCTCCAGAAAAAATATCCCCCTGGTCTCTCAAAAACTACCTTTTAATCACTGAAAATTGTCACGAAAAACTGTCATACACGGACTGTGTGAATTTACATGGTTAGACCATGTAACTTTCGAGTTTGGTTGTGTGTTCTCGCTCGAAAGACACGGTCCGTGTAAATCTACATGGTCAGACCGTGTGACTTTCAGATCTTTAACTTTAAACTTCTACTTTACATGGGCTGTGTGTTTGCACACGAGTAGATCGTGTATTCCTTAGGTTTGCTTCATTATCTTCCCAAAACACCTGCAAATACCAAGAACAAAGGAGCAATACCATATTCACATAACTAAAGGCAATTTAACATCATTCAATGTAAAAACAATGAAAAAATAGAGCTAAAATATATCAAGAACAACAACTTATCACTTACCTTTCAAATGGATACATCTATCGATATTGAACTGGTCCGGCTAGTTTTGCCTTGTGTGCTAAATGCATAGGTAGATGTCCCATACAGTCAAAGAAGCTTGGAGCAAAATCTATTCTAACTTGCATAGAGTTATTGGAATTTCCTTTTCGAGTTTTTCCATGTTCGCCAACTTAAATTCAAATGATGTTAAACATTTGAAAAACATACTTAATCTTGTTATTATTTCCCAAACCTTATTTGGTAGTAACTCCCGAAATGCAATTGGAATTAGCCTTTGCATAAACACATGTCAGTCATGACTTTTCATTCCAAATAGTTTGTACTTCTTCAGGTCCACACACCTAGCAAAGTTTGAAACAAAGCCATTTGGAAACTTCAGAATTTTCAACCATTCACATAAAAGCTCCTTTTGTTTTTTGTCCAAAGTGTAACATGCTTTCAGATATTTACTGGTGTGAAGATCTTTATGCAATTTATTCCTTCTACAAAAAAGTTGCAAATCAACTCGTGATTTTGCATTGTATTTTGTCCTCCCTTCAATGTTCATAATGGTATTGAACAAGTTATCAAAAATATTTTTCTCAATATGCATAACGTCTAGATTATGACGTATCAAATTTGTTTTCCAATATGGCAAATCGCAATATATGCTTCGTTTTCTCCAACCAAAGTTTTGACTAATGCTTATATTTACTTCATCGACTTCAAATTTTATTACTTTCAGCAAGCCTAATTCCTCAATCTCGTGCAAAATCTCTTCACTAACTTTTATAGGAGGAGGAGGTGTTTTGAAACATTCTAAACCAAACGACGTCGTGTTGATGTTCTGGCTCCATGAACAAAATGACATTGGATCTACTCCATCATGCATCCCGTCGCTGTGTCATTCGTCCAACTCAAGTCCCCTTCTGTTGTCTGCGTGTTCTCCGTCGAGCTGGTATGCCTCCGGCCGTTGTCGTCATTTTCTTCGACAGTTTTGGTCAAGGTATTCTCCTCTTCTCCATGCTCTCCTCTACTATGGAAATCACCGTGTCCGTGGTTGATTTTTTTGCTTGATTTAGAGTATGTTTCATCATTAAGTTGGTTGCATTTATTTTAGTTGTTAATGGGTGATTCTTTATCGACGGCCTGTGTTATTGCTAGAGAATCATAGAAAAAGATTGGGATTTTGTGTTGAGATAGGGATGAATTTACCATACATACCAAGTGTTTGATGAAAGTATCATAATGCTCTAATTATACACAAAGATGTTTTATAATGCATTTTTCCTTTAAACTTAATATGTATCTCAACTTTAGATATCCAAAATTAGCAACTAAGTTTTCACGGGAGATTTTTCAATTTAATTAATGTTGAATATGAATTTATAACATAAAATCACATCTTTGTCTTTATTTGACTTTAAAGGACATATAATTTTTTAATGCATGGATTGTTTAAATTAAATTGATTGTTGTAGTATGAATCGTGTTAGTGAATATGGCATCTTAATATACAATGTCGTGAGCATTTTAATATACAATGTCTCTTTTGTTTAATAATGTTGTGAACAATTTACTTTACAATTTCTCTTTTGTTTATGTAATATATAATGAAAGCTATGTGCAATGTCATTGTTATTTGAAATTTCATTTATTATATTTGGAATAAAATTTTATGAAATTATATGCTATATGCTACAACTTTCAATATTTGAATTACAAACAAGTTTGTGTCTTTATTAAATTGAAACAATAAAGAATTAATTAATTTAAAAAATAATATTCACACATTTAATATTCAATACAATTACTCATATAATTTATTTATTATGTAGTCAATCATAAATATTATTTACTAGTGAACTTAGCGATATAAGACATTAACTACCTGCCAACAATTTGTATTCTTATTCATCAAGTCTTCAAGCACCTTTATGTAACTCATTTCACAAAAAGATTTTCAATACAGAGAGAGTTGGAGGATTATGCCTTTGTAACTATTGTTAGAGTTTATAAATAGTTAGCACTTGAATTGTTTACTTGAACGTTTTTGTTGTTCATTTTTTGGAATTGGGTTAACACATTTGTTTTCTTAAACTTTTATCTTTAAAAAAATTTAAACATTAGAGAATCAACAAGGATGAGTTAAATTGTGTAAATTCAATTATTATGAGTTCAATTATTAATGTTCTTTATCCTTTTAGTTTAAGGTTCTTTGTTTCTTCTAATGGCTTAATTGAGTCTAATCAATTTCATAATTAGTTCACTAGCAAGAGTTTCACAATTAATTCATCATCCATCATCGTCTATTATTTTTCTGTCTGGGTGAGTTGTAAAAAACTAGTATGTTTATTGCTAGTAGGATTAAGAAAAATGTGAAAATGTGAAATATAAAATTATCGAAAATCAATAAGAAAAGTACCAATTTATGCAAAAATTTGATATTATCTGGAAAGGAGAATGCAAGTGTTGTTACAAAAACTTCATTGAAAGTCGAGAGGTACATTTGTTTGAATGAAATGTGGCAAAATCAACTTTCTTATAGTTAAAGGAATTAGTATCAAGAATTGTTTTTACAAATGTGAACAATTCTTTGCATTAGACCATAGACTAAATAACTTTAAAGTGAGAGTAATCGTTATACACTTGAAAGAGCAAGCCCAAGAGTGATAGTATTATTGAAAAATACACTCAATTGCATATTTAATGAAGAGTACAAATAAATGAGAGTGGTAAGGTAACATCAGGGGAGACCTATACAAATATTGATTGATAATGGGACTATATATAAGTTCTTAGATGAATCATTTGTCAAGAGAGGTAGTAGAGAAATTGAAGAGGTGCCTTCCTTTCAAATCACAGTAGGGGGAGGACTTAAAACTAAGTTGTCACCAATGTTACAAAGGGTTCACATAGAGCATGTGAGATACACAATTCTTAATTCCAAGGGTTTATGTGGAGCATGTAAGACATACAATTCATATTTGATGCACTAATCATCACCTCGGGAGGGTATGATATGGTGCTTGAGGTATATTAAATAATATGCTATATGATTCTAAAACTTGCACGATGAATTTTAAATGGGAGAATCGCTTGGTGACCTTAATAGAAAATACTAGCAACAAGGTCAAGATGATCTTTAATGAAAACTTTAATAAGATTCTTAAAGGTTCAAGGAATGGTGATCTACAACTTACATACCTAATGGAGTATCATATGCAACAAATTAAATTTGAGAAACAACTAAATGCATTCAATAAATTAAATTATTATTGGCTAAGTTCAGAGAAAGTTTCTAAGAACCTACCCAATTGCCTTATGGTGGACTTCATGTTATGCCCCTTTGGTTATTTTGAAGAGCCAAAGGATACAATTGAGAAAGTAGTTAAGAAATTGATAAGTAGTGGGCTTTGGCAATTAATATCTATAAGACATGATGGACCTTAAAGAGGTCACTCAAGAATCACAAATAGTATTAAGAGGATGTAAAACTAATTCGTAAGCTTAAACAGAGATGTTTAAAGTTATATGAAGATATGCTTCATAAGAATAAGTACGAGAATGTCATGTGTCCAAGGAAGTTACAACCATATCTATACAAGAGGGATGGTGGATAGAGTTCAGTATTAATTTTGTTGAAGAATAAATTTAGAATCGAATACTCTTATTTTATAGTTATTAAATATTCATACACAAATTCAGAAATAGTAAAAGTATTCATCAACTATAGATAAACAGAAGCAATTAGTAAGATTTTCAAAACTTATTTACGATATTAATGCAGATACATACCAAAGAGACGGTGTAAGTGGATTTATTTAACAAAATTGTGGTATAATACCATGCATCATGCATTTAAGATTTTTGATGGCTATTTTCCTCTCATGTATGTCCTTTATTTTGTTGGAGACTCTCTAAACTTGACGATAGATCAAGATATGAAAGATTGGGAAACACCTCTTGTGATCGCAAAATTTTATTTTAGGAGAGCTCCGAATGAGAAAAGAGGTGAATAAAACAAGATCAAACAGGAAGTTTGAAGTAGGACAATAAGCATTGCTAAAGGTCCAATCGTTCAGACAACACTCTTTATAGAAGAGAGTTGATTGTAAACTTTCTCTCTTCTGTTTGATAGCTCATACCAGATGATAGAAAAGATGGGCAAGATAGGCTACAAGTTTCAAATTACTTGTAACATTCTCGGTAGATCAGACATTCCATGTCTCACAATTTAAGAAATATGTTTCAGAACGAGAGCCGATAACAGCAAAGTTATAAAGCCCCAATAGTTTTTTTGGATCGCAGAATGGTTAAATACCATAACACGGCGGTGATGCAACCACTGATGCAATAAGAGAAACTAAGGAGATAAAAGCTATAATGTGCTTTTCCTTAATGAAGTGTATGAACAAAATGCTTTGTTTCACCGTTAACAGACCATAACAAACGTTAGATACGTGGATTAATCGTAGAAAATATGGTAAGAGTCTACTTACTAGATATTGCCTGAGAATTGTAATTGCAGTGCAATATCTCCTTCATGGATGTTCTTTTACGACATACGATCAAAGAATCATTTTATTTGCAGAAAAGAATGGTTGTTTTTTTCCAATATGCAACTTCCTAAGCTCTACACGACCGTACTAACCCACACCACCTTCACCTAGAACAACTATGATGATTCTGATCCTGATCTTATGGACTCAAGTACCTGAACAACCTCAGCCATGCTTGGTCTTCTTGAAGGGACATCGTTTGTACAGATTAGCCCCAGTTTCATAACTTGTATCAATTCGGTCTCTGAAAAGCCCCGCAAACTTCTGTCAAAACAATCTGAAGCAGAGCCAGTCTCCAACAACCGGTGAACATATTCACACAAAACTACCACCTCATTTACTGTTGGACTCTCCACTGGTTTCCTCCCAGTAACCAGCTCCAACAGAATCACTCCAAAGCTGTATACATCACATTTCTCACTCAGTCTCAGGCTTTGAGCCAACTCTGGTGCAACATACCCTACTGCATTATGGAATTTGGTTAACCCATAATTATCCAAAATAGGAAGTAACTTGCCCAACCCATAGTCAGACAACTTGGCCTCATAACTTTCATCTAAGAGTATGTTGGTGGATTTGATGTTGAGATGGAGTATTGGAGGCCTACAATCATGGTGAAGATAGGAAAGAGCCCTAGCTGTTCCTAGAGCGACTTGAAACCTTCTAGACCAATTTAGTTCACTGTTGCCAACCCCAGCACTGGTACCTGGAAAATTAAGTCCGTGTAGATTGTCATACAGATTACCATTCGGAACGAACTCCGACAAAATTAGCTGCATCGTTGGAGACCAATAGTAACCTTGAAATGCAACCAAATTGGGATGTCTAAGGTTACCTAGACGTCCAATTTCTTGCTCAAATTCATCTTGACTTCTAATTCGACCAAGTGTCTCAAGCTTTTTCACTGCAATTGAGATCCCACCTTCAAAATTAGTTCTGTAGACTGTTCCAATGGACCCACCACCTATCATACATTCCTTGTCAAGCAATGCTTTGGTGCCTGAAATCCAATCTTCATATTTTGTGGGCAAACTCTTGCTGAATAGAACTAGCTTCCCAATTATAACACTTGAATCTGTTGAACCCATCGGTGTGCTCTCAACAACCAATGTTGCATCATCTTGCTTCCTGCTGCGTGCCCTGATGTTCATGAATGATACCACACAAACCCCAATAAGGATCAGTACAGCAGCAACAATTGCCACGATGACAGAATTACTAAGCACCTTGTTCTTCTTGGAAGCAGTGGTTGTTCGATTCCTAACTTCTGAACAAGAAAGTTTCAAAGGGGGACCACAGAGTCCAGGATTGTCAAGAAATGCAGATGCACCAAATGCCTGGATTCTTGATAACAAAGGAATGGCACCCGAAAGATTGTTGGAGGAGAGATTCAAATGTGTTAAGTTTGCCAAGTTTCCAAGGGAATATGGGATCCCTCCAGAAAGTAAATTTTGTGATAAATCCAGAAGTTGAAGTCGTGACAAGTTTCCTAAAGACTGTGGAATGCTACCTTTGAGCTGGTTGCTGTGTAGATCAAGGGCTTCCAAGGAAGTCATATTGTAAAGCGTATCAGGAATTTCTCCATCTAAATTATTATGAGAAACATTCCTGCATCAGCAGATCAGACAGTAAGACAAGTGTGTTAAGATTAAGCATGTTATTAAACTCTAGACACTTGAAGAAGTTGTTAAGACTCACAGCTCTTGAAGAAACATGCAATTGCTTATGGCTTTAGGAATTTCACCGACAAGATTGAGATCGTGTAAATCCAATACAAGAAGTAGCTCAATCCCTCCAAGCTCTGCGGGGATTGTCCCATCTATTAAATTGTTGCCCAATTTGAGAACCAAAAGCATCTTCAATTCCCCAACTGCAACTGGTATACTCCCATTTAGCCTGTTAAACCCCAAGTTCAAGACTTTAAGATTTTTGCAGCTGGTAATGCTTAATGGGATCTCGCCTTTCAAATCATTACCTGAAGCATCAAAGAATTCCAATCCCTCACTGCAAGTTCCAGTTCCTGGTATCTCCCCTTGAAACCAGTTATAAGATACATTGAAATAGCTCATGTTTTGCAATCCAACAACCTCAAATGGAGCCAATCCTGTAAACGCATTGCTGCCGAGATCTAAAAAACTCAACCTCTGGCAATTTGGAATCTTATCCTGAACATTCCCAGTCAGCATATTACTCCTCAAGGACAGATAACGTAAAACAGGAAGTTCACAAATTCGGGGCGGCAATTCACCGATGAGATTATTAAAAGAGAAATCAAATCCTTCAAGCCTGGAACAGTTCACAATTGAACTAGGAATTTGACCAGAAAGAATGTTACGAGAAAGAGAAACGAACTTAGTCTTGTAACAAAACTTGAACAAAGCAGAGGGAATCTCTCCACTATAACCGTTCCTTGACAGATCAAGAAATCTTATATTTGGTAAGTTGCCGATGAAATCTGGGATTGAACCAGATAAAGCATTAGAGCTCAAATTTATCTTCCACAATGTGCTTAGTTCTGCGTATTCTTCTGGAATATTACCAGTAAATCGATTTCCATATAATGTCAAGATTCTTAAAGACCTCAAACCTGATAGGGCTGGTGGCAGAACCCCATATAGGCTAGCGTTCCACAGAACAATCTTCTCCACAAATCCAAGAGAGTTGCAAAACACACCGCTGTACTCACAAGGGTTGCCACTTGGAACCCATGTAGCCAAGCTATTGTAGGGATCACTAATGGCTGCCCTGAACTGCAACAAGATCTCCTGCTCAGTAGCCGGGGAGACGCTGGTAGGGAATCCAAGAAAGTAAGAGATTAGGAGCAAAACAGCATGAGAAAGACAAAATTGGTAAAATCTTCTCATGCTCGCTGTACACTTGCTGTACAATGAATCCACCTATTTGGCATTATCAATACTGGATCCAACAGAGGATCTGGGTCAGTTTCCCCCTTCAGTTGAGAGGGGGAATTTGGAACTTTAGAACAAAAAATACAAAAACAGAATCATATAACCGAAGTAGCACCATTTTCAACTCTTGTTAACACTGAAATTAAAGAAGCTCCTAAAATTGCCAACTCATTAACACATAAAACAAGGGGAAAATATGACCAACCCTTTTGTTTACTACACAAAACAAGGCGTCTGGGACGTCTCACGTTTGTGGGGTTGAGTAAAGAAAAGAACTTTAAAGAGAGGCAGAGAAGCATGGGAGGTGATGCAATGAAAACAGTTGAAAAATGGTGGAATGGGTAGTGACCGCTGAGAAATGCCTTGGCTGGAAAGGAAACAGTTGAGTCAATTTAATAACTCCGCTTTAACAAGACCATTCTCTCTCTCTCTCTCTCTACACGCATACATAGTTTAGTTGCCACCAACTGAAGATGAAACCACGTGCATGCCCATTTCTCTGTCTTCCTGTACGCGATAACATCTAAGAATCACCTTCCGGTTATAAAATGCATTTATTCCTTCTCACCAACAATTGGCCCTCTTAGTCATTGTCTCATTATTGCGAGAACAGACCAAAAAATATAGAAGAAGAAGAACAAGAAGAAGCTGCTAAAGAGCAAAGGAGGAGAAAAAAGTAAAGCTAGAAAAGAAGAAAAGATGGTCCATAAATATGTGGGTTAGACTTGTCTGTACTTGAGTTGTTGACTAGTTCTTTCTCTGCTGGATTCAGAATTTAGAGGGCATTGAAGTGTAACTCCATTGTTTTTTTATATATCTGATGGGACGTCAAATTTGTATTCTTTCTACTTATTTTATTGGTATATTGTTCGTTTCTTAATCGTTTAGCCGTCAGTCGTATGTTCCCTTCCCAACACAAACAGGAAGTAACGGTATATGGTATTTGCCATTTGGTGCTGCTTTTATACCTTTTAGTGTGATCCATCTCAAGTTCTTTGAAAGCTTCCAGCACCCTGCCCTTTGTGTTACGGCTATGAGCAGGTACGGAGTCAGATTCAACTCTAAGGGGGGGCCGGGGGCTAACATCTAAATGCAAAAAAATAATACAATTATATAATATTATTAATAAATAATCAAAATGCAACACGTCGTTCTTTTAGATCACGAAAATCATCTATCAATAAATCTGTACTAACTGTTTCAACAATTTCTCTTTCAATAAACAC
>JAOTIZ010000202.1:32387175-32397682 GCA_027123425.1 Erythroxylum panamense
ATTTTTAAGTTTTATTTAATTTATAATTATTATTAGTAATAAAATATTTATTATTATTTTAAAAACTTTGAAAAAAATGGGGGAAGGAGAGGAGGGAGATTTTGAAAATTTTGTAAAAAAGCCCCTCAAATTTTTAAAATTTTCGATACTGGCTGGTACAGTCGAAATCGACTGATACCGACCGGTATTTAAAACCGGTACTAAAATTTAAAATTTTGTAACGGTTTTGAGCCGGTGAACGGAATTCAAAACAATGGTTCTGACATATTAACAAAGGTGGTTGTTAAAAGTAAGCTTGAGCTTTGTAGTAAGCTCACCAGGATGGCTTTCAAATAATAAGTAGGGTGGTTGATTTCTACTCTGGAATAGGCTAGAGGGGGAGATTGTTGTGGGTCCAAACCCATCTTATGGATGTTTTAGCTAACTAATTCCACTAAATTTAGACTTTAAAAGTCTTATTTATCGTATTCAATGTCTCAAATTTTGTATCATACTAACCAGTACTAGCAGTATAAAATTGAAGGATTTCCTATCGATCTGTGGTATCGGTTGGTATCAAATAGTATTTGAAATATAGGTCAAATATCGGTCGATATTGTAAAATTTAAAAACCTTAGGGACTTAAATGTAAAAATAATAATCCTAACCTAACTACAAAATCAAACGTAGAAGCAAAAGTATACAACCAATTAATAGTCACCCACCCCAAACCATTTGGAGTCTCCAAATCTAGGCAACCGTAGCCATTGCAACTTCCTACCCCCTCACACCCCACTAGTAGCCAACAGCTCGCCACTTGCCATTACTAGCTAGCTCCTCTCCTTCGCCTATTGTCTCACGCATGTCACCAGTCGCAACCCTGTTGTGTTATATTGCATTATTGTGTTCTAAAATTGCAATGTTATGACTTGTGACTATTCACTCGATGTAGAGAGTCGAATGTAAATGAAATTAATACATTTTTATAATTTCTTAACAATTATACCTTAATTACTAATGTAAACATTGCTTCCTAATAGGACTAAATACAACAAAATATTCAGCGACAGTCTCAGGAGGAACAATCTGTAGACGAGACTCAAACATATGTTGATGTCGTGGGTGGTAGGGACTGTCGTGGAAGAATATTCGGCCTAGATTCATATATGAGCACCTGTTATTCGCGCTCTTTCCTGTCCAGTACAGCAACATCTACTCGGCCATCGCAAAGTAATGAAGTATTCGAGCTCCGGGCCACAGTGGACACATTAAGGGAGCAGATAGTTAATCAACATATGGAGCATATGGAGCAAATAGCTAAGATGAGAGAGAAGATGAGAGAGAAGATGAGAGAGGAGATGAGAGAGAAGATGAGAGAGGAGATGGAGCATCAAAGATCAGAGAGTCGATAGAGCAGTTGAAGCAAGCAACTAAGATAAGAGAGGAGATGGAGCGGCTTGTTAAGATGAGAGCGGAGGTGAAACAGATGACTAAGATGAGAGAGCAAATGGAGCAGATGGCTCAGCTTAGGCAGGAGATGGAACAGTTAAAGGGGAGGCTTAACAGTTCAGAGTATCTACGATCACCATGACATTAGCTCATCCTTGTCATTTGTTTTCAATTAAAAACATAAGATTTGTTCATTGTTAAGTTTCTATTATTAAATTAAATACTTTATACGTTATATTATTAATTAATTTTCTCTTTAATCAAATTATATATGCAAATTAATATTTTATGAACAAATAATTGGTAACTCTTAACATTATGCATTTATAACAACAACATAACATTGGAATTTAATAAAAAAAATATAACCAATTTTTACCAACGGACAAATATTCTGTCGGAAATTTTGTAGAGATTTACCGATGGTAAGCAGCACTGTCAATTAATTGGTTGAGGTTTTTTAGGTTATTACCTCCGGTTCACTGACAGAAATTAATCCGTTGCTAAATCTCACCGACGGAAATTAACTAAATATATTCCGTCATTAAATTCTTTCCGACGATGAATTATCGTCGTTAATACCGTTTGTAAAATACTGACGGAAAATGACGGTCGGTAAGTTTAACTACGGCCACTTTAGCGATCAATTTCTCGGCCACCAAATTCTGTCGGTAATATTAATTACCGATGAAATTTTTCCATTTACAGGCGGAATTTTCCATCGATAAATAATTATATTCTTGTAGTGACTTGATATTCATCCTTATTGGATGCTCTTGTATTCATTGAGAACACTACTGTTTAGCCTTTTGTGGCAAAAATATATTCATTATTTTGAAAAAAAAAATCATTGCCCAACAATTACTTCTTTCAATAATAACAGGAGACCTTTATTATAGTGAAAAAAAATGTCAACCATCATAACATGAAAAGAATTATGTTTGAGAATTTAAACTGTATTAGTTAAAATGATGATAAATCAAATGATGGTGACGAAGCTCAAGATAAGGAAACATTGTGATAAATTAAAACATTTAGAAAAATGAAAAGAAAAGTAGACTCCATGGCCGAATGTCATTCTAAATATTTCATTACATAACATTTAGAATGTGTAAAACGTGGAGGTTGAATGCATGTCCTTCCCCTTATTCCAAAAAGTTGATCCCCAACTTCAAGGGCCCCCAGTCGCAGGCTCGACCACCGTTGGAGGATTGAATCACGGTTTGATCTTGGTCAATCCCCTAACAGAGCGGTCCATTACCTCCCGATGTTGCTAGGAGTCGAACCTTAGACCTTGTTCCAAATGACTCTGTTAGTTTGCCAACCAAGCTACCCGTGCGGGCATGTCCTCCCCCTGATTTCACTTGAGATTGTCGGTCTTTCCCCTGTGGCTTTAGGCAAGAAGATAGGCTTTCACTCACCTGCAACTACTTCCTTCTTTCTCCAGCTGTCTGAATTGATACAATAACTCCCACATCCTCCAAATCTACTTCTTGCCCATTTTTTACAGATAGGAAGAAGCTTAGATATAATCATGATGTACCCACGTACCTTTCCCTCTACTTTTCACATCCTCCCTCAAACATCACCAGTTCACCACCAACCCGCCCCCGCCGGTCATATCATAATTCAAATTATGAAAATGATATATAAGCTTGTTTTTTTGTATAATTTTAATTGTTAATTGTAAAACAATAGTTATGATATGCAATTCAATCATATTAGGGCCAAGTTACATGTTATAATATGTAATTCAACACAAAAACTGTTAGGAAAAATAGATACACAGAGCATGACCCAATCTTGTAGAGTTCACGGTAGGTTGTGTGCAATGTGTGTCGTACGTATGAACGTACGAGAGAGAGAAAAAGAGGATAATCGTAGTTATACTCAATCACATGAAGATCTTAGCCCATGATCTAAACATAGATTCAATGGCAAAATCTCAAGGGTAGTAATTAATTTAAACTACAAACACACGACTCTAAACATATTTAATTATCAGCTTTACGTGTGATTAAAGCTTGCAATCACATCACATTACCAATTTCGGGAAATGCTTCCAGTCAATTATATATCTGAGCTTCGATTACGTATTTAAACATAGCAGCTTTAACTAGTCCAAGGAAAAGGATCAAAATGGCAATTGAGTAAATACTTAACAGAGTTGGGGTAATTTCATTTTCGTACACTGAACGCATTGGAAGTATCGGCTCAAGGGACCAGTTGGCCAACTCATTTACAAAGACTTATCACTTGTGCATAACAGAGATACGAGTCCATTCCTTTTTTAATTGTTTGGAGAACATATCATAGCAGTTTAGAGACCAAACTTGCAAGCCGAACCAGCCTCGGAGAGGACACGCCCGAGGCCGAAAGGCTAAAACATTACTTTGCTTTCTACTTACGTCATAATCTTAGCTATTACACTTTTTACACCCACCGCTTGATCTATAGTGGTAATCATGGCTTCCTTATTGTGATCCAGTGGCGCCTTGGGGCATGATCTAACTGTTTGGACGAGATCACAAAATCCTCTGTCCAACTCAACTCGCAATAGATATATTAGCACCTAATCTCAAAGATTTTATTTCAGTTCAAGTGCTTCAGTTATCAATAATAAAGTATCATGTAATGGATACGCAGCGACCTCAACTAACGCTGTAGTTGCATGTATAAGCCTTGTGGTTGTGGGTCTCGTCTTGTACCCACTTTGACCAATTAGTGTCTAAATGCTTAAATTACGGTAACTTCTGACCGAGTAAACAAAGGGATCTCTGATCAAGTCCTCCTCAGAAGGTCCTACCAGAAAACGTGGAGTAGAAGGCCATTTGCGCTATTAGAAAACCATATATGGAAACCAGTCTAAATTCAAAGGTAAAATACTAGTCCACGATGAAAATATGCCTCGAGTGTCTCACGGAGAGATGTGCGGCGCCGCTGTATGGAATCCGCTCCCAACCCAGACACCCTGCAAAACTGTTTTCCAATTTACCGCCAAAGCGTCTTTTAGGTTTTAGCAGTCAAAAAGGCAAGAAACTGTGGTGTGGGCAGCATTTATGAGTTATGACAAGGGGTCCCGCAAATGATCGACGTCTGAGCTGTCATCCAACGCGTCCATGGTTCGTACATTACCCCTACAAAATGTAAGTCCCGTATCATGTTGAGAAATGGATTAGATCTTAAACGGTGCAGTCTAAATAATTATATTTTTTAATTTTCTAAAAATTAATATTACTAAAATTCTACCACATAAATCTTAACAAAATTTGAGTTGAAAGAATTTTATAACTGTTGCATAAAGGATTAGGTAAAGAATACTTAACTCTTTACTTTATTAGAGTTCAAGCCCATTTATAGTAAGTCTTAAATATTTTTAGTAATTTAATTAAAATTAAATTCTAATTAAAATTAAACTTTAATTATAAATTAGAATTACAAAAAACTTTAGTTAAATACCAGTTATTCCTAAATAAAATCAAATATATCACCTTAATCTTTATCTATTACATATATCATATTTAATCATCAAGTTTCTCAAATTTTATAATAAAGTTCAACTTGATTAAAATATCTTCGCTCTCTTGAACTCATTCTTTATGTGTGACCTATTATATTATCAAATATGTTGGCAATAAATATAAATTATAACCTTAAATCATATTTAGGGTTAAATAAATTAAACTCATTTAATTTATCTTTAATTATTTAATTAAACAATCTATATTTATAAATTAAGACTGACGTCTAGCAACACGTCATGACTTGCTAAACATTTAAGAATGTCAAAATAGTTTTGACTAACTTTTACATGCATGATCTTTCCGTATAATTCATTCATTTCATCATACAATGTTTTAATTAGATATTAAATATAGAATTAATGTCTACTTTATTTTGAGTCAAATCATATTGGTTCTTCATCATTAGCAATTGATTCAATTAATAATATTTGTAACATATTTACAGGACGTCATTTCACATTAGCCAAGGATTTTATGAATTAATACCAATCGAGAATAATGAAACATTCTTCCTAATTACCTTAGGATGATAAATCATATTTTGATCACTCAACTACCTCCATATAATTACTACTATATCCAATGATTATCGACTTAGTTAACCTTGACTAACATAAGTCATAAATAATATCATAACAATCTTTATACAAGAAAACTTTGAGAACATAAACCAAAAGATTTCTTATAAAATCATCACAATGAGAATTTTCATAGACATATAAGTAATGTTCTCAATGGATTTCTCACGTAAAGTCAGTTTAGTGAACTTGTTCTCTAACAAGTACCCACACATTTCTTTAAGTACCTCCATACTTTAGCCTATAGGATTGACTACTTCTTTCAAAAAGAAAAACATAACATGCGCTAGGTTTTATGTTCTATTAATGCCTAGCCTTAATAGAACAATAGCTATGAATAATTTAGGGATAATACATAAATGTAATATGAATCTCATAATTATAATCTCATCATAATCTCATTGCAATGTATAATTATTCTATGGACTTTATCCTATAAGCTAAATATATTCCAGATAGAGAATATATTTAAATTATTTTATTACTAAACTACAGTTAATTGATAGGTTGTGGGGAATAAATCAACAATCTCCCACTTACACTAAGCCAATCATTTAAGTATGTTATAATATATAACCATATGACTATCATACTACTGCTAGGATAATGATTTAATGAGAGAATTCTACAAGATTCTCTACAGTGAGCACTGCTTAAATCATATAACTTGCATCTTAATTATATATTTAGGCAATTTTTTCTTAATTAAGATCATAATTAAGAAAAAATTGCCTAAATATATCCTTGGATCTTTGATGAGACCGTAACTCCTTGTATATGCCCAATGACTTTAATGTTCTACAGTACATTACTATCTTGAACAATACAAGAAACTATGTCAAGTTCACTAAACTACTTATTAATCCAATTACTCATTTCCACTAAATGAAAAATGTATTACGACTTAATTAGCAACTATTGGTATGTTGGAACTATTCTGAATGATATTGTTCTAAGTAAACCTTAAATAGGATTTGCTTCTAAAGTTAAAATTTCCATATAACCTTAAACTCAAATGTTAAGTCATACATAGAATAATGGATATCCTCGATATTTCATAAGTATCAAATATCTTAAATACTAAACATCTTTAATACATTATTTATGTACTTGGACTTATAATAGATGAACAAATTATAGTTTATCTCTACAGATATAGTTCCCAGAATTAAGTTATTACCTTTTCATATCCAACAAGAGTTGTATTTGTCAACAATTGAAAATATGAATTATTGTTTTCTATGAGCAATATATCTCTACATAATCCCACTAAAGAGGACAATTATACTCCCACTAGCCTTCTTGCAGACAGGATAAAATTATATCTAAAACAAACTCCTTGAATTCATCATGTAAAATGAATTTTTCAATGGCTTGTATCCTTTTAACTATAGATCAAATGTATCAACAAAGGCATTAGTTCCAATTGGATATATTATTATGAGATGTGAACTTTGCTAATTTCATCATATTCCTACTACTTATCTGGGAGAACCATTCTCCTATAAGTATTCATTGAAACAAACAATTTGTTCAATAGGTCTATAAGATTATATTCAACCTTTTGGATATCTCGTAATATTTTATTATCCAATTTAGTTCTAAACTTAGTAAAGAATACATGTTTCAACTAAGCATCACATCCTTAACTCATTAACATTGACTCTTTCAAAGACTTAGCATTTCACATGAAATCTTGCTAATTGATTTAATTGTAGCTATTGAAGTTAAGTTCTTGTACTAGGCATAACTATAGAAGAAATAATATTGTATCATACAATATCTATTATTGTATATTCCTCTAGAATTTTATTATGAAGGTATTCACCAGAGAATCTCCAAAATTTTAAAAAATTCCACATCAATCTCATTGAAGTACTTTAACATTCTCAATGCTTAATTTCTACTTAGATTTAAATTATTTAAACTATTTAAGCTTTTTAAAATATTTAAATCAATATTTCATTTAACACTTATGACTACATAATAAAGTCGTTAGTAATCTAATGAAATATAGGTATCATCATTTTATGAATTGTTATTTTATCTAATACATCATATATATAAATTTAACAATTCAATATCATCATCTTCCTTTCATTAAAAGTTGATTTGGTTATTCTTCAACTTAACAAGTTTTACAAGTTTCATATGATTAATAATTAAAAGGATACATATATCCTTGTTTGTAACTTTATAATTCTCATTATGTTGATTTAACCAACATGGCATAAAAGGATAGCTCGGTTGTTCAAATTTTTATTCTTTTCATTTATGTTAAGTATAAGTCTCATTTGATCCAACACATACAAACTATTTTCATAAAATTAGATTAACTACTTTTACTCAATAATCTGTTTCTTATCGTGCATTCAACACTATAATCATTTTAAATCTGAAGTCAGTATCATGTACTCATAAGCATGAACTATAAATATATATGATCTCTATTATATTATGTATAGGCAAGAAAAGTCATGCAATCATTTCTTCTAACGATAACTATTATCATTCTATATCAAATTCCTTTAATTGTAATCCAAAATTGTGTTTTTAATAGGTTAAATTGAATGAAACAAATTTATCAGAGTACTATACCTTTCAACTCTACTTCATACAACCACTTGCATCTTGCTATCATGATCTTGACATACATCTTATATGTTGTCATCAAAGTTTATGAGACATTAGTCAACTCAAAATGTCAATACAATTTTGTCATCCATATGATTTTGACAAATATTTTTAAAACTTTAATACCAAATTCTCAATAAAGATTAATAGCAAAATTACATAACGTACATACAACTTTTCCTATCAAACTTTAAGAACTCTTCTCAAACATAACCTTTTTCCAAGAAATTTGGTTCACTGACTTAGTATCAAACTATACTAAATAAGACATATTTCACTCATAACAAAATATAAATATAAAAAAGCAATTAATTAATTATATATTATGCCTATCAAATGAGATTAGGACTTTAATAATTTATTTGATTACTCTCACTATTTTATTTGAAATAATAGGCCTCATTACTATTTGGAAAGATTACTTTAATTTCTCTAGTAGGCTAAGATCCTATTCAAATTTAGTTAATAAATTGAGAAACTTATTATTAATAAATAAAGAAACAATTTCTAAATAAATAGAATAATGATCCCTAAATAGATATAATCATAAATTTAATTTATCTCAATCAAATTGAAATAAAAAATTTAATTAAGAAACACTTTTGTTAATTACTTAAGAAAATAATTTTCTTAATTTTAAAAAGTCTAATTGGTTAATTTCAATCTAATTGAAACTAATTAATTATGATTTTAGAAACTACTTTTTACAATTTAATTAAAAATCAATAAATTATTCATCTTAATCATATTAAGCCAAATAATTACTTTACTTTTGAAATTGAATTTTAATTTTTAGACAATTTTAAAATTTTTGTTTGGTAATATGTCTTGCAGTACTTTATTCTAAATTAAAGATAACTTTATTTATCTTTGGATTACTTTAATCCAATAGACAAACAAACCTTATTCCAATAGTAGAATAAGTTTATCTTTATTTCCAAACAACTCTTGTCCACATTACAAAACACTCATTTATTTTAGTCCTATAATCAGTGATATGAATACTAATACGTACCGTACCAGACTAAAATCGGTACGAAATAAAGGGTCGGTGTACTGGTTTAAATATCGGTCGGTACTGGCCTGTTTCAGATGGTACCGGTCGGTATTTTGAATACCGGTCAAATATTAGCCAGTACCAAAAAAAATTTAAAATCTCCCACCCTCCCTCCTACCTCTCCTTTCTCCCTTTTTTTTTCAAAGTTTTTTAATTAGATATTTTATTTACTTCAACTTTTATAATTATTGTGAATTTTTAATTTTTGTTTTTAAAATAATAATAAATATTTTTATTACTAATAATAACTATAAATTAAATAAAACTTAAAATAAATTATTTTAATTTTTATTTATTTTAATATTTTATATAATATTTATTAATAAAGTATTAATAAAATTTTTAAATAAATAATTTAAAATTATTACTTATAAACTAATATTTATTTTATTTTGGGTTTGTTATTGTTTATAGGTGTCTAATGCTTAATGAAAATGTTTTATATATTATTTATAAGTTAAACATTTTCAATTCAATTCCAAATTGAATTACAAGGCTTTAAGAGTTCTAATATGAACTTTTTAGATTTTTAGGTTTGTAATATGAACTTTTCATATATTAGTGTTCATATTTAAGACGTAAACATTTTGCTATTCAATTCAAAATTTATAATTGATAATAATCAAATTATAGAATTAAAGTCGACTTTGATGCTAATGTTGAAAATTTGGCTTGGATCTGATCCTGCTGTGTAACGAAATAACTATAAAATTTTTTCGTTTGTTTTTTCGAAAGCCAATATCACTAAACTTTTTAAAAATGATTAACACATGAATCATAATAAAATTTGACTCTTAATTTATACCTTATTTTTAAGCTTAATTCTTTTTCTTGTTGTATCCCTGGAATTGTTTCCTAAGCAGGCTCATCTCAATCACTATAGCTACACAAATATCCGACCTCTCTGATGGTTTCCACAAAATGAGTTGAGAAAACTTTACAATTATTATAAAGAGGGTTAGGCAAGGAGTGTTAGCTTTATTAGAATTTAAGTATGTTTATAATACATTTTAGATATTTTACTAATTTAATTAACATTACAAATAGTTCTAATTAAACATCAGTTATACCTAAATAAAATCCAATATCTTATATTGATCTTTATTTATTAAATATCTCATATTTAGTTGTAAAGTTTCTTAAACTTTACAATGAAATGCAACTTGATTAAAATATCTTTACTCTCTTTAACCCATTATTTATATGTGACTATTAGGTTTCTAAATATATTGACAATGGATATAAATTATAACCCTAAATCATATTTAGGATTAGATAAATTAAAC
>JAOTIZ010000202.1:32400840-32412465 GCA_027123425.1 Erythroxylum panamense
TAACGGACATGGGTTTCCCAAAACCCCTTCAACCTTCTCCAATGCTTCCAACAATCATCCTAACACTATATACACTTATAATCTTCACAAAATTTACTTATTCAAAAGCCTACACACTTCATCCAAACAACAAATTTAATTCACAAATTTCTCAAATCTCAACTTAATTGGTTCTTCAAAACCTCAAATTTCAAACATGCATCAAAGCTATCACAATCACAAATCTTATGCAACATCATAACTTGCATTAATCATAACTCTTAACTCCAATCTCGAAAACTTGCATACTTGGTATCGTTGTAAAGATAAAAGAACAAGTTACAACTTCGAAGAAGGCAACTTTAGCCAATTCTATTTCAATTATTCCAGAATTTCCCTCAAATCAGCATACACATTTTTATCCTCATACAAAACTTAACATTCATCCTAACTTCACTTCTTCTATTTCAAACTCATTCAAACAATTCAATTTGCCATTGAAATTTATTCAACACTCAACCTCAATTCATATGATTTCTTACATTCAATAGTATCTTGTCATTCACTAAGTTCCTCTCTTGCTTTTTCCTAATATCTTACATATATAACATAACCATGGTTCATGCCTAAGGTTTCTCAACTCATCAACCACGCATAATTCACATTCCAATATCAAAATCATCTATAACACAAACTATATACAAAAACACTCATTTACTTTCATTTTCATATTTCAAATTTTCACTCAAAGTTCGGGGTCCAACAAGTAGTTTGTGAAGTGAAGAAAGAAAAGTCTTACTTAATGAGAATACTTTATTAGGTTTATTTAAAAATTATGTAATTTGATTGATTATTCAAACATAATTAATACGAATATATATGGTAGAATTTTGGCAATGATGATCACAATCAGAAAATGTCAACCCCTCTCCTCTTCAATCGTCATGCATGGGAAGGGATTAACATAGTTTTCTGCTACATATAATTTAAGATTTCCAGAAAACTAGGATTAATATCATTTACATGTATGTATATTACTTGAACATCTAACTAAGTCATTAAACATAATGATTAATAAGAATATGGAAGCTTGACTACATTTATAGCGAATAATCAACTTATTCTATACGAAAATGAGGGTGAGGCTCGGGCAGGGGGCAGAAGCAAATCCTCTTTTAGGGCAGGCGTTACTCACGCCCATCAGCCCATGTGACCCGCGTATGCTAATTAGGCGTGGTTTCGAAACTAGGAAAAGGAAATAGAGAAAAAGTAAAAAATAAGAAAAGACCAGACCTAAACGGGAATAAAATAAATTTCAATAAACTAAAACGGAAATATATATAGAGGTGGAGAGATACAGGCAAAAGAGTTGAAGAACAGGGCGTGCTTTGAAACAGCAGAGAAAATAGGACAGAGAGAGAGAGAGAGAGAGAGAGAGAGGGAGGTTAAGTTTGCGTGGTATTGTTGTTGTTGATGAGTTGTTAATGGCGATACGATCCAAGGGAAGCGTAGAGAGATAGATTCCAGCATTTGGCATTGGTTTGATTGCTGTGGGCTTCCCTTGTTTTCAGCTTTCTCTGCTTCTTCCTCTGTTTCTCACGTCTCTTATTAAGTTGCCCGCCCTCTGGGTTGTCTCCTACTGGTTTAAGGAGTCAACACAGAAATTGGAAATACAGTTAGTTCTTTCTCTTCTGAAACTCTCTGGTTTACGAGGAAGACAAATTAAGTAACAGCAATGGAATGGAGTGCGTACATGGATGAGTATGAGAAGCTTGTCACAAGGATGAACACTCCCAGGTTCGCTTTTATCCTTCTGAATCTTTCAGTCTTCAGCTTTGACTTAGTCCGTATGTTCCTTCTCAACCATCTTCGTGAAATTTCTTTTCCAAGTCTTATTGCCTCTTTGTTCTGGTTTCATTTGCTCGCCCGATTCATCACTTTTCTTATGGATCAATATCTCTTAGGCTTTGTCTGGTACACTCAGAAAATTCTTGCTCAAAGGTCGTCCTTCTTAGTTTCTCTGAAAATCTTTCTTCCGACCCAGATCGGATATCTTGTGATTCAAGTCATTCATGTTTTTAAATTTTGGCATTTTTCCAAGATTCATGTACAAACAAATTAAAAAATAGGTTCGATTTTCCTATTAAAATTTCATTCCAAATTATTTTTATTTTTTCAAAATTCTACACCATTTAGGAACACTCGCCAATCGCTTCCCTACATGTATGGATGGATGTTTATTCCACAATATGTATATATTTTTTTCAATTTTGAAAAATCAAAAGTTGATTTGTTACCCAGAGGGAAAATAATAATTACCCCGACTTAACCTTGCTTTACTTTTCCGGTGCAGGGTCGTCATTGATAATGCCGTTTGCCCCACAGCGACAATTGTCAAGGTAACCCTTCCACGAAACCATTTCCCACTGGATAGGTTTCATTCAATAGTTGACTTCTTCACCTAAAAGTTTGGCCATCATTTCTTGTCTCTGCTCATTATCAGGTTGATAGCGCTAGAAAACATGGAATTTTGCTCGAGGCAGTTCAAGTCCTCACCGATCTAAACCTGTTTATTAAGAAGGCTTACATTTCCTCTGACGGACGATGGTTCATGGATGGTAATCTTTATTATCTGTTTTATGTTTTGAACTTGTGGGTATTCTTAGAGTTCTCGGTTTATAACGTTGTTTTTGTCTATTGGGTATGCAGTGTTTCATGTGACTGATGTAATGGGGAAAAAATTGACGGATGAGAGCGTTATTAATTACATCGAACAGGTAGGCGTCATGCATCGTATGCGTTTTTTTTAATGTAGACAAAGAGTTCATTGTTTAAGTTTGTTGCGTAACTGATAATTGATTGGTTTCTTATGCTTCGGTATTTACAGTCATTAGGAAGCATCCATAATGGCAGAACCAAGAGTTATGATGGTCTAACGGCTTTAGAACTAACCGGCACTGACCGTGTTGGCCTTCTCTCGGAGGTATTTGCTGTACTAGCTGACCTACAGTGTAACGTGGTGGAGGCTAAAGTTTGGACTCACAATGGCCGGATTGCTTGCTTAATCCATGTAAATGACTGCAACTCCGGAACCCCAATCGAGGACTCGCAGCAGATTGATAGAATTGAGGCTCGGTTAAGGAATGTTCTAAAGGGGGATAACGATATCAGGAGTGCGAGAACTTCGGTTTCCATGGCAGTGACCCATACGGAAAGGAGGTTGCATCAAATGATGTTTGCTGATAGGGATTATGAGAGAAAGCCCATTTTGCAGCATTCTGCGGAATCTCCTGCAGTGACCGTACAGAATTGGGTGGAGAGAGGCTATTCAATTGTGAATGTTCAATGCAAGGATCGGACAAAACTTTTATTTGATGTTGTTTGCACCTTGACAGACATGGAATATATTGTGTTCCATGCCACCATCAACACAGCGGGAGACAGTGCTTATCTGGTAAGATTAAGGTGCAATGTTTTAATTTTATGTGTGTATTGGTACGTAGTTTTGTTTTTTGAAGTGATGTTTGTTTAATACTTGGTGCAGGAATTTTACATTAGGCATACAGATGGGACCCCTATTAGCTCTGAACCTGAGAGACAACGCGTAATTCAATGCTTACAAGCAGCAGTTATGAGAAGAGCATCTGAGGTAATTATTCTGTTGAGCATCGATTCCTTGCTGAATTAGTTGCTTATTCACTTGGTAGGCGTGTATCTTGCAAATGTTAACTGGAACGATATAATTCCATTTTCAGGGTGTGATGTTAGAATTGTGCGCATCGGATAGGCCGGGTCTATTGGCGGATGTGACGAGAACATTTCGTGAAAATAGCCTTAATGTGACAAGGGCTGAGATATCAACCAAGGCGGACGTGGCTCTGAATGTATTCTATGTAACTGATGCAATTGGTAACCCGGCTGATCCCAAGTTAATTGAATCAATTCGACAAAAGATTGGACTGAGTAACTTGAAAGTGAAGGAATTGCCAGCACTGGATTACCAAGGAGAAGTGGAAAGAGAAAAGCAAGCTGTTGGGGTTACTGGGGCGGTGTTATTATCACTTGGGAGCCTATTTAGAAGGAATCTATACAATTTGGGATTAATCAGATCATATTCTTAAAGGTGAAGGATATAAAGAGGGAATTTGGGTTAGGGGGACGATTTGGTGCTGTGGTGGCATATTTTATTCTTTGCTTCGGGGTTGGCCTTGTGATCTGTACATAAAGGTGGAAGATATGGTGATAGTAAGTAGGTTGTAGTAGTTGGGTTTGGTTGGTTGAATAGATAGATAGAGACATAGATTGGGGGTTCCACCATACTGATTTGGGGTACCGAAGGAGAAGTTACATATCAGAAACAAAAGTGTGTTGGTGGTGGAAGGTTGTGAATTATTATTATAAGTTTGTAGAAGTAAAAATTAGGGAAAACCAAATCGATGGCCTTCACACGCGTCGCAGCAGTTTGTACATAACCCATCTTTTGAATATATAAATTCTAATGGTTGACCTGATTATTTTTTCAAAGGTGCTCCTTCCCTCATCCTTTCAGTTGGAGGGACTAAAAAGATACGCATTGCAACGGTGTAAAAGTTACGAACAGACCGCTGTATATGCTTCTAGATTCTCGTTGATAATTTGAATCCAAACTCAAGAACGTTTATTTTTGGTGCCAGTTGGCAACAAACTGTAATATACACAGCCGCAGTGAAGCGATTACGCTTTTGTTGCTAGTAAATGACAATAGAGGGATTAAAAAGTCTAATACGACGCTTCTAGTGGATCGCCGGGGTACGACGGCAATAGCATTCGCCGACCACCGACTTGAAAACGTCAAAGTCCAAAATTGCCGTGTGACTTGGGAGGTCTGTGACTGTGGCTGTCTACGACGAAAAGTTTCGACTTAATTGAGCGAGGATTTACTACGAGAGAGGAAACAAGTGCTTTCATGAGTTCATGTTCTATGCTATAGTTTCAATTACCTAGTAATACTTGAAAAGGAGGGCAAATGGATGGCACAACTGTTTGGTCATTTCTTTTATACATAATCTCTAGATCTATCCAGCAAATGGTTATAAATCTTTCTGCAGCTCTCCCCCTAAATGTCCCTACCTCTATGACTTGGAAAACAGAGTCAATAGAAGAAAGTTTAGGTAGCCAGAGAATGCGTGATGGTTGCATCTATTGGGATTTTACCATTATTGTCTATTCCATTCTTGAAACTGCTCATTTCCTGTGTACACTTATTAACTTCATCCAATTTTAGAATTTAGTTGGGCTATACTTCACTAACCTGATTGCTTATTTAACACATCCTATTTCTTATCTGGAATATCATCTCTAACATACTTTGCGTGACTTATTCAGCTATAACTCATTGATTAGTTCGCACTTCGCAAAAAAGATCTGCGATAAATGCTCTTTGTCTCATTTCATTTAGAAGGAAAAAAGATAAATGAAATATCTTAAAATATAAAGATTGAAGAAGCCAATAGCAACACAAGATGGTCAAAATAACAAAAGCAAAGAAAGACAAATATCAAGAGTCAAGATTGCCACTTGCCATTAAATTTGTCTCCCGACAATTAGTAAATACCATTTTCCTGAATCCTGTTGATTTTGTTTTCGTTTTTATTTTCATTTTTTTTTAATTTATCAAATTTTCTATGTACAAGGCATCTATCATTCTCAAAATCTAACAGGAAACTTTCCATTCTGGGTAAATTAGTTTTGATAGTGGGATTATGCAAATCAAACTTCGTACTGTTCAACTGAATCTTCAAATAATGTAAAGAAAAGATCTTAATTGTCAAAATATATCTTTAATTTACTAAAATTATGAGTTCTAATCAACCCTTTTTTTCCATTAGAAAAACGACTTCAAATTTTAAGAACTTGTATTTAATGCTTGTTTGAACAATGACAGCGTTACGATGCGTTTGGGGTGAATAGGTGGGGCTACTAGAAAAAGGCATTTTTTCAAATTCAATGCTAGGTGGTCCATAAGTGCAATTCAATTTATTTCGTCAGAATTAGACGTTCGAATTAGTAATTTTACAAGCACTTCTCCAAATATTGAAAATTGTTAATCCGAAACACCCTTATTTAATTTACTTCATTAAATAACTTATTTAAAATATATATTTGTTAAAATATTTTATACTTGAGAATTTACAATATATATATATATATAATTAATTTATTATTATTTCAAATATATAAATTATAGATTATTACATGTATTCAAATTTTTATTTAATTGCAATAGATATTTTTTGGCTGTATATAAAAGAGGTGGTCCGCACAGGAAGTAGAGACAGACAGAATTTTTTGAGTTATGGTGGCCAGGGAGTAGCAAGGTTTGGTGTGATACAACTAATAAATAAGCCAAGTACTTTGACACCAAACCCCGTGGACGTGGGGTTAAAGGAGTTAAAGACGGACAGGTGAATTATCTGAGCTGTCTATGGTTTAGACTTGTGATAAGAAAAGGAGGTAACACGCTCTGGTACAGAAGTCACATGTTCTGAACCTGAAAGATCTAATCTTGGCTCTACTTTTAATGCTCGTTGGTCTCTGCTAATTGATCTTGGTGAAGAAATTATAACACACCAGCTGGTTGGCTGGTTGGCTTCGGGGCTCAAAAAGCCTGCAAGCATTATTTTAAGGTTTTTTCTGCTGTGTTTGTGGTAAAAGTAAGCGTGTCTGTGTGTGGATTTCTCTTGGTTTGACTGAGAAGTCTGGGATTGCCTAGAATAGCATGTTCTCATACTAGACTTTCACTAATACCAAGATATACGATTTTGGAATCGTTTTGAACAGTGCTGAAGGCTACCAGGAGAAGGAATCCACATGTTGGTTCCGTCCACACGGCTTTTCTCAAGTCTCAACGCTGGAATTTCAACCCCTCCTCATTTATATATTCCTATTATGTGGAATATTTTAGCAGATTTTTCCATTTTTACAGAATAGGCATATGCCTGAAAATGATATTAATTTAGAAGATCAAATGCATTACGGACTAAACAAAACGTTTATCTCGTCTATGATTCGAATGCGTCCGTCCATACAAATACTGAATGACGCGTCGAGACACATAATATCCGATCCCTCTTTATGGCAAAGTGTGGCATATGTTAAGTTGTAAATCTTCTGCGAATCTAATTTTTCCCAGATCATTGGCCGAAAGAATCATGCTTAAAATGTAAAATATTATTAGGAGCAAAAGGCAAGAGAATCATGGTCATATAAGTCCATTAAGTTTGAGATCACGCAAGTATTTTTTAAATTTTAAGCAACAGGTGAACCCTACTTGGTTGGCAGCTTGTAGCAACTTGATAGAAGTTATAGTAGCAACTTGATAAGAACTAGATGTACTGGTTGGTGCCATTCAGAAAACTATCCTAGCTACTAGCATTTGTTCCAAGTTTGGTAGGTTGTTTTGTTCTACTTTTATAAGAGTCAGTTGGCCCTGCCAATCTCGACAGCTCCCATTTGTGACTTTAACGGCCAATTTAAGGCTTTTCAGTCCACACTATTATTCTTTTGACACTATTAAATTGATTCTTTTATTGAGAAGGCAGCACGTCAAAGAATAAAAGTGGGTCCAAAACTTTCCTAAAGGAGTAGTATTTAACAGGAAAATATGAAATATTAGTTAGCTTTTCGTTTAACGGGATAATTTGGGTTTGCTTTCGCACACTCCTCCTTTCTAACTGAGCTTTACTTAGGCAAATTTATAATCAAAGTTGGTTAAATATATCATGATAATCTTCCTCCACGATTAAACATCAAATATGAAAAACACTCGCTGAATTGGAGCCAAATCCCTATAATCGGCTTTATGACATTATTAGTAACATCTGAACGATAAATTAATAGGTGCATGGAGAGCATCACTTCCAACATAATAATTTTGTACTTCTACTTTCATACTATAATTAAAATGGAAAAAAGGAACTTTTAAGAAAAATATTATTATAATTTTCACTAGGGACCTTTTACTACTTTTTTTAGCGATGAATTAAAAATCGTCGCTGAAAGTCAGCTGTTCAACATTTTGCAACATTTTTTCAAGTCGTCGCTAAATGAATACATTTTGTGACGGCTAAAAAATTTCATCGCCAGAACACGAGCCTTTGGGTACAATTCTCTAAATCGTTGCAAAAAGTTGTGGTTTTGGGAACAAATTGTGAAATCATCGTCAAAAGTTTATGTTAAATATTTTATATCTTAAGTATTTCTTAGGAAAATTTTGATGATTTTTTGTGTGTGAGAGTATTTTTAAAAATAATAATGTTTAAGAGATAATTTTTTAATGTTATGTGTACTTAATAATTATAAGGATAATTAAAATTGATATTTACATGATTTTTCATATTTTTCATTTGCCTTCTTTATAAATTTGTTTAAATAGCTAATGCATTCAAACTCTATAAATTTTTATAAATATATGGATTTATACACAAATAATTCTTTATTGATGTCTATTGTACATAGTACTACACCTCCATTCATTCAAAAATTTCATAAAAATAAAATGAAGCATCTAAAAATTGTAAAATATTTTAAGGTTTTAAACATATTGATGAAAAGCACATAGTAGATAATTTAAATTTGAAAAGTAAATATTTATTGGACACAAAAAGATAATTATACCTAAAACTTTAATGTTAATAAGGTCAAAATATCATAAATTTAAGTTGACTAATATTCTTAATCATTAATATTTATTAACAATAAAATAATAATACATATAAATATTAAAATATGGTAAGTAATATAATATAATGATATATGGTAAGTACTACAAGTTGTTAATAAGAAGTTTAAAATTTATATAGAAAAATAATAAATAAAGTTTCACGCCTAATATTCTATTGAAAAGAAAAAGAAATAATTATTATTTTTGGATTTCAAGTGACATTAGACTTGGTATAAAAGGTCAAGAGGTTCCCAAAGTCTGGATTCCTCAAGAAGGCTATCTATTGAAATAATTAAAGATCTTAACTCAGGGTCTGGTTTATTGATACCCTCTTTCAACAACTTCTTTGCTTTAACTAAATTTGCAGAAGATGAAGTGAGTGATTTCCCAGATATAATATGGATGACAGTATTAAATGAACCACATACACCATGCATTTCACCTAATGAGCAAATGGTATAGAACAATTAAACCTAAATCAAACGATATTAAGAACCAAAATTTGAACACATGCATTGTTGCACCCCGTTTCTGGAGCCCAATATTCAGAGTTACAAAGCGTGAGAAAACTCATTCTTCTATTTCAGAACAGATTTTGGGAAACTTCCAACTGGAATTCAGTTTAACTTCTTCAGAATATTTGTTGTCCATTGTCTTAAGTTTCTAAAAACACCAAAATCATTCCATTTGGTTCAAAAATTTGGAAGTTATGGCCTAAACACTTTTAAACTGTTATTAAACTGAAATAGTACATTATACCCAACTTTACTCCAGAAATTGAAAGTCTTAAAAACCGAATTAAAATTTGATTCCTTCAGATAATTTGTGGCTCTACATCTTTAGTTTATTTAGATACAATAATCATCACATTTCAAGCTCTACAGATCAAGATATCACCAAAATACTAAAGCATGTTCAGTAAAAATATCTAACTCATACTCTTCCAACCGATCCCCTCAATTTGATTCAATCAATCTTTTCCAACTTGATACCAAAAGGTATAAATTTTGTTAGAGAGATAGAAGAATGTGTTAGGAATCCAATGCTTTAAAAATCAAGTCATTTGGAGGTCGGACGACAAAGTTATGGTCAAAAGAGTGGAACATGTGGGGGAGCACGCAGCTGCAAAGTCGTGATCGCGACTGCTTTTCTTCTTCCGTCCTGTCTTGGTAAAAAGGGCATAACTTTCACTACAAATATTATATTAAAATTATTCAAAGACTGTTTCGAAGAAAACTTCTAGACCCATAACTTATATGGGACCTAGAAAATAAAATTTTCCTTTTTAAGGGTCAAACTTTTAAATCAATGTAGCTGTCCCGAAAGTCTATCCTAATCAGCATCACAAACTTCTAATGATCATATCTCTAAACTCTATTGTCCAAAAATTTCATACTTTATATCAATGGAAAGCTAAAAAGATAAGCTACAACTTTCAAGAGACAACTTTGTCTAATTAAGCCTAGATCATCCATATTTTCTGCGTGGTTCTATCTGATTTTGATGGGGCTGGGCACTGCTGCTAGGATCCATGGGATTGGTTGACTTTGGCACAAAGATACCTGTAAAACAATAAGGCACACCGGGGGTTGACTGCCGGTAGGCCCCTCCGACGCTCAAGTTAGTCTTTTGTGAGAGTTTTGGTGGCTAGTGAATAAAGAATACTAGGGTTCTTGAAAGTCATACCTTTTTCAAGATGAGGTAATGAATTTATATAGCTAATACCTACAGGAATTAGGTCAGTCATCAAGGGATGGGCCGATCGGCCCATTCGCCGTTCTGAGTCTGAGCTTGGGCCTAGCACGACCGACCCAACCATAAGCCCCCCTACTCCTCGAATCTGACCAAGGAGAAGGGTCGAAGGAGTACATAAGGATTGTGCAGCTCGTCTGTATGACAGCTCGTGATAGGCCCGATCGGTCGGACATCAACGCTTAGTGCATGACAGCTCGTGCTAGGATCGGTCGGTTGAATGTCGATGCCTAGCGCATGAAGGCATTTGGTTTAATCATTACTAACGACACATGTCCTCTGATAGGTTTTCAAAATTTGAAACGAGGCGTCTTTTTAACTGCTACGCAGCTGTCATGGGCGTCCTTTCAGCTGTTGCGCCGCTTCAGGTCCAATCCTTTCAACTGCTGCGCCGATTGGGGCACTTGCTAACCCTAATTTGCACGACTCAGATTTTGCCACACGTCCGACTCTGATTGATACACCCGTTCAGTTGATCTCGGTGATAACTACTTGGGGTCGACGAATTTCCTTCGCATTCTATTTCTTGTATTTGGTTCTGCATCATTCTCTCTTCTCTCTATCTTTCTCCTTGCAGTCACCAGAATTCACTTTTCACCACCGTCTCCATTCCCGACTTCGATCTCTAAACTAGGTACGTCCTTCTTCCTTTCCTCATCCTGTAAGTTTCATTTTTAGTAACCACGTCATCGACTAGCCCTAGAGACAAACTTAGACTTAGGAACGAAGCTAGCTCCCCCTCTCCTTTTTCATCGCCTCCTCGCCAGCCTTCGCCACGGGCATCCCCGGGTCTTAGCGAAGAAGTAAGTACGGTTCTGAGGGAGCTCCATCAGGAACTGGCCGCCGAGAGAGCTTTACAAATTGATGGGCCGCTGGAGATAGCGGCGGAAATGGTGGAGGAGCCGAAAGCCGGCAGAAATGAAACGTCGGAGGCAGGGGGTAATGAGGAAATCGGCGCGAGTGCCCGGAAGGATGGGCAAATTGTTGAAAAGCCACCGAGCGACCCTTCGACGATGACCAAAAGGGAAATGACCTGCTCGATCATTAAGAACAACATTCCTTAGTAGTGGGGACCTAGATTGGCAGCCAAGAACGAATGGATCTATAGCACCATGGGAGGCTATTTTGCTGTGACAGAGAGTTTTTTCTCGGTCGGTGGTATGAAGCTTCCATACGCCCCGATCATTGATGAG
>JAOTIZ010000202.1:32436005-32449627 GCA_027123425.1 Erythroxylum panamense
AACAGTAACCCAGAAGAAGTTTATGAACAGTAACACAGAAGATGTTTTACAATTGTCATAACTTTCTCTACAGATATCGGATTTAGGTGTTCTTTGGATGGTTTGAAAGAGGACTTCAATTTCTACAACTTCCATGAAGATCTAAAAGAAAAATTCCATCTTTTGAAGAATCAAAAATGGAACAGAAGATATAAGATGAACAGTAACCCAGAAGAAGTTTATGAACAGTAACACAGAAGATATTTTACAATTAGCATAACTTTCTCTACAGATATCTGATTTAGGAGTTCTTTGGATTTTTTGAAAGAAAACTTCAAGAGCTACAACTTTCATAAAGACCTCGAAGACAAATTTCATCTTTTGAAGGATCAAAAATGGAATATAAGATATAAGATGAACAGTAACCCAGAAGAAGTTTATGAACAGTAACACAGAAGATGTTTTACAATTTTCATAACTTTCCCTACAGATATTGGATTTAGGTTTTCTTTATATGGTTTGAAAGAGTACTTCAAGAGATACAACTTTCATGAAGAAAATTTTGCCAAAATCTATCTAGATCAATCCCAAATTTTCCCTTAAAATCCAAAGACGAATTTTGCATTCATCCATCAAAGTACTACACTCATTTCTCAATTCATGACAAATTTTGAGACTCTTAGAGACAGAATTGAAATTCTATATCTTCATAAGAAATGTAGCCATATGTTTCTAGTTTAATCCAAATAAATAATCTTCTCATTTAGAGAACTAGAGAAAAAGTTATGGCTAACAGACGGAAGCACACTCAGTGAACATCTTCCAGATCAACCACCACTTTTGTTTCCAAATCTTTCCTTATCACAACTCATACCAATATCACTCTTTCAACTCCCTCTACTTCTCATTTTCAATAAAATCACATTTAAAACAATCATACCTAGAAGTTATCAATGAATGCATGTACACTTAGTTTTGTATGTGTAAAGATTCAAATTCACATACATGTATGCTGACATGCTGCTGGGCATGAAATGCAAATTTTTTTTCCCTAACTCTCACATTGCTATTCTCTCCATTTGGAATCTGGGTTTTAACCCTTAATATGGGGACGGGATGTTATAACAACCATTCTCTTCAAGGTGTTTTAGGATAGGAACTTCTTTGTGTTATACCATTTTCCAATAGATAATTAGTCAAAGTTTGAAACTTGCCTCCCCAATTAGTTTGAAAGGATTTAACATAATGATCAAAAAAAGATTTCAACTAAATGATAGATATTGATAAAGACATTAAAATTCATATTTATTTTTGACAAAATATATCCAAGAATATTTGCTAAAATAATCATATCATATAATATAACATCTTTTATCATCATAAGATTTGAAAGAAAAAGGACCCCGTAAATCATAACAAATTAATTCTAATTGTGTTTTAGCTTGATAAGTAGATGCTGAGAATGGAAATTTGTGATTCTTACTAACATCACAAGTGTGATAGGATAATAAGTGATTATAAAAAAAAGGAATATTTTCTCCATGAAAAGTCTATCTAATAGTCCTAAAATTAGCATGTCTAAGATAAGAATGTCATTGAGGAAGAGAAGATAATAATGCTTGAGTATAGAAAAAAGATCACAACCATTTGGTTTGGTATAAGGCTATAAGCTACTTCCCTCATGCAAATATCCTTAATATCAAAATAATTAGGGAAAATTCAACAAAAATATTATTAACATTAGTAAAATAGAAAAAGTAAATTGGAATAGGAATTTAGAACATATAAAATATTATCAAAAATAAAAATTATTATTTAGTTGACACAAAGATGACCAAGTGTGAGAGATTTAGAGTGTTTTGTTATTGCCTATGTTCACTACTTCTAGTCCATAATATTCTAAACTAAGAGTGTGATTTTTTAATTTAGGAGTGAGATGATGAGTTGCACTAGCGTCGAACATCTATGGCTGCTGCGTGGTGTAAGATGAGGTTGAGGAGGCAAAATTGTTAGTTTTTCGAATCCATGGTTGCTGTGTCAAATAGGATGAAGCGGATGGAGTGGAAAGGCGAGAGCAAGTTGAAGGTGGAGGCCAAAATTTTGGAGTAAGATGTCTCAATCCACTATAGTTATGACATTGTATTGTGAATTTTTCATTAAAGATTGATATTGTCTGAATGGTACCCCTCATGATCGTTGTAAAAAATTTAGATTAAAATATCCCCTACTATGCTGAGAAGATTGTTCATTTCTACCTTTAGGTGAATATCCTCTTGAATTGGTGGATTGAGCAACATGAGTTTTAGGTTAAATAGTGAGCTTTTAAACATCATTTTCTTATGATAGGTTGTCTTCTTCACTAAGGAGGAGACCATATAAATCATCAAATAGAGACAGGATCCAATCTATTCTTAAAAGTTAAGTGAATGGGTGATAAGTCCCTCCTAAGCTATTAACGATTGCTTGAGCAAGATCATCCATAATAACTAGACTATTTAAATTTACTATTTGATTATACATTCCTAAATAAAGATAAATTGAGATTGAAGACTTAATCTCGTTAATGAGCTAATGAGCTCAACTAGTTATTTATACAGAGAACGAAAAACTGACTGAAAAGCTAACTATGGTTACAAATAAGCTAACTATAGTTAATAATAAATAACTACAGTTTACATCCTCCCCTCAAGTTGAAGCTAGTGGAAGTTGAAACGGATTCAACATGAAAACTAATTTGTGAAACTGAGGAGCAGAGAGGTACTTTGTGACAAGATCAGTCACTTGAAGATTGGAAGGAACATGCAATGGCAAAATCAACCCCTCTTTGTACTTGTCTCTCACTAGATGACAGTCAATTTCTAAATGCTTCGTACGCTCATGGAAGACTAGATTCTGTGTGATATGGATAGTTTCTTGGTTGTCACACCAGAGAGTAACAGGTAGAGAAAGAGAAACTTGCAAATCATGAAGTAAATAAGTGATCCACTATACTTCACAAACCGTAGAACCAAGAGCACGATATTTCGCTTCTGCAAATGAGCGAGAGATAGTATTTTGTTTCTTAGATCTCCAAGAAATCAAAGCAGAGCCTAAGAAAATACAATAACCAGAAACAGATCTTCTGGTATCCTTACACCCAACCCAATCTGCATCACTGTATGCTTCAAGTTTCAAATTATTATGAGCTGAGTAAAACAATCCTATAGCAGGGCAACCCTTCAAATATCGCAATAAATGTAAAGTAGCTTGCCAATGAGTATCTCGTGGATTTTGAACAAACTGACTTAATTGATGAACAGAATGAGTAATATCTGGTCATATGAAGTTTAAGGACAATAATTTGCCCACCAGTTGTCTATAAGGAGAGGGATCAGCTAGTAACTCACCAGAATCTGTTGTTAAAATTATGCCTTTCTGCATAGTAGTAGTAGTAGCCTTACATCCCGTTAAACCAACTGTAGAAATCAAATCCAAAATATACTTTTGTTAGCTAATGTAGATACCATTAGTGGATCTCGCAATTTCTAACCCAATAAAGTACTTGGCAGACCCAAGGTCTTAAATTGTGAAGACAGAATCTAATGAAGATTTCACATTTGCAATAAGTTCTTCGGAATTGCTAGTGATAAGAACATCATCCACATACACAATGAGAGCTAAGAAAAGACCTTGAGATTTATATGTAAACAAACAACTATCAACCTTTGACTGATGAAAGCCTAGTTTGTTTAGGTGACTGGTAAATTCAACATTCCACTACCTTGAAGCTTGCTTTAACCCATAGAGAGACCTAGTCAATTTGCAGACGTGTCCCCTTTTAGCCTTGTCATATCCATCCGGAGGAATCATACAAAGCTCTTCATCAATATAACCATGCAAGAATGCATTATTTATGTCTAACTAACATAATGGCCAGTAAAAAACTGCAGCAAGAGCAAGAAGTAATATAACTGTTACTGTTTTAGCCACAGGAGAGAAACTCTCAATATAATCTTCACCCTCCACTGGATTAAACCCATAGTACTCTTCAGGTCCTACAAAACGCAAAAGTCAGCATAAAAGGTAAAGTAAACAAGATTTTTTTTACTAACTTGTTTACTGAAAGTAGGTTATGGCGAAATGAAGGTAGATGTAAGGTTTCGGTAAGGATAAGGTATTTATATAAGATAACTTGTCCAATCTCAGTAACTTTTGTAACTCTTCCATCTGGCAAATGAATAGAAGTGGCCACATTCAAGTTTTTCAAGTTATCAAAGAGCAGTGAATTAGCACAAATATAACTTGATGCTTCCGTATCCACAATCCAGCAATCATAAGTAGCAGAATGTAGAGGCAAGTTACCTGCCATACCTGTAAAGTTATCAATATGAGCAAAATTCACATGACAATCATCAATATGTTTTCCTCTCATCAGTTTGGCCATTTCCTGCCGTATCAGATCAGTAACCCATTGCTTATCATCAACATTCTGTTCTTCGATTGGAGTTTCAGCGAGATTAGCATGAGTTCTCCAACCACTGATCTTGTCCTTCTTGTTCTTAAGATCTTTCCACCAGTCTGGATAACCATGCAATTTGAAGCATGTATCCTTTAGATGACCAGCATTCTTGCAAAAATCACAAACTCTGTCATCCTTTTTATCCTTCTTTTTAGATTGTCCCTTGGACTTATCAACATTTCTAATGAACAATGCATTGTGATCTATGACTTCTCCAAAGTTCCTTTGAATGTCCCTTTAAGCTTCAATAGTTTGAATCATAGAGTAAGCTTTATTTACTGTAGGAACATGATCAAGCATTAAAATCTTATTCTTGATCACTTCATAAGTCTCATTTAAGCCCATTAAAAACTGTATAAGTCTATTGGAATCATCCATTTCTGTCAGTCTTTTATTCACATTGCATGTGCATTTTCCACAATCACAGTAAAGCAAAGGTCGAAGTTGACTTAGATTATTCCATAACTTCGAGATCTTGTTATAAAATGCAACCAAATTAGTGCTCCCTTGATCAATAGAATTGATTTGCCTCTGCACTTGATATGCCTTAGGACCATTACTCATTCCAAATCTTTCAGCAAGAATATCCCACAGCACTTTCTCATCTTGACAATATAAGAAAGTTTCTGCTAGATCCTTAGATAAAGATCCAAGAATCCAAGACCGCACCATATAGTCATTCTTCCTCCATTTCAAGTACTTAGCAGAATCTTCTTTAGGTTTCTTGATTGAACCATCAATATAACCTAATTTATCCCTTGCACCAAGCGAGATCTAAATGGCAGTACTCCAGGTAAGGTAGTTATTATTGCTCAAAGGAGCAGTAACCAAAGAAAATCCTGATTGATTCTCTTCAAAAGTAGTAGCAGAAGCATTAGAATGTTCACTAATACCATAAGAATCTTTGTTCGACATTATAGATCAGAGAATCACAAGAAGTTGTTAATTAGCAAGATGAGAAGAAGAGAAAACCAGAACCACGTAGGCTCTGATACCATGAATAAAGAGAAATTGAGATCAAAGACTTAATCTCGTTAATGAGCTAATGAGCTCAACTAATTATTTATACAGAGAACGAAAAATTGACTGAAAAGCTAACTATAGTTACAAATAAGCTAACTATAGTTAATAATAAATAAGTACAGTTTACAATTCCCTTTACATGCTCAACAAATTGGGCAATGTTTTCAGTTTGTGCTTTGGTTAGTCGATAAAAATTTGATCTAATAGTTCGAACTCGATTCCTTACATAAGCATTTGCAAGTTTGTACTTATATGTTCTTACTGTAGAGGCACCAACAATTTAAGGAATGAAAAGTTCTACTATTGATGTAATAGTCCAACTCAAGACTAATTGATCTTGCCTAAGCCAAGAAGCATACAAGGGATTAGGCTTGTTCTCATTAATGAATTTCGGTGAAGGTGTGGAACTTCCATTAACACATTTAGATAAATTATAGCAATGTAAAAGTGGTAAAAGTTTTTTTTTTGAAAAAAAAGTAAAATTAAGTTGGATATGTAATTGATGAACTATGTTTGGTGGAGTGGCGATTTGTACAATTGATGTAGTAGAAGATGAAGTTAAAGAAGAAGAGGTTTGTTTAGCCTTGGTTATTAAACTAATAATGGCTAATAATGTAACGAAAAAAAAACTCAATATTACATTACTTGGTGATTAACGTACAATATATACACAAGAGAAATAGACAATGATCGCGACAACATATATACTATTGGATGTACATAGCAACAAACTGTTGGATACACATAGCAAGCTGTATAACAAACTTATACACATCAAATTAGATCAAATATAGATTTATCCTTATAAGATACTTCTATATATTGTTCTTATGACCTCAATTGATGCGTGGCTGTTGTCATATACTATGAGAATGTGTTTTTTGTGGTACAAAAAGTAAATTATTTACGATATTGTTATAATTAGTATGTATATAGTGTAATATGAGAACTGAAGAGAAACATCTCTTATTTACCTTCCTCTCTATGAATAGAATGAAAAATATATACAGACTAATTATTAGAGAAGTAGATATCAAATTTGGGAATCAGAGAAGTAAATATCAAAATTGTGAATATCGTATCAAATCTTATACCGATTTTGACATAGGTATGGTAGTGTCATTTGTTAATATAAAATAATTATTTAAAATTAAAAATATAATAACTATTTCCATGTAGTGGCTTTTGTCTTTTCCCTGCACCTCTTCTTTCTTTTCCAATTAAGCTTCCTCGATTTGTCAGATTAATCGATTGAGTACTTGAAAACTATAATCGTTTCTTCTTCTATGACGATAGATAGGAGTGAGCTTTTCTTGGCATCTTGTCCCCTTCCCTCCAAACAATATGGGAGCTAAAAATATCTAAACATAATTTTTTAATTTAACTATTCAACGTTTTCTACTTTGAAATTGTTTTTGATATTTTTTAGTATTTCAATCTCTATCGATTGGTACCAAGCTAAATTTCACGATATATTATTAGGTATAATGATTTAGTATAATACAACCTATTTTTCTGGTTGATACAATACAAAATCACAAATCACAAATCACAAAATGTGTAAATCTTAAACTACTTTCCAATTTTAGAATTTACCCTTCGATCTCAATTATTGTTCTCGGCTGCATTAGCAGGGAAAAAATATATCTGGGGATAATATATCTGTTTGAACAAGTGAAACTATCACTAACTTGCTAGGTTTATGCAGAAAAAACGACAAGATGAAACTATTAACATTGTATTAAGATATTATTAAAAAAAACAGAAGCCATAGTGCATTTTTTTTATAAAATCTAATTATATTAGTACTATTTTATTTTTTTTGTCGACACTACTTATATTAATTATATTAATTTTGCATATTATAAATTTTATTAATATATAAAATAATGACTATTAAAACGATGGCTTTAAAACATTTTCTTTCTCATAAACACAAACTAATAGAGGGATTGATAAGGGTGAACTTCAATTCTTTAAAAAATAAACGTGTGACTAGGCTTAGTGCTGACTGTAGACCAATAAATCATCTTGTGATATAAATAAGGCCTAAGCAAGCTAAATTAGTCCTATGTATTGGCCTAACATACTTCTAATACATGTTCGAATCAGTACAACAACAAAGGATCATGCCAAAGCGCCCAACTCTTCGATTTGGCAATTCAAAGAGAACAAATAGATGTTATCTTTAGACATCCATACAGCTTCCTATGACAAGACAGAAGATGAGTTACATAGAAGGCATAATTGTGTGAAGACAACCTGATTACGTTAAGAATATGATATCTGTTTCCTTTTAACTTATTGGTACAACTGTCACCTAGTGCAAGCTGTCGAGCTTATATATTCAAGTCTTTGTACAAGGATGTTCACCCAGTTGGGTGGAGAATCCAACAAAACAATGGCTTTGTTATAGGACTTGTTTTGTTGGTTTACTATTAACAATTATCTTTTCGTGAGCAGATTCTCTTCAGTTATATTCTTGTTCATGGCGTCTTCTCCTTTCACAGTGCCTTAAAGTTTGCATTTGTGCAATTCATTCAGGAAAGGTTTCACGATCGCGACTCCAACGACGCACGACTTAATTATTCAATTCTAGGGGAATCATCTCTTCTTTTTTGTGTACAGTATCTAAACCTGTACTTGGTGGTTGGAACTATTGGTTTTGGTTAGTGAATATAAAAAATTGATAGGTTTAGATAATTAGCCTAGTATTGAATAATTTATTTCTAAGGAAAGCATTCATGTGGCATGGTTAAAGAAACTTTTTTTTTCATGCACATTAAAAAGTCCTCATTACACGTTATATTAACTTACGAAAACAACACAAATGCTATATTCTTTCTTATCGGTGGTAACTTGGCCTGTGCTACATGCCATGGTGGTATCTTCCACATACTCGTTTCTTCCTTTTCTAGAAATAAACTGGATATAAGCAAGAGGAATGAGTCATAAAGATTCCAAGAATAATATATTTCATGTTGCGGGCGATCAATATCAAAATAATTAATCTTCTTTTACCACAAATATGTACTTGGTGCAAGCAAAACATCGGTTCTTGGACTGCTACTTATAGAATGATTTGATGTGGCTGTAAAGTCTGTAACAATAAGGCATTTGCACATAGTACAAAAGTATGGATCGTATAGTTTATCCAACATTAGCTAAATGAAGCAATTAAGAATTACAGAATTAATTAGTCGATCAGTTCTTTGCTAACATTTTCCTGATTCAAAACTTAGTAGCATTTTCCCTAAACAGAAACATTGCCGCCCCAGCATTTATGGAGAGTGTCAGCAACTTCGCTTCTTTATTATCAGAAAATCCAGACAATTACTCCAAGTTTTAGACAGAGATATACCCTACATAAGCTTTAGAAACTAGCTTGTGACGTGAGCTCAGACTTGAATTATCCACGCTATAAATATGAATGTTCTTGATGAACCTGAAAATCGACGTCAGTAGTATTTTTGGTATAAACACTTCGATGGCTAAATAGGTCTCATGTTTGAAATAGAAGATATTTTTATTGGTTACCTTTGTGAACGACTCTAACTTCTCCTTATGTGATACGGTCGGTGGTTAGCTCAGATTTCGAAGGCCTTTGCCACAAGCATGAGAAGTATTTTGGCGTGAATCCGATAAGGGAAGGGAAGGAAACGCGTTTGAGTAAGTAGGCTCAAAGTATGGGCTGCCTGATTTCAGGTGACGGGCCCAAGACATGATTTGTGCATATCAATCGTCTCTTATATTTGTTTGAGGATGAGAATATGAGATACATCCTTCAATTGACCTCAACATGTATTGGTTGTTATTTGAGTCATTTATTACTTCCTTTTGATGTCACGAACGGATTCAAGGAAAAGTGTGAGAAACTAAATTTTTAGCCTCTGAAAGTGGAAAGTCTTCCTATTTACGGCATTGATCCCTAGATCTGGACCGCTGCTCCATTCTTCTTTGAATAACAGATTTGTGACTTTGAGAGCTGCCCTACACCTTGCACCTTGCATATAGTGATCACTTATCACTTCTCCTTTTACCGCTCTTAAGTACGTTAATTAAAGGTGTTTTCTAATTCAAGTGGTCTAAAATGGTAGGTTTGGTTTAACTAATTCAACGGAAGCGTAGGGAGAGGTAGGTAGAGCTGAAAGGCTGACCAATACGGGCAACGAGCGATTCTTGAATGTTGAGCATATGCTTAGGGTTATTGACAGTTTTGAGGCTGGGCCTGGGAGACATCCCTTTAGTTTTAGGTAATGTTGATTTGACAAACATTATTATTAAGTATAATTTTCCCTTATCTATTAAAGGTTAGACCTTCATTAGAGACAGGTGAGCTAAGCCGTTAGATCAAATATCAAATTAATAAAACCTGACATTTAAGAATAAATTAAAAATAATAATTTATTAAACATAAAATATAAATATAAATTAATAAATAGTAAATCAATAATACATTTAATAAAATACAAATATTTATTTTATTAAATGTATTTTTCATCCAACTCGGCATCTGTGATATCTTTAATCCATGATACCTCATCATTGGTTGCATCTCTTTTGTTTCTTACTAACGCCGCCAATGTTCTGTTTATACCTTTACAGTCAATCGGTTGGTTGCAATTTGATGTATGACATTATTGTTTAATTAATAAAGGTATTTTTTGTCTTTATGTATTATGCTAATTACAATTCATGTTTTAATATTAGAGGTAAAATCTCTAGAATAATTATTATGTAATTGAAATTATAATGATATCATAATTATGAGATTCAATTTATATTTTTATATTATTAGTAAATATTCCTAATTATAGTTTCATTAAGACAAGATATTGATGAAATAGTAAAATTAGCACATATTATGTTTCTTTCCTATGAAGAAAGTAATTGGTCTCATAAATTAAAGTATGAAGATATTTAAGTTAATGTGTGGGTGCTTATTAGAGAATAAGTCACTAAGTTGACCCGACTATGAAGATCCTAAATATAATATTACTTATATGTTTATAGATTTCCTCATAATGATATTTGTATAATTGATCCTTAAATTTGATATTACTAAGGTATCTCGTGTAGAAATTATTATGTTTTGATGCTACTTATAAACAGTCCTAGGATAATTCATTCAGTAGTACTTGAAAGTAGTATATAACATCATGTTTCTATACCAAGGGTTGAAACCTTATATTTCTATAATTGAGAAATAGCAATGAGGGATTAGAAAGATGTATTTCATGCTCATACATAATATTAGCATATACACATGTAAATTTGATTATTACACACATTAAAATAATTGTACATGCATTCATTGACATTTTTTAGTATAACTGATTTATAAATGTGATTAGTTTTGGAATTGTGAATTATAGTGTAAAAATTTGATTTGGAAAGTATATTTATTAACTCAGAATTTTTTGTGAAAATTTAGAAATTTTCTAAAATTATGGATATTTTTGGACTAGGAAAATACCAAGTGACAGAACAATTGATGAATAGTAGTACAAATGATAAGAGTCAAATGGTACTCAAAATTTTTATAAATGATATTGGGATTTAATGACAAGTGTGATTGAAAATTGGGAGAAATTTAGGTTAAAAATTAGAGACAAATGGACTAGTTATTAAAAAGTGATCAAATGGAGACCACAATAATAGGACAAGTGGCAAGTGGCAAGTAACAAGTGTCACAACACTTGCCACTCACCACTTACGATATTTTCTTCTTTGAAAGACCAACATCCTTGTCTTTCACCCATTATTTTCATAACTTATGCTTCCTTCTTCATTTTCTTCATATTTTTGTCTCCATTTACGACACTCTCTTCTCCCAAGCATTAACGTTAAACCTAGCTTTCTTACCTTTCACTTGCTACTCTCACCTTATTATCTTCATCATCATATCACTAAAATACCTAACCATACAACCTTTGATTAATGATGTACGTGTAAGAGAAGGAAGCTAGGGTTAAGACAGTTTGAAGAATCATGGAGCTTAATAAAGTAAGTTATACTCTAATCATCATGGGTAGTGTTAAATGAAACTGATATAATGAGTAATTTGAGATTGATGAATTGATCATGAAAATTTCATGTGTAAGTCGTGAGTGCTGACATGTATGTGTAAATGTCTTGCTTTTTTATATGTGATAATTAATGATTCATAAATTGATATAGAGATGGTTTAGAGTAGAATGAATCCTAAAAGATGGTGTAGAAAGAAGTGTAGAAAAATTGATTTGTGAATGGATATTGTTATATTTTGTTTTTGATGGATAAAGACGTGGACCATTGGCTGTTTTAAACATGGATTGAATTGAGATTTGAAGTTAGAGAAAAGCAAGTGTAGTGTCTTCAAAAGAGAAGAACTAGAATGAAAGTTTGGAGACAAAGTGAGAATGGTGTTTAAAGTGTGGTGGAATATGTTAGCTGTAACATTTCCACTAATTATGCATCTGTAATTTAGCCATAACTTGTTCTTTAGATATCCAAATTAGATCATTTTTGATTTGGATTAAATTAAAGACATAAGGCTACATTTTTCATGAGGAAATCGAATTCAAATTCTATCTTTAAGAGTTTCAAATTTTGACTTGAAGTTGAGTACTGAGTGTAGAAAGTTGATGATGAATGTGTATATATGCGTATGTTCTGTTATTAGTGTTCATAATCAATCATGGACTATAATTTGTTTATGGATGATATTGAGTTGAAATGGAGTTAGAATGATTAAAAAATAAGGAGAAATTAAATTAGAAATGATAGACTAAGAATAAGGTAGTCAATGTAGTAAGTAAAGAGTTAGAAATCTAAAAAATGAGGATGCAATTGGATATCCTTTGGGGAAAGTGGCATAACTTTTTCTGTAAAACTCTAATTAAGGTCATTTAAGTATGCTTAGAAAGAGTACTTTGAGTTATACAAGTTCTCTAAAGATCCAAGAAGATATTTTGATATCTAGAGAGTCAAAATTTCAAATCTCTATAACTAATCTGTGAGGTTCGCCTAATGGACATTCACTGGAAATTGGGTCTTAATTAAGGCTTAAATGGGACTTGGAAGGAACCTAGAATGGTGCTTTGATTAAGTGACTAACGTGTGATATGTTTGAAGTGATAATGGGGTTTATAACTTAGTGAATGAATGGATGTTATCAAAGTGCCAAAGGCATGAGTATAGTGGGAATGAAGATGTTAATATGATTACAGTTATGATCCAAAGGAGTTGAGTATTATGTATTAAGTAAATGTGGATGAGAATTGAGTATTATAAGAGCATATAATGTTAGAAAAAAATGATGAGAAATTGGATTGTGACTTTAGAAGAAACAAGTGTTCTTGAGGTGTAAGCTTAAGAAGAAGCTAGACATATACAAGGGGAAAGATTGAATGGTGAACTTAGAATGATCACGTGCAAATGAAGTGTAAAATCTAAGTTCCATTAGATATATATGAATTATGAAATGAGAATGAGCATAATATGTGAATTTTGATAATATACTAGAATTGTCATTGAGCATGCATTATACACAACACGCATACATATATGTGTGATTGAGTGTTCATATATGATTGTGCAATTAAGAATGTGTGTAAATGTGTATTGTATGATGTTGATAATTGTGCAATTAATAATGTGTGTAAATGTGTATTGTATGATGTTGATACACATACAGACGTTTCCGGATCATGGAAGCTAATGCTAATCTGGAGCATACTGTGAGTCAACCTAGATGGTCCTACTTACTGATTGTTCTGTTTGTATTATGTATTGAATGATTTTGCAATATGAATGTGATTGTTATGATTTCCAGAAATTAAGTATCCGAGGAGTTTGATAAATGTGGGAACATTGAAGTGCTCCTTGTATGTGATTTTGATGAAATATGTGATACATGACTTGATTGTTAAATGTCGAACCTAGTTCCGAAGAAAAATGTAAATATGCATATGAATAAAAAAGTGATTCTCAACTTAAATATTGAATTGTTGGACCCCGAACTTTTCTTGGAATTTAGAAATATGAAATGAGAAATTTTGGCAATTATTCATGTGTAAAGAATAGAAGAATTCTTGAATTTGAAATGAAGTGGAAAGGATAGTCATGTGCAAGATGGGTT
>JAOTIZ010000202.1:32449727-32463967 GCA_027123425.1 Erythroxylum panamense
TTGTGGCTTGAGATGTTATGAGAATGATGATGAACCGATAATGGCTAAAAAGATTCCATAGAATAACCCTACAGGTTGTTATGCTCACGTTTTATGAATGGTTTCCGGATGTTGGGTTTCGAAAACGGATCCAACATTTGCGGTATCAGAGCAAGAGGAAAAAAAATCGATGATGGTTAAGGAGACTTCATTGGAGTACGTTCACGCCATATGGTTTTAAGGCAAGAGTTGGTTCCGAAAATGGTGCCCAACATGAATGACGAAATAAGGTCCGATTATATGTGAAAGTGACTGATTGATCATACAATTGATTGAGAATATGAAAATGTGATGCATTCCATTACATAAATGCATGAAACATAGAAGCTGTTATGATCGGAGTAGCCACCAAAAAATAGCTTAAAGCTCAGACTGTGATCAGAGCCTCAGCCTTAGTTGTGAATGTACCTGATATCCACTAAGAGATATGGGGCATTATCTGACACAGCTTGGTATTCACTAAGGAATATAGGCTAGATAAAAAGGCACTTAGTTATAACAATAATAATTGAAAGTGTGTCTTATGTACATTACATATAAAATCTATATGTATGTTTTAATAGTTTGAAAGCTTTCTAAATATGATTTATGCTTAAGTGAACGTGCAATGTATGTGTCTCACTATGATGAATTGTTGAACTGTCTATGTTAAGTGATTGAGTGAGCCATTGAGGATGGTCACTCACTAAGTTTGCAAAAACTCACCCAAAATTTGCAATTTTTTTCAGGCTCAAAAGAGTTACCCCGTTAGGCAAACGGGAGTATACCCATTGCATTCAAGTAAGAGATACAGGTTGAGATTAGTTCATATATGCATTTGTATTTTCTTATTTTTGTATTGAATTAAGTCTTCTGTAATTATTGTATAATGTGTATTCGAATATTTCTGTATGTAATAACTTTCCATATTGGAAAGGTTTGTAAATGAGATTGATCTTAAGTATAATCATAATAAATGTGATTTGATGATATGAAAGAAAAGAATGGGCCTAATTTGATTATTGAGTTCCGCATATGCATGCATAGTTTTGAAAAAATTGTAATGAGATTTTACTAACTGATTGTGCTAGCATACCACCCTTACAGGGCAAGTTCTTTACTGAGGATATCGGGTACGTGTCCTACAAGAGTGGGGTGCGTTACATAGTATGAATCATATGGAGACAGTGGAGTAAGTCAACAAAAGATTCTTCACTCTAAAGTAATTACAAAGAGTGTTCTACTATTCTTGATTAGTAGTGATTTATGGAATTTTCTGGACATAGTGAATTAAAATTTGAAAAGGTATTTTCAAATATCAATTATAAATCAATTACTAATTAGCAAGAACTAACATGGTTAGATACAAAAGAGTTGACATTATATATATACTCTGTCCAATTGAAACATTAGATGATGAAAGGATTAAAATATACATCATAACTATGCACAGACAGGTTAAGTCAAACCACTTTGACATTCCTGATATTTGGGTGGTCATGACATATTGTTAGATGTCAATCTTAATCTATGATTATAAATTGTTTAATAAATTAAATAAAGGAATTGAAAAAAATCCACTTAACTTAGACTTATGACTGAGAGAGTCTTGGATAGAATAGCAAATCAAAAGGTGATTCCATTTTGACCATTATTATGGTCTTCTTTGACTTGCTTCAAACTGCTCTTTTCCAGCAGCTCTCTTGCGGGCGTTCGTATGATGATAGTGTATTTGAGCAGAGTGGTGTGTGAGCTATATGAAAGGTTGCTTGCTCCCAACAAGTTGTACAGCTACCCCTATATAGATGTGATCGTTTGAGTCTCGATTGATGAAGCCTTTCAAAGCACTTTCTAAACACTAGTTATATGCTTCTATGTTGATTCTAATTATGAATTAGAATTGCAATTTATAATTATTGTCAATATATTAATAACCTAATAGGTCACATATAGAAAGCGGTTTGTGAAGGAAAATTAAATTTTAATTAAGTTGGACTTAATTATAAAGTTTGAGAAACTTTGGAGACCAAATATGAGATATTTGTTTTTATTAAAATTATTAATTATAATTAGAGTTTGATTTTAATTGTAATGGAGGTATTTAATTTTAATGCTTTTTCTATAAATAGGAATAAGCATAAGTGAGCTAGCACTCCTAATTAATTCCTCTTAAGAGTTGAGAAGCTGCTATATAGATACCATTAGAGATTGGACACGTAAAAAGCTCTTGGTTGACACATCGAAAAGCTTTCAAAGGATTTCAACAAGAAAAATCGAATCAGATACAATTCCTTATTTTATGATTCGAGTTTTATTATTCAAGTTATTCAATTATCGGTATTTGATCAAAAACTGTAAAAATTTTATTTTTTCGCTGCGCCCATGATTCAATCACAATTGGTTTCCAGCAATGGTATCAAAGCATCCTTTAATTGTTTAACTTGAGTTAAGTGTTTTGTTTTATTGATTTGATAAAAAAAATAAGGCTTTGAGATTTAATTAGTATCAGAACTGTTCTTTTGAAATTAATTTATTTAGTGATTGTTCATTGTTTGCTTCTAGAAATTTTTTAAGTTGCCCACTGCTACTTGAATTTATACTTGTTCTTGTGTTATGGAATATTAATTCCTTGAAGAATACCTGATTTATACTTATGTGATGATTCTAGAAACTGTATATGCTTATTATTTTGTTTTGGAATGCTTGTATATTCATCTGCATTTTTTTTCCTATTTTGTGCAATACTACCTTTGTTTGTTTAGCATGTATACTAGGTCACCCACCAGCGGTGAACTGCCACTACTGGTGGGTTTGCCACTGGTTCAATATCACAGTTGGTGAAGGTGGCTTACTTTGGACTAGACCAGCACATGCAACGGTAGGCACACCATTGCTGGCAACTGGAAGAGCACAAAGGGGAAGCAATTACCTGGGACAAAAACAAACGAGAGGTAGCTGGGGGGTAAGGCACACCCTAATATGAGAAAACAATGGGGCATATGTATGATGGGGAGCAGCATCTGTTTTCAGCACGTGTTGTTCAATGGTCTTGTTAACCAAGGTGCATCCACTGATAGTAAAGCTTTTTAGTGATTGTTATGTCCCCACTTGTTTTTAATTTTATATTTATATTTCAAAAGTTTAATTTTAATTAAGTTAATTTAATATAGCTTAAATTAGGTTATATTCCTGATAAAACCTTGTAATGAAATTATTAGTGAGAAGATAGATGATCCTCAAAGGAGGTATGTAGTAAAGATGACTAAATCTCAATGTTATAGGGCTAAATGGGAAGCTATTGTGATGTTATAAGGATCTACGAAAGGTCATAATGAAAATTTATGGTCTTATAGACAAGAATTGCACTAATGACAAGCTTGGACAACTAATGATTAAGTTGTTTTATGTAGGATTTAGTATATCGAATTATGGTTTCCTTGGTGGCTATTGGAAAACAATTAGGCTAGATGGATTTTTTTTTACCATTTCTTATAAGTGCTTTGTTAGCAGTAGTTTGGCGTGATAAAAAAAAATAGATGTACCATATATATTGGGCTATAGTTGAGGGAGAGGTACCAATCTTGGTATTGGTTTTTAAATCTTCTTTGTGAAGATCTAAACTTAAGTGGGAGTTTATGGACTTTTGTAAGCAATCAACAAAAGGTGAATATTTAAATATCCATACTGTTTATTTGTATATATGTTTTAAATTATTATACTCATATTATATTGTTTTGTGCATTCCTTTTTTTTGTATAGGGTTTAGTGAATGCATTGAAGAATCTCTTCCTAAAATCTGAGCTTAAAAATGTGTTCGACATGCCTATTCAAATTAGTCTAGATTGTATAAAGGCCACACCTACTTAAGTCTATTTTAGCAAGTGGTTAACTATACAACAAAAGTGGAATTTGATGAGTTATGGAAGTTGAAGAATGTATCAAATAAGGCTTATAATGACTTTAAAGTGAGGAATCTTGAGACCTTTATGAATTATTTATGAGCACAAGACCAAAAGTGTGAAATTATTCACAACAAGATATTAGAGAAATTTAATGGATTCATGTGTGAAGCCCCGTAAAAAAGATTGATCAATATGATAGAGGTGATTTAAGTTGCTTTAACGACTCAAATTCATGAAAAAGGGATATGTTGATCAAATTCAATGACCATATATGTTTAAGGGTGAGGAAAAAGATAGAGTCTACATAATAAGAAGCAAGGCACTGTACTACCAAAATTGAAGAAATTTTGAAGTTTAAATTAACTCATTTTATTAATAAGTACAATATTGATTTACAACAAAGAGCATGTCAGTGTAGATTTTGGGATTTAACATGCATCTCATGTAATCAAGTATTTGTTTATATATCATATTAGAGGGAGGATATTGATCGGTATTTGAGCTAGCACTACAATTATGAATGTTATGTATAGAGTTATCAATATGCCATGGAACCTATTCTAGTGGTCCAAACTTTTGGCAAAAGACTGAAAAAATGTAGCCCATATTACTTCCTTTAATCAAGAAGATGCCTATAAGGCCTAAAAAGGCTAAAAGAAGAAAAAAGATAAAAGCCATATAATTTTGACAAATTGAGCAAAGTTAGTGTACTTATAAGATGCCAACATTGTTTTGAAGTTAGTCATAGTAAAAGAGATTCCAACAATAAGGACCAACCTCTGAAACAATATGAAATTGTTAAGGTAATTATATATTTATTTTTAATTGTGTTTGTGCTAAATATTCTTTAAATCTTTTATGATTCATTACAAATTGTACATATAAAATGCAACAAAAATGAGGAAGACGACCAAAAAGTGAGGTACTTACATCCAACATTGACAGTGGTGCAAGAAGAAGAGTTAGACAATCAATATCTACAATATTAAATACTGCATCATCTATCTTAAGAAGGAAGAAGAGGGTAGTGAGTAAATATTCATTTTTATTTCCTATTTTTCCTCAATTTTTTAAATATCATAAATATTTATGTGTATACAGGTGACTTAAAGAAATTGAGTACTGTTTAGAGAAGTTAGTGGGAATGCTTATCTTACTGTTTCTAACCTAATTACAATTTTGGATAATTATTTTTATTTATTCTTAACAGATAGCATTATACTTTGTTTTATAGATGGGTGGAAGTCAATTTTAAGTATTCAAACCAATTCAAGTGTCTCAAAATGTAACTACTAATACAAATGCTCAAACAACAACTACAAACAAGAGGAAGTTCAAAGTAAGGGCCAAAAAATCAAATCCAAGAAAATATCAAGTTGATGTTGGAGAATCTATCGAAAAATGAACTATGTTTAAACATTATGTTGTTATTTGATTGAGGACAAGAACATTATATTGGCATTTGATTGATTATTTGAACATTATATTGTGATTTGGATATGGATTTGGATTTAAATTTTATGTTGTGACTTGGATATGGATTTAAACTTTATATTATGATTTGGATGAGAATTTGAACATTATATTGTACTCGAGAAATTGATAAACATTATGTTGTGATTTGGAAATCGAGGATATGAATATTATGTTGTCAACGGTTGTATTGGATTGGTATATTTGTGCTTGAGGTATTCACTTTAAAATCTAATGAGAAATGCAAATAAAAGACATTCCTCTGAAATTTTTGAATTTATAGTAATTCCTAATGAAAAAGGGCCTATTGATGCTTCATAACCCTTTTTAACACAATTTTATTTTAACAATTCATTAACTTCTTTTAGTAATGTTTCATTGGTATTAAAATGTTTTATTTTACTAAAGTTAATAGTTCATAATGAAAACGGTCCTATTTTCTGTATATGTTACTTTGAAAAATTTTAAATTTATTTTACATTGTATCTTTATGACCCTTGAGGCCTTCTTCAGCCTTTCTATATCACACAAGTTTATTGTAACAAGTCATAAAACATTGAAATATGAATAAAGAATTACAAAGTTAAAGCCTAAAGAAATACAATTACTCTGGAAGATGGATTTCTATAAATCCATTAAATGTTCCCAAAAGTACATAACTAGGAGTGTTTAGGGACATGAATATAAACTAATAAGACTAGTTATTTCAAGAATGGTGTTTGCTAAGATGCATCACATGCCCAACATATATAGTCACATGGAACCTAAAATAAAACATAAATATGAAACTTATGTCAAATTTTGAAATGTAATGAATTAATATATAAAATCACCTCTTGCATACAACAATGAATCTTGTGGACAAAAGTCTTACCCTAACGTATAGAAGACGTTTGACAAAAATTTTTATAGTAATAAAACTTCAACTCTTTTACTAAGACTATATACCTACAATACACCGACAATATGAATAATCATTAATTAGTTGTATGACATTAACATCATATAAGCTATAATTGAAATACTCATATTTCTATTAATGCATTGATAAAAAAAATAGGGGCAATACATACATTTGTATTATTATATTGATAAAAATATTAACCAATATTAGGTTTAACATTTAATATCCATAGCTTTATCTTGTCATTACAATTGGGGCAAATAATGTAGGGAATCTGAAAATTTAATAAGGATCATGATATCCATATTATATAATATATATATATAATAATACTAACCAAAAATACTAATCTCGTTTTACCGTTGAATATAGTGCCTTTTGTTAGAAAAATTATAAGTATTTCTTATCAACTTCTATTAGATAATTGAAATAACAATAAATAGCATTCTTGAATCCACTAAGAACACTTTTACGTGCTTCCCATATCAAGTGTATACCAGATGTAGAAGTAATAAAAGCCATGTATATTTTATTTGCACCTATATTTTTCTACAATACACACAATGTTCAAATATGATTAACACATTTTAAAATAATTATCAAGGGAATTAAAAAATTCTAGTAGTTGTCTAAACCTTTTTAAGTAGATGATTAGTGCTAGTTGTCTCAACCTTTTTCCCCTTGACTATCTATTTCCTAGTTGCAATATGTTTATGAGATATATGTAAAACTTATGTCAAGAGCACAAATAAAATAGTAGGAGCATTTTCAACACCTTTAGTTATATCTTCGACATATGTCATTTTTGCTTCTCTAATATAGGGCAACACCATTTCAAAATCTTAAAAATAGCACTCTGCTATTATTTTCTTAGCCATAAGACACAAACTAAGAGTGGATGAGAAGATAACATATTATGAAATCTATAATTTTAAAGAACACCTCTACCCTCAGTTAAAAAAAAAGGAAATTAATTAATTATAACATATGATATTTTCCCTTCTCTAATATAGGCCAACACCATTTTAACATCTTAAATGCATCATTTTTCTATTATTTTCTTAGCCATAAGACACACACTGAGTGTGGATGAGAAAGATAATAGACTAAGAAATCTATAATAATAAAAAACAATTATGTCCTCAATTTAAAAGAGGAAATTAAGTAATTATAATTATAAATAAAAGATAGTGCATATACCCCATATGTACATTTGAATAATCAGTTATAACTTATAGAATCAGTATTTCAACATAACAAGACTTACTACCTCTAGATAGTTAGAAGCTTCATTATTTTTTTGTAATAGCAAGGCAGCCTATGAATTTTGCTCTCCATAAGGATCAACTAGAATTTGGATTCCTTGTCTTTCTTATTCCCCTCCAAATGCTTTCTAATAGTAATGGCCTTCTTGATCAGATGGTACAAATCCTTAGCAATTTCAGGTGAAAGACCTGATTAGTCAATCAAAATAATATAATCACCAAAAGATATAAGCAAATAAAAGCTTTGTTATCCCTCTCATGAATCAAACTAACCATTTAACACCATTTCAAATGCCTTGCCTTATTTAGAATACCCGTATAAATGTAACCTAAACTTCTTTTCATGAATTACTACTTAGGGACTTCAACTAAACCTACTTTATTACACTCGATAACAATCAATACAACCAAAAGACCATTTTTCTCTTCCAATGTACTTATATGTTAACACATACATACATAGATGATGAAGTCAAAGGGGAAGGAGTAGATAGCACATGGGGAAACATAAAACTACGCAGATGATAAAGAAGTGGGTCTGTAAATAGTGAAATCCAAGATGGAGCAAGTTGAAGGAATGTAGGCAAAAGAGGAAGCCATTAAAGCTACACAAGGAAACTAGTGGAGTGGAGAAGTAAAAAATAAAGTAAACTAGTGGAGAGGAGGGATTTTAAAGCTAATTAGGTTTTTAATAATTTAACATATTTTTATTTTATTAAATAAAAAATTCATATATGACATAACTATTGTATATGGTAGCCACGTAGCAAACATATAAATTTGACATGGCTCGCCACGTCCAATTTAACGAAGAACCTATCATCAGACCTTTTTTGCAACAAATTGAAAGTAATTGAGTAAAGTTTGGGATTTTTTTACAATTAATCCTAGAAGATAATTTTATTACTTACTTTGTGAAGTCTAACTAATTCTTATAGTGTAGGTTATAGTTACGTATTCAAATTGAGTCCTACATATATGTATAGATCTTGAAGGCAAATAGCATAATTTTGGAAAGTGCTCCATAGCATGAGTTTGGTAAAGGAAGGAATCATGTTGATGTAAGTACTACACTTTATGTCTTAGCTTTGTATTTCACCAATTTTTAAATTTTAGTGGAGTTCTAAACTTTATAAAGAAAATAAAAGAAAAAGATGACAATGTAATTAAAGTTTTATTATTAGGAGCTAAAGTGGGGTAAATTACTAATCAATTAATTAAGGAAAAAAGGTTGTTTTATGAAGTAAAATGAATTATACCCTATAGTAAGAGACAATATGGCACCTACTACTTACTTCAAATCTTGGCATCAAGTAACCAAAAGGGCTTTATTTATTCATACAATAATATTATATATTTCTAAAAAACTTGATTATTTTTATTACCTTGATTAAAAATGAAAATGAGCTTGTAATGTCAGTTTTCATGGTAAAATTAATCCCACGTTGATAGGAATGACAAAATTGGCCCAACTCAACTTCACTCCTGGTTAACTGGGCCGAGTCATAAGCTGAAAATTCTCTGCCCGACCAGACCACGAGCCATGCACGAGCTAGCATTGTCCCAGTCCTGCTTGGCTTGTGGCCAATGGAAAGGTACAAAATGATGTCATTTTTTATTTTTATTTTTAAAAATATAAATTCATGCCGAGTTGGGCCATGAACCGGCCAGCCTCGACCTGACCCAAACCATCCTTACACGTCGACACAACATTATTAAAAGAAGATTGGGTTGTATGCATTTTGTATGAGAGTTGCAACCTTTAAGTAGAAGTTTTGACTCTTTTATTTTTTATGTGTCAAGTGAAAGTCTGGTGAATAGTGTGACCATCCATATTTCTCACTTTTGTCTCCTTTTTTTTTTTACTATGCGTGATTTTAGTTAACTACTTTCTTCTTACCACTTAGATAAAATTTTTATCTAGTGTGGTTGGGTGTGGGTATATTCAAATTTTTTCACACGCCTTTTATGCTTTATGTGTGGCTATCTTATGTGGCTAGTGGGCCACTTTATCTCCTATTTTAGGTGTCAGTATGACTATCATTTCCATCTTTGTGAGTGCTTGTTGTTATTTCCTCCTTGGTGTGGGAGAGGAGCTTTTGCAAAAGCTATTAAAGTTGACAATGTAGGACAGGAACTGTTGTGGTATTAGTGAAGAACTGACATATTATTAGGAAGGAATTGTCATAGTATTGGGAAGGAAATTTCATAGTATTGGAGAAGAATTGTCATAGTATTAGGAAGGAAATTTCATGGTATAGAAAGGATTCTTCATGTTATATTTGTATTTTAATGTATACATTTTTTATTACCCCTTTTGTTAATGGGTATTTGTTGATCAATTGTTTGGCATGAGTGTAAGATTTAAAGATGAGATTGGGACTTTAGTAATTGAATACTTGCATGATTTTTAGGAGAATCTTTATATGACCTTGACTAGTTCTACTCCTGGTATATGGTGACCATGGATTATGTAAAACTTCTAATTTGAATGAAAAGGTAAGATGAAAAACTCAAGAGTGCTCTAATTCTCATTTTAAGGCAAAAGTAAGAATAGAAATAAATTAAAGTTAAAGTCTAAAGATCTTGAATTTCATCATTGTGACAAAGAAGGACATACCAAGAACTTTTGTTTTAAGCTCAAAAGGGAGAACAAGGCTAATAAAGATAAACAATAGAAGAAAGATAAAGATAGTGATGATCATGTTGCCACTACTACTATAGAGGATCTTGTGTTTGTACATAGTGAAGATATGATTAATGTTGCTTATGATTAGTCAATTTGGATTATTAATAGTGGTGTCTACTTTTATATTACATTAAGGAAGGATTTCTTCACATTCTACAATTCATATGATTATAGAGTTTTAAAGATGGATAATAATGGTCTACCAAAAATTATTAGTATTATGACTGTTATATCATAGACCAATAATAGCTCAAAGTTACTTTTAAAAAATGCCAGACATGCACCCAACATATGTTTAAATCTTATTTTTATCTATATTCTTAGTGATGATGGTTATTTTAGTACTTCTAGCAACAATTAGTCTAAGATCACTAAAGGTTCTTTAGATATGTACGTTAAAAAAGTCTTGAGGTTTATACTATAATAAAGTTTTAGTTTCCATTAATATTGTTAATGTAGTTAAGAGTGATGAGTCTTTAGAATAAAGGCATAAAAGACTCACCCAAATCAATGAGAAGGGATTTTATTGTTTATTCAAGAAGAAACTATTTTCTAATTTGAAAGGTGAAAGATTGCAAAAGTATGCTCAATACTTGGCTAGTAAACAACATAAGGTTTCTTTAAAAGCCATCCTCGTACTAAAAAAATCAAAATTACATTATTTAGTGCATTCAGGTCTCAATGGTCCAACGAAGATAAGGATTTTAGTGGTGGAATTTATTTTGTGACATTTATTGATGATTTTTCAAAAAAAAACTTTGGGTTTATATCTTAAAGTAAAAAGATTAGATAATTAGTGTCTTTAAGCACTTTCAAGCTTCCATTAAAAAAGAGTTTGGAAAGAAGATCAAATGTATATATGTTGATAATAGTGGTGAGTACTGTGGACCTTTTAATGAGTACTACAGATAATAAGGTATTAGACAACAAAAGACACCTCCGAAGACTTTTTAGTTGAATGGCTTAGTAGAAAACATGAAGTTAACATTAGTAGAGAGAGTCAAATGTTTGTTTTCAGAAGCAAAGTTGCTTGAATCTTTTTGGGGTGATGCTTTATATATTATTACATATGTTATTAACTTCTCTCCTACTATTTCTTTGCAGGGTAAAGTTCATGATCATATATGGTGTTGTAAGGAAGTTTCCTACAATAATTTGCTTATGCTTAGTTATAAATTATTTAAAGATGATAGATCCAAGTTAGATGCTAAGAAAATAATGTATCTTCAATGGTTATAACCATGATGAGATTGATTATAGGTTTTATCCAGTTGAAAAGAAGCTTGTTAAAATATATGATATTATTTTCATGTAAGATCAGAAGATTAAAGATATTGACAAGGCATAGAAGTCAAAGTCTCAAGATTCTGACTGTTTAGTTAATATTAATCCCACTCTAGAGACATATATGCCTAATTTAGCTGAGTTTGGTAATCAGAATGATTTTTAAAATCATATTCAGGATGATTAAATTGAAGTTGTTGATGGTGATGTTGTTAATAAGGTTAATGCTTTTGTTCTTGAGGTTATTAATAAACCTATAGTTCCAACTAGAAGTTATCCTTAAGAAAGAATTGTATCCACTCGTTATTAATTTAATGAATATGTGCTTCTCATTGACGGGGGAGAAACTGAGAGCTATGAAGAGGCTATAAAGAGTGATCATAAGCATGAATGATTTACAACTATAAAAGAAGAGATGGAATCTTTATATAACAACCATAATTTTGAGCTAGTAAGCTTACCTAAGGGCAAACAAGCTTTGATAATCATTGGGTTTATAGGGTAAAGAATGAATAAATTCTTTTTGTACATGGTATAAAACTAGGTAAGTTGTCAAAGGCTTTAAACATAAAAGGGGAATTGACTTTGAAGCAATTTTCTCGGCAATTGTTAAAATGCCTATTATTACAATTATGCTTGCTTTGGCAACTAGTAATGACTTAGAGGTTGAATAATTGGAAGTGAATTGTTTTTCTCCATAGTGATTTAGAGGAGGAGATTTATATGAGGCAGTCAGAAGGTTTTGTGATGAAAGGTAAAGAGAACTATGTTTTGACAAAAGCTCCAAGATAATGGTACAAGATGTTTAAGTTAGTTATGATCTAGTAAAGATATAAGAAAACTACTTCTAATCATTGTGTATTTGTTCAGAAACTTTATGATAATGACTTCATCATTTTGTTGCTCTATGTTGATGACATGTTGATTGTTAGTTATAATGCTTCTAAAATTAACAGGTTAAAAAAATAGCTTAGTATGTCTTTTGTAATGAAGGACACAGGATTAGTAAGACAAATATTTGGCAAGCAAATTATTCATAATAGAAAAGCAAAGATGGTTATCTTAAGAAAGATACATTAAGAAATTACTTTTAATAGTTTTGTGCGAATAAAGTTAAAATGATAAGCAAACCTCTTACTATTCAATTTAAATATAGAACTCAACAATCTCCATCTAGTTAAAACGAGAAAGAAGACATGCATAATATTTCTTATGCATCCGTAGTCAGAGGTTTGACATATGTAATAGTTTGCACAATGCCTAATACTGCTCATGCAATTGGTATTTTCTCTCTAGTCAAGATAAAAAAAATTAGAATGTTGCAAAGTGGTGTAAGATATCTTTGAGATGCTTTGATTTTGAAATTGTGATTTGAAATAGGAACTCCTATTCTTTATGGGGACACTAATTCTAATATAGAAGGTGATGTTGATTAGAAAAGGATGACTTCAAGCTATTTAATTACCTTTGCAACTGGCTTGACAATCTAGGTTGCAAGAGTATGTTGCATTGTCTACTATTGAGGTTGAATTTATTACTGCAAGTCTTTGCATGAAAAAGTTTCTTTAACAACTCGATTTACTCAAAAGAGGTGTGTCGTATTTAGTGAAAGTCAAAGTGCTTTAAAACTTAGCAAAAATCCTAATTTTTATGGTAGATCTAAATACATTAATATGAAATATCATTGGATATGTGATGTTATGGACTCCAAATTGCTTAAACTTGAAAAAGTGTACACAAGAGATAATGGTTCAGATATGAAGACAAAGCCTATACCCAAACAAAAGTTTAATGCTTGTCATTTGATTGCCGATTTAAAAAAGGCCACCCTTTATGTCAAAGGGGGAGTTTGTTGGGGTCCTCCTTTAGTGGAGTCCACTATAATTAAAAGAAGATTAGGTTGTATGCATTTTGTGTGGAAACTTGTAACCTTCATGAAGAAAATTTGACTCTTCAAATTTTGGGTGTGTGGTAAATGATGTGACCATCCATATTCCTCACTTTCTCTCATCTTTGGGAGTGTTTATTGTCATTTTTTCCTTTAGTGTGAAAGAGAAGCTTTGTAGAACTGTTAAAGTTGACAATGCAAGAAAGGAACTCTCATGATACTTGAGAAGAATTATCATGGTATTGGAAAGGAATTGTTGTGGAATGAAAAGAAATCTTTCAAATATTTTTTAATTTTAAAATATACATTGTTGATTACCAATGAGTATTTGCTCTTGAACTATTAAACAAATCATCTTGATGTATTTATTGATTTTATAATAGATTAGTTTATGAATTAGATCTCGTACTTTTACTTATGGAATTGAGAAGATTTTTCATGTTAAATTTTTAATGTTCTTGGGTGTGATTATTTTATACATTCATTTTTACTTCCCCAATTTTATTGAAATGAAAAAAATATATTTTAAACCTCACAATTATGTTGCGTGAACGCCCCTGTCTTTTCCCGACACTGTAATTCAATATAACAAATTGGAAAAATAACAGTTACCTAATTTTCTAGTTAAATCTTCAGCTTTAGAAATGAATATCCTTTGCACTATAAGTGGCTTCAATTTTTGGGACGAAGCACACGCATGTAACTTGATGACCTTTTTCTTGACATTTGTTAATTCCTCATGGTTCTGCCGGATTTTGGCTGAACGGTGCGTTTCCATTGAAGTCCATCGTCTTCTACCTTCTGTGATGAACCTGAC